>JAZKJV010000170.1:1852740-2284769 GCA_037367405.1 Ottelia alismoides
GACATGATACAGAAGGGCCTCATTTCCACTACTCATGTCAACTCTAGAGACCAGACAGCAGATGTACTTACCAAGGCCCCAACTAGAGGGCCTTAGCAGAGATGCCGCTCCAAGCTGAGCGTGATTGATATCTACGCTCTAGCTTGAGGGGGAGTGTTGACATATTAGTTATCTTTTATATTTTTTATGTAATATTTATTTCTTGTCTTCTTTATGTAATTTTTCCAACATGTTACTCTCCTATATAAGAGAACCCTAAGGCTTCATCAATGGGTAATTCATTCTTTCAATTCCATAAAATGCAACAACTTTTAATGCATTAATGGATCGTTAAGGGCATACGTGTCCAACAAAGATAAATCCGTCACAAAAGTGGATGTTCATGATCTCCCGGACTGCACATCCACAACAGATAAACCCCCTTAACCACCGCCAGTGCATACAATCTGGGGAAAGCATCATAAAGAACCCCCTCCTCCGTCCAATTACAACAACAACAAAGCCTTTTCCTGTATTAAGTAGGGTCGGCTACATAGATTCTTTGCCTCCATTTAGATCTATATTGGGACATTCTCGAGCTTACATCCAAAAAATTAAGATAGTCTCATTCCAACACTTCTTCGGCCGTCCTCGCCCTCTCTTAGCCGAATCAACATCCCAAAACCCGCATCTCCTAACTGGTGCATCAATTGATCTCCTTTGCAAATGGTCAAACCACCTTAAACTGTTTTCTCGCATCTTATCCTCATACACCAACCTTCATTCTGATTGCATTATTCTGAATCCGAACTTTACGTGTGTGTGTGTGTGTGTGTCCACACATCCACTTTAGCATTTTCATTTCTGCTACTATCATTCCATGCACATTTCTATGGTTCACATGCTAATATTCAGATCCATGGAGCATAGCAAGTCTCACGGCTGCTTTGTAGAACTTTCCTTTGATTTTCAAAGGAATTTTATTATCACAAAGAACAGCAAAAGCTCCTCTCCACTTTAGGCAGGCTGCATTTATTCTATTAGTAACATCTCCATCAATTTCCCCATCATGTTGCAAAATAAGTTCCAAGTATCTAAAAGAATCTCTCTTCTGAATGTTATCATCACCAATCTTAACATTGATTTCTTCACAATTTCTTCCATCAAAAGTACAATGCATATAATCAGTCTTAGCCCTACTTATACGAAATCCTTTAGTCTTCAAAGCACGTCTTCAGGCCTCAAGCTTCTCATTTACTCCTCTAGTCTCATCAATCAACACAATATTATCGGCAAATAGCATACACCAAGGTATCTCATCCTGAATATGACTTGTCAAATCAAACCATAATCAAAGTAAAAAGGAATGGACTCAAAGTTGAACCTTGATGCAGACCAGAGTTGATGCCAAAATAGTCAATCTTCCTAGACGGTATCCTTACACAGGATGAAGCCCTATCATACATATCTTTTATGAGGTTAATGTATAGGATAAGTACTTGTCTCTTCTCCAAAACTGTCCATAGTATTTCCCGTAGGACAGAATCATAAGCCTTCTCCAAATCAATAAAAATCATATGGAGGTTCTTCCTTTTAGCTCTATAAATCTCAATTGTTCTCAGCAAATGGATGGCTACAATGGTTGAGCGACCTGACATAAATCCGAATTGGTTTCCTTTTACTTTGTAAACTTGCCTTAACCATCTTTCAATCGCATGTTCCCAAATTTTCATAGTGTGACTCATCAGCTCAATACCTCTGTAATTTGAACAAGTTTGAATATCCCCTTCGTTCTTATAAAGAGGCATCACGATACTTCTCCTCCAATCTTCAGGCATTTTCTTGCTTTGCCAAATAACATTGGATAAATTTGTAAGCCAATTTAAACCACGTTCATCTAAACTCTACAAACTTCTATAGGAATGTCATTCGGTCCTACACCTTGATTGCTTCAATTGAAGATTCCACCATCTAGCTCTAGTGATCTTGGAAACCCTCCTTTTCTTTACCAGCCCTTTTATTTGCACATCCATGACTAACAAGCGATGTTGGGTTGTCAAACTCTCTCCTGGAATTACTTTACAGTCTTTGAACACAACCGATCTCTTATCCTCAACGCAGACTAATATATATGTGTTCTACTCGGGCCACTCTTATAATCAATTAAATGCTCCTCCCTTTTCTTAAAGAGAGTGTTTGATATGAACAGAACATAAGCCGTTATAAAATCCAGAATGAGTTTTCCTTCTTCATTTTATCCCCAAAGCTATGGCCTCCATGAACACTAGCATACCCTGAAGCATCCTTTCCCCCATGTCCATTAAGATCTCCACCCAGGCAAATGATCTCTCTTTGTGGGATTCCTTGCAAACTTATCCAGATCCTCCCAAAAGGCTTGTTTGATCCTTTCATATAAATCAATTTCCGGTGCATAAACTGAGATGATATTCAGATTTTCTTCTTCAAGTACATATTATAGAAAAATAATCCAATCCCCGAATTTTTGCACCTCAACTACACAATCCTTTGAATCCTTATGAACAACCATTACAACACCATTTAAAACCTTGTCTTTACCTGAATACCAAAGTTTAAAAACATGTCTTCTCTGTCGCCCTTACTTTCTCTCCAACCAATTTTGTCTCTTGGAGACATAGTATCGGAATCTTCCTTATTTCCATCGTATCTACTATCTCCATTGATTTTCCAGTCAAAGTACCAATATTCCAACTATCTATCCGCAACTTTCTTTGCAACCTCTTTTGGACAAACTTCTTTACTCACATGCGTCCATCATGCGAGAACCCTTGCAAGATTTGGACTGCATCCGGGCGGCGATGCAATGGAACTAGCCTATTTATTAGCATGTGTTCCTCATGAGAGAACCCTTACAAATTTTGAACTACATCCAGGCAGCGATATAGAAACCCTTGCAAATTTTTCATTGCATTCGGGCGATGCAACACTCGCAAGTAGGGATCGCCCCAATGAAATCTAAATTTTTGCTTAAGTCCATGTTGAAAAGATCTGACTGTCTTGAGGCAACTTCCAAAATAGTATTCTTTAAAAATACTATTTAGGAAGTTGTCTCCGAATGTTTTACGCTGGTTGTCGGCTACCTAACGCATCCCTCCTCCATCCAATCATCATGCCAAAATCAGAAACCATGTACATCCACCAAAACTGGTTTAAGTGAAGGGACCACATCTTACAAAACGGAGCAGATACCCCTCCAAAATGTGGATGTGAAGGCATATCATCCACTCTCGCACTTAAGACTAAAGAGACAAAGTAAATCGAATGCCTCAACCTTGAAAGAATATTAGTTACATCACCTTAAATTCTAATCACCCACTTTGATAGCAACACCTTTTTCATGTCTCGGGCCTTAACACCCACAACTCCCCCTCACTAGTAAGTTGTCACCACAAACCACTATACCCGACCATACCCCTCCCATCACCCAACATTGTCAAAAAGATTCGCAGCATCAATGTCTCTAATCTCTTATGAACACCAACTAAAAGCAGAAGCGAGGACAGAAAAAAAGGAATTACCCATAACACGATCTTCACCAATACTAACCTCCCCCCATGCGAAACTCGAAAGATAAGATGCTCGCCACCCGTCAGCTTCTTCTCCAACTTCTCAATCACCAGTAACTAGTCCACATATTGCAATCTCCCATACGTCAAAGGCAAGCTAAGGTATGTGATTGGTAGGCTCCTTTTGACATTCCCTATATCAACACATATGTTGTCACCACCTCCGTAGTAATACCAAAGGGCAAAGGCAAACTTGGCACCATTGATATACATGCCCAAAAGACCATCAAATATATCAAGCACCACTCTTATACCCTCGCATTCCTCAATTCCACCTTCGATGAAGAAGATTGTGTTGTCAGCATATTGAAGTATTGGGATCGACAAGTCATCTTTGTTATACCCATAAAAAACCCCTTCTACACCAAGATTCGCCAATACATTCTAAAGCATTTACAGCAAGAACAAACAATAGTGAAGCCAAAGGATACCCCTGTTTGACACCCCTCTGCGATTGAAAGAAACCACTCTCTTGCCTACCGTTCATCAACACTAAACAAGACGTAGTGATGCACCTCTTCTCTCACGCGTCAAAGGCAAACCAAGGTATGTGATTGGAAGGATCCTTCTCACCATTCCCTGCATTAACACATACGTTGTCACCATCTCTGTAGTAATACCAAAGGACAAAGGCAGACTTGGTGCCATTAATATGGAAACCCAAAAAACCACCAAATATATCAAGCACTACTCTTATCCCCTCGATTTCCTCAATCCCCCCTTTGATGAAGAAGATTGTAAATTCAATGTATTGAAGTATTGGGATAGACAAGTCATCTTTGGTGTACCCACAAAAAACCCCTTCTATACCAAGATTCCTCATTACATTCTATAGAATCCGCAACAAGAACAAACGGTAGTGGAGCCAAAGGACACCCTTGCTTGACACCCCTCTACGGTTGAAAGAAACCACTCTCTTACATGTTATTGACCAACACTAAAAAGGACGTCGTAGTAATGTACCTCTTTATCCAACCAATCTAGACATTCGGAAAGCCCCGCCATACTAGGGATGCCCAAATAAACTTCCAGTCCATGTAATCATAAGCCTTGAGAAATCAACCTTCCACATGAACCCGAACACATTCCTCCTCTTCCAATCCATACGATTTCAAATGTTATAACCATACCACCAAGCTATTGTCACCCTAAACTAAAAGCCGTCCGGTTGGACAAGATAATCAAGTCCATAACACTCCTGAGCCAATTCATCAAGACGTTAGCCATAATAAGGTAAATGACGTTAGACACCGCAATGGGCCTAAAGTCCTCTGCTCGCTCTGCAACGTCCTTCTTTGGAAGAAGGAAGAGTAAAGACATATTCAGCATCTCTACACCGCAGTTGGTGCTTATGAATTCCACCAACAAAACCATGGCATCCTCCACCGTCCCAAAATTCTCTAAAAAGGTGACCGACAAACCATCTGAGCCAAGGCAATCGTTCGCATTAAGATTAAAGACTACATCCTTATCTCTTCCACCCGAAACTATGTGATAATAGACTCTACCTACTCTAATGCCACATTATGCACACTTTCTAATCCATCTGGCCCTAAGGCCAGAATACGCTTGCTTACATCTCAAAGTGTTTCACCATCACATCTGACTACTCTGTCACCCTGAATATGCTCATCACCCGCGCAGACATCTTGGATGAAGTCCCTCCTATGCCTTCTGCTGGCCATGCCATGGAAATACTTCGTATTAGTGTCCCCCTTTCTCGCCCACTTCTGCCTCTATCCCTGTTGCTACTCGACCTCTCGCTTCTTATCCTCGTCTCTCGTGGTCTTCTGATGCCCAACTGGCTAGATGCTCCTCAATATTGAGCTCCTTTTCATCCTCAATGCCAATTAGATGAGCAATCTCTACTTCCGCCAAGTCCCATGGGCCCCTCCTCTATATAAGAGAGCCCTCGGGTTCTTTGGAATATAGATTTTGATCTTTTTCCCAACAATATACATGATGTCTAGAAGTTATAGACTCGTGCCCAAAAGACACCAATAGTTCGTAGCTTTCAGGAGAAGATTTGAATGTCAAACACGATCGTAGACTCCAATTTCGATCAAAAATCGTAGCTACAAACAATTGAATTTTTTGCTCTGATTTTTTAGTCATATAACATGATAAAACATTGATTAATAAGCCATAAACCAAGTCTCCAATCAGTGCAAAAATGTTTCGTGTGATTCAGACAGTACGGCCTCGAGAAATTGGATTTCTCCACAGGTGGAGTTGGAAGAGGACTCGATTGTTTTAGTGACTTGTTTCTCTTATTTTGGGCCTTAAAATAAATGAAAATACATATGATATATTCACATAAGAGTTGGACCTAATATTTTGGAAATATTTAGAGTCGCAATGAATTTTAAGCCCAAATGCTTTCTAATTTGAAGCACGATAGTTACGACTCGCAAATTCAGATCCGAAATCATTGTTTATTTATTTGGATGTATACAATAAAATAGAATGTCTATTTATTTCATATTTCCTTTATTATTTTGTCCACTTGATTATTTGTGAATCAATTAGAAATTGTGAACTGATTAGATCGATTTCATCAATTATCTAGTTGTTGCATTGGAAATTTGTGGAAATTAAAATCGTTTTAAATTCCTAAATCTCTGAGTGGTTATTATATAGTATAATACACGGTCGAAAGATCAATAAAATCCGTTAGTAGAATATGTACCAATTGTGTTGTCTTAGATTGGAAAGATGACTACTAGGCATGGATAGGTTGATGGGTTACTTAATTAGCACCCCACAACGTGTGGCAGTGGAAGCGCTCCTTGTTAGCATAGTTTGCATGACCTGACCGGGTCCATTTCAAGGAAGTGTAGCATGAGAAGTCATTGTGTGCTTTTAGCAACTAAAATTGGAGTAAAAATTGTATTAAGTGATGGTATATAGTATATAATAACACCAAGAGCATAAAATAGATTTGCTTGTATTGCTTGATTTTTGTTTTTTTAACTGGACTAAAACTAAGATAATAGTCAAGAATCCTTCTATATTAGATCCCTTATAGGATTAATCATGAGAATATGATTTGAAATGATTAATCATTAGATTAAACAAGATATGGGCTAGTCATATGATGGCATCCATGGTTCTGTCATTGCGAAGAACTCGATCACCATGGGTTGTATTTCTGGAGATGCTCACGTGTAGTCGTGACTCTGGAATACAAATTCACATGGATCATATTCTTTGTTTCTCAAAAGAGATGGGCACGTATGCGTAGAGCTCTAATATTGTCCCCATATTATTAAGGTGATACAGGATTGTGCACTAGCATAATTTTTTTAAATTCGCTCATGGATGGTTGGTTTAATCGACAACATGCTTACTCCATATATGTGAGGGTATGGATGTTCAAGACTGAACAAGGAATGCAAGTTGGACTTGAAAGGTGGAAAGAGTTCACGCTTCTTTCACTGTAGTTGCATTTTCTCATATTATTGGGATGCAATGAAAGTGGAAAAAGACTTGGATCTCGTAGTGAAGCCGTTGGGTTAGCCTACATCATCCTTTGAAAGCTTACAAGGGAAAGACTCTAAAAAGGACGAAAGATACGAGAACATCTTGATATTTAAATTGTTTAATCTCATTAACTAACATTATTTATTAAATTGTTTTTTTTAATTTCAGATGAAATCTCTCAACCCACTGAACAAGCTGCTTGAGGTTTATCAATTGACCATTCCACACTATTTGGATTGAATCCGAAATTTGGAGCTTGTACTTGTGACGGAGTGTATCGGGCATGTGCTCTCGAGCGTAAAGTACGACAACCCTTATATTGATGATGCTAGAGATTTCAACAAGAAGTGGGATGAGGATCACATTTTGGCTCGATGCTACATTCTTGGCTCTTTATCCAATGTAAGCAACATATGGATATTGAATCTGCTCGGGACATCTTAGCAAATTTGAGAGAGATTTTTGGCGATGTGAACCGCACTTAGCGATGTAATATGTTGAAAGAAATGCTTCGTTGCAAGATGCGAGAAGGAACTTTGGTAAGGGAATATATACTCAAAATGTTTGGGTATCTCTTTGAGCTGGAGACTTTAGGGCAGAGATGGATGCGAATATGCAATTTGATTTCATATTGCTATCTCTCCCTAAGTCTTCAATGATTTCGGTGTTTATTATCATATGAATAAACTGAAACGTCTAATGCTAAGTTACTTTCTTCACTAAATCCACTGAGGACATCATGAATAAAGAGAATTCATCTGGCAGTGCAATGGTTGCACAGGTCAAAGGGAAGCGTGGCAGGAAGCATGGATCTAAGATGGGTCCAGTCCACAAGAAAAAGAAGAAGAGTCAAGCTATTGGCACATCTTCTAAAGTTTCTACACATTTGACATCCAAGAAAACATATGTCTGTCATCACTGCAATAAGCCAAAACATTGGAATCCAGAATACCTGAAGACCCTTGAGAAGGGCAAATGTATGGCTCTGGCAGGTAACTCATCTATTTTTATCATTAAACCAACTTACTCGTAGGATGAGAAAGTAGTTGGATTGTTGATTCCGGTGCATATATTCATTTATGCAATTTGTTGCATATGTTTCAGGAAATCAGAAGTCTTGATGATGGGGAGATAGTTATCCAGATGAGATCTAATGCAATGGTTGCAACAGTCCTCGTCGGAAGATGTTGAATCGCTTTCAAGTGGAGGAGTCCTTATAATTAAAGAGTGTCTCTATGTTCATGATGTTGGAAGGAACTTGTTAAATGTATCTAAATTAGTTGGGCATGGATATTCTTTCTTATTCTGTAATAAACTCATCATAAATCGGTATAGCAATTTTATAGAGGGTAGTTCTCTAATAGAAGATGGACTCTATGAATTGAACATGCATGAATGTTTCTTGAATGTCAATACCACTATTAGAAAAACCCCTAAAAGATCAAGAGCAGATGAAGATCATTTGACTATGATCTGGCATCAAAGACTTGGGCATGTGCCTGTTGATAGGATCAATAGACTGGTAAGGACGGACCTTTGGATTTCATGAAGTCCGTGATTTTCCAATTTGCGAATATTGTATTCATGGAAAAATGTCCAACACACCTTTATCTAAGAAATGAGAAAGATACGACGTTATACTTGACATAATACATATTGATGTATGTGGTATGGCTTTGTCTTCATGTAATGTTCATTTTGTACTGTGACTCGTAATGGACATCAATATTATGTGACCTTTATTGATGATAATCCGCGGTATGGATGTCTTTTTGTAACGTCACAAATATGAAACATTTGAAAAGTTCAAAGAGTTCATGGCTTTGATTGAGAACTAAAACGGAAAGATAAAACATATTCGATCTGACCGAGGTGGTAAACATCTTTCAGATGAATTCAAAGAATAACTAGAGGAATCGTTTCCATTCTCACTCCTCTCGTTACTCCTCAACTCAACGAAGTTGCAAAGAGACGCAACAAAATCAGGTTGGACAAGGTAAGATCAACGATGAGTTAAGCAAACTTACCTCTTAGTTGTTGGGGTCATGCAGTAAAGACTGCAGCTTATGTCCTAAACAAGATTCCATCTAAATTTGTACTTAAAATTTCTCATGAGCTTTGGTATGGTATCAAGCCAAGTATACGACATTTAAGGATTTTGGGTTATTTGTTTCATGCTAAAAGCGTGAATGCAAGCAAGTTGGAATCTCACACTAGAGATTGCTACTTTATTAGATATGTAAAGAATGGTATTGGATACCAACTTTATGATCCCAGGATTCAAGAGGTATTTGTTTCTAGAGATGTCAAATTTCTAGAAGATGAATTAAAGTCAAGATAGTAATGAAATTAAAGAGCTAATCGAGTATATTGAGGCATATTAAGTTCTTACACTAGAAGTGAAGAGATGATTAAAAATGACACAATTGTACCTCTTAGAAAGAATTCTAGGGTTGTAAGATACCTTGAAAGGTACGGATTACCTGTATCAAAAGAGTCTGATGATGATTCGACTTCATATGATGAAGCATTGGATGATCATCACATGAGTAATGGATGCTAGCAATGAAGTATGAAATAGACTCCATGCACGAGAATAGTATATATATCCTCGAAGATCCACCTAAATGGGTTAAACCCATTAAGTATAAATAGTAGATCTTCAAAGAAAAAGGGGACCCGATGGAAGGTAGAGACCTTCAAAGCATGGCTAGTAGCCAAGGGCTACATACAGAGAGAATGCATAGATTACGATGAGACATTCTTTCATGTGGTCATGCTTAAATCTATCAGGGCATTGATAGCTGTAGTTGTAAATCTTGACTATGACATCTAGCAAAAGGATGAAAAGATAATATTCCTTAATCCTTCCTTAATGGATACCTCAATGAGGATATCTATATAGAGCAACCACAGGGCTTCATAGTTGAGGAAGGCAAAAGTGCAAGTTGAAGAAATCCGTATATGGGCTAAAACAAGCTTCTCATAGTTGGAACATACGATTCGATGAAACCATAAAGAGTTGTGACTTTGTTCAGAATTCGGATAAGCCATTTGTATACACGAAGCTTACTGGGAGAGCCATCGTGTTTTTGTAAAAGACGTCCTTATCATTGGGATAATATTGGGATGATGAACAGTGTTAAGATCTGGTTGTCCCATACTTTTGAGATGAAAGATCTCGGAGAGGCCTTTTATATCTTAGGTCTAAAATTATTTGGAAACAGAGAAAAGAGGGTATTGGGACTAACACAACAAAGATATATCAAGAATATCTTGGAAAGATTCAAGACGGATAATTCCAAGAAAGGCTTCCTCCCTTTAAAACATGATATTCACCTATCTAAAGGAGTGGCTCGTCAAACTATTGAGGAAAAGAAAGCCATGGTCGGATACCCTTATACATTGGTTGTAGGAAGCTTGGTGTATGACATGACATATATAAGACCAAATATCGGCCATGCAGTGGGAGTGTTAAGCCATTACCAATCTTGTTATGGAGAGCATGGAAGGACATATCGATATCGATATCGTGTCGATATCGATATATCGACGATATATCGCCGATATATCGCTATATCTACGAATCTTTCTGAAGAAAATGTTGAAAATTGGATATATCGATATCGATATCGTGTCGATAACGATATATCGGCGATATATCGCCGATATATCGGGATACGGCCTTCCATGATGGAGAGAAACACTAGACCTCGGTGAAAAGCATCTTCAAGTATCTAAGAAGAACTCAAGATTGCGTTTTGTTTATGGAGATAATGATCTCCAAGTCTTAGGGTACACGGATTTTAACTTTTAATCAGATGTGGATAATAGGAAGTCAACTTCAGCATTCTTATTCTTGTTGAACGGTGGTGTTGTGAGCTGGAGAAGCAAGAAGCAAGACATCACGACTGACTCAATAATTGAAGCAGAATACATAGCAGCGTCGGATGCTACTAAAGAGGTTGTGTGGTTACACAAGTTAATCTTGGAACTTGGTGTAATTTACTCATCAGAATCGCATATTCCATTGCTCTGCGATAACACAGGTGATATACGGCAAGCGAAGGAACCCCAATGGCTTCAAAGAAGTAAAAACATGGAGAGGAAATATCACATTATCCGAGAGATCCAGAAGCATGGTGGTATCACAATCACCAAGGTTGCCTCTACCGATAATATTGTTGATCTTCTTGCCAAGCGCTTGACACAAAAGATCCTTGACCAGCATGTAATAAATATGGGTTTAAGAGTTTTTTGAAAGAGATAAAGGGTGGCGTCCCACTTTAGGACCCACCACAGTGTGTGTGTGTGTGTGTGTGTTTATAAATATGAAAATATATATAACATCATGTTAGAAAATAGAAATGCGGAAGTATATAAAAGAAAATAGAATAAACATTTGAGGAATACCGGGATTTTAGTGTGGAAGCCTACTCCCTAACAAGGTTAAAAAATGCAGTATGCGGTATTCGTTCGATCATGCGGTCTAAAGCGAGTAAGCGGATATGCGGAATATACAGATGTATATGCAGTTTATGTTGTTTATAATATTCAATTTAAAATATTATAAAATAAACAATAAAATGTGATTATGTAAAAAAGTTGATCTGACAAAATCCAAAATAGAAAAAATCAAATAAGATAACATAATCAGTAAGATATATAAGCATGATATTATAAATTGACTATTTTTAGTGTGTATTTTGAATTTAATGCATATATACATATACAAATTTGGATTCAACATGGAACACATGAATTCTATAAGAAAACCTATAATGTATACACAGATCCTATAGATAACAAAAACTAAAGAGTAATCATATGTATACAAATCATACACCTAAAATTATATACATATATGTATCTCCAAGGGACAAAATATGTTGACACAAAATATAGGAGAAAATTGTATTTGCATATAAACTTTATTAGAAGCACAAAAATGTAAAGTGTCAGATTGTTAGCCAATTATTTCATGTTTTATTTGAAAAATTAGAATGAATTTCATTAGATAGAAAATTCAAAATGCTGTAAACAGTTCATTAATAAGCGTTGAGAACAATGGAAAAATGGATATGAGAATAAATACCCTAGATTTATTCCCAAATGCAAGATATACGAGAAGAATGAAAGGATGCATCAATGTAAGTGATGATATAAGAGTTACAACAACAACAAAGCCTTTTCCCACTTTAAGTAGGGTCGGCTACATGGATTTTTTGCCTCCATTCAGATCAATCTTGGGTCATTCTCAAGCTTAGATCCAAAAAACTAAGATCCCTTCGTATGGTCTCATTCCAATACTTCCTGAGCCTTCCACGCCCTCTTTTAGCCGGCTTAACATTCCAAAACTCGCATCTCCTCACCAATGCATCAACTGCCTCCTCTGCACATGGCTAAACCACCTTAAGTGATTTTCTTGCATCTTATTTACCAATCTTAACATCGATTCCTCCACCATTGCTTCCATCAAAAGTACACTCCATATATTCAGTCTTAACCCTACTTATACGAAATGTTTTAGTCTCCAAAACATGTCTCCAGAACTCAAGCTTCTCATTCACTCAATCTCTAGTCTTATCAATCAACACAATATCATCAGCGAATAACATACACCAAGGTATCTCATCCTGAATGTGACTTGTCAACTCGTCCATAATCTAAGTAAAAAGGAATGGACTCAAAGTTGAACAGCAGACCAGTGTACATGTCAAAATAGTCAGCATTCCCAGACGGTATCCTTACACAAGATGAAGCCCTATCATACATATCTTTTATGAGGTTAATGCATAGGATTGGTACTTATCTCTTCTCCAAAACTCTCCATAATATCTCCCGTGGGACAGAATCGTAAGCCTTCTCTAAATCAATAAAAATTATACGGAGGTTCTTCCTTTTAGCTCTGTAAATCTCCATTGTTTTCCTCAGCAAGTGAATTGCTTCAATAGTTGAGCGACCTGGCATGAAACCGAATTGATATTCTTTTACTTGGGAAAATTGCATCAACCTTCTTTCGATCACACGTTCCCAAATTTTCATAGTGTGACTCATCAGCTTGATACCTCTGCAATTTGAACAATTTTGAATGTCTCCTTTATTCTTATAAAGAGGCACCATGATGCTTTTCCTCCATTCATCAGGTATTTTCTTGCTTCGCCAAATAACAATAATAAATTTGTAAGCCAAGTTAAACCATGCTCAACTAAAACTCTCCAAACTTCTACAGGAATGTCATCAAGTCCTACACATTTTTCATGTCCCATAACCTTCAAAGCTTCCTCTACTTCCTTCCTTTGTATTCGTTGTAGCTTGCATGATGCAGGTAACTTTCACTACTAGCTAGATTTCCCAAAGTGATCCCTCAAATTTCCTTCCCCAATGAAAAGCTTATGGAAGTATTACTTCCATCTAGTCTCTATATCCTTATGAGTAACAAGCACGCGACCTTCCCCATCCGTAGCATCTCACTTGAGAAAGATCTTTGGTCTTTCTTTCTATTGCTTTAGCCAGCCTGAATATATCCTTCTGACCCTCCTTAGAATCAAGATTTTTCTACAAAACTTCATAAGCTTTTGACTTAGCTTCGCTTACCGCCTTCTTCTTAGCTATTTTGTAGTTTGTGACAGTTTTATCTGTTTTATCCTTAGACACAGATTTAAAGCAAGCTCTTCTAATTTTGAGCTTCTCTTGCACCCTCCACTCCACCACCAAGCCTCCTTTTGGTCTGGAGCTCCTCCCCTTGATTTGTCTTGCACCTCTTTGGCTACCGTTCGGATACAAGATGTTACCGCCTCCCACGTCTCATTAGCACTTCCGTTACAATCCCAAGATAAGTCTTCTAAAACCTTCTCCTTGAAGCTTGATTACTTCAATTGAAGATTCCACCATCTAGTTCTAGTGATCTTGGAAACCCTCATTTTCTTTACTAGCCCTTTTATTTGCACATCCATGACTAACAAGCGATGTTTGGTGGTCAGGCTTTCTCCTGGGATTACTTTACAGTCTTTGCAACACAACCGATCTCTTCTTCTCAAAGCAAAGTGGTCTATCTGTGTTCTAGTCGAGCCACTCTTATAAATAATTAAATGGCACTCCCTCTTCTTGAAAAGAGTATTTGCAATGAAAAGATCATAAGCTGTTACAAAATCTAAAAAGACTTTTCCCTCTTCATTTCTATCCCCGAAGCAATGTCCTCCACGAACACTAACATACCCTGAAGCATCCTTTCCCACATGTCCATTAAGATCTCCATCTAGGCAAATCATCTCTCTTTGTGGGATTCCTTGCATAATCTTATTTAAATCCTCCCAAAAAGCTTGTTTAATCATATCATCTAAACCAATTTGAGATATTCAGAATTTCTTCTTCGAGCATCACTTTTAGCAATATAATCTGATCCCCATATCTTTACACCTCAATCACACAATCCTTCAAATCCTTATAAACAACCACTCCAACATTATTTCTGTCATTATCTTTACCTGGATACCAAAGCATGACTTCTCAATCTCCCTTGCTTTCTCTCCAACCCATTTTGTCTCTTGTAGACATAATATCTGAATTTTCCTTCTTTCCATCGCATAAACTATATCCATCGATTTGCCAGTCAAAGTGCCGATATTCCAGCTACCTATCCGCAACTTCCTTTCTAACCACTTTTGGACTAAATTCTTTACCCGCATGCGTCCATCATGCGAGAACCCTATAAGAGTTGCTCGGAAAAAATCGAGTTAATGTGTCATCAACATGTCATGGATTAACATGAATCCTATCAGATATGCGATCGCATATGCGGTTGCATATACCGCATATTCGGACCGCATATGCGTTTTCACGCATATTGCCGTATATGGCATATGCGCTTCGGTCAAGTGATCGAATACGCATATGTGGCAGCATGTGTGGCCGTATGGACCGCATTTTCGAACACTGCTCCTTAACGAGCGGGATGAAACCATGGGAGAACGTCTCAAAGGGCTGATGTATGCATTGCACTTTCTCAATAGATACAGGAGGTCTGGGGCTTCTTATATAGCCTCCACAGAGCCTTCAAGTCCCACCACTGGTAGATGTAAGACTAAACTCCTAGATGTGGTAAATGGATCTTGGAAGGATCCATTTACCCATCTTACATGATAAATGATGCATACTCTAACACTCTCCCTCAAGTTGGGCATGCAATGCTCAGCTTGGACAAACAGAAAGAAATCTCAAACTCACAATACAAGAAACTACAGGTTGTCAGCTACTGTCGAGGACGTTGCTTCTCATGTCGTGCAGGTGAGGAGGAACAAACGGGCTGGAGTGTGAGTCGAACTGAATCTCTTCGTCGAAGAGCACGTGCTTTGTACTATGCTTGTCAGAGTCGTTGCAACTAAAAATGAGTCTCCACCTGGAGAAGACTGGCCTGCCACAATATGTGGACAACTGCTCCATCTCAGAAGGGTCGAACTGAAAATCCGTGGAGACATCCTCGTCGGAGTCCTCGGTCGCTGGAGAATGGAGTCTGAAAAAGTCTCCTCATCGGAGAACTGAATCTCTCCCATAGTGGCTTAGAGAATGGGAACTCTACTCTGGAGTCCCTATGAAACCACATGAAAATCCTAGCCCACATGGCATCGGGAACGGGATCTCTACTCTGGAGTCCCAATGGAACACATGAAAACTCAGACCAAAATAGAAGATGGGGACCACATACTTACAATCGCATACATGTGCGAATCAACCCGAAGACTCGGAATATGAACGTTGAGTCTGAAAAACATCTGTAGGGTCTAGAAAATCTGGTTGGCCTGTAGAACTCTATACAATACTCCCATTTTCTCCCATACTTGTCGGAAAACAATGACATCGACAAAGTTGCAGTGGCTGGAAAATCGCTACAAGCTGTCGCCCCATGAGGGGGAGTGTTGCGCGATAATGAGGCTCCTGTAGAGATGGAAGAGCTTCCCCCTTTTCTCGTAAAATCAGAACTGCTTGCGTGGGAATCGCCTCTCCTGGAAGCTGCAGTGGAAGGGAAGATCTGCTGTAATGGATGGAATCTCCTAGAATTAACAATCTTCACGACTGTTGCTGGGTGAAAAACTAGAGCTTCAAAAAATCCTAAAAGATGAAATCGACCTTATTAATGATCGAATCTCGAATCAAAGCAAAAAACATAAAAATCCTCAAGAATCAAACTCGGCTTTGATACCATGTTAGAAAATAGAAATACGAAAACATATCAGATAAAATAGAATAAACATTTCTGGGATTTTAACGTGGAACCCTACTCCCTAAGGAGTGAGATGAAACCACGGGAGAACGCCTCAAAGGGCTGATGTATGCATTGCACTTTGTCACTGGATACAGGGGGTCAAGGGCTTCTTATGTAGCCTCCACAAACCCTCCAAGTCCCACCACTAGTAGATGTGGGACTAAACTCCTGGATGTGGTAAATGGATCTTGGAAGGATCCATTTACCCATCTTATATGATAAATGATGCATACTCTAACATATAGTATCATCTTTGTCATGAGGAACAAAGTACCCTACACTGCCCCAATATATATCCCACAATAAAAGCCTCCAATCCAGAAATGACCTTGTTCCTTGCACACCAAATCGACCACACCACTACAAATGGGTACGAACTGTCCTCATGCCCAAAACTGCAGACCGATCTAACATCTCCCTATAAGGTGGGGCGGTCACCCTTTGCAAGCTACGCGATGTTGGCCCGAGACCAAACCTGAGCAGAGAACATACAAGAGAAGAATAAATGATCAGCATCCTCCGTCGTCAATCTGCATCTATCGCAGAGCACGTCCTCTAAATCCAACAATTGTCCCCGTCGACCCTTGGTGAGGAGCTTCCCACATCTAAAGAGCCATAGGAAAACCTTCAATCTGTTAGTTACATTGCTTTGTCATATCAATCATGTGTCCACAAGAAGCTCTTCCTGCACTTCCAACCCATCCTTCACCAGAAAGTGGTATGCCTTCCGCACCGAAAATCTCCAATCTCCCCACACAAAGTGATCTCTGACCGAAGACGGACTCCTACTCTATAGCAGCTCAGTCTACAGCAAAAGGAACTCCTCTACCCTCTGATCCGAAAATGCAGATGCAAAATTCAGAGATCATGCATGCGATCCCAAACTTGTTGCGCTCGCACCTCTCTGTCCTCTGCCATCTTCGTGAGTCACGGAAAACGCACCCCTAAAGCCCCATCCCCCATCCAGTCATCTTCCTAAAAAATGAAAAGCCATGCTATCCCCCAGCATCGGTTTCATCTTTATGGCAATTATCGGAATAACCGTCGTAATCTCTTTCCACAAAGATGATGGAAGACGTCCCGAGTTGGCCTCCAACGTCATGGCAACACCATGCTCCTTCTTGAGTAAGCAGCACACCAGGTCCTGGGAGTTCCCCCAATTTCGCACCACTCAATTTGCCAAAACGCCTTATTCTTCTCCCCTAGCCGCATTACCCCTAAACCGCCCTTCTTAGATGACATCACCCATCCCGCTCCATCAGATACCCTTCTTACCCTATAGGTCGTCCGATCAGAAAAATCCCCTCATCAACATCTCAATCCTACCATATACCCCAACAAGCAGCGATCTCGTGGAATAAAAAAATATCAGGATGACTTAGAGAACATGCTTCAAGAGAACCAACTTCCCTCCCTTTGAGAGCATCGTCACCTTCCACTCTGCCAGTCTTTTTTCCAATCTCTCCAGCAGCACCCCCAATCAACGGACCTCGGCTTCCCTACCAGCAGCGGGAGGCCCAAGTAAAGAACGGGTAGGGTCGTCGTGGGGCAACCCAGCACCCCAGTCGTACTCTACAGCTCATCCTTTGTCAAGACAAAAGGCACCACCGCCACCTTCTCCCTATTGATTAGCAACAAGGAGATGTCCCCAAAGCCATCCATGATATGCGACGCCCTTTGAAGTTTCTCCTCCTTGGCCTCCAAAAAAAGCATCGTATCATCAGCATAATGCGGAATTGGGGTGGATATGTCCTCCTTCCTATACCCAGAACACCATTCCCCATCAACCACTAGCCTCATCATCACAACTTACGCATCAACGACAATCACAAAGAGAAGCGGAGCCAACGGACACCCCTACCAAATTCCCCTATGCGGCCAGAAGAAACCCCCTCCGGTCTATCGTTGACGAGCACAGCATGAGATGCAGTTGTCACACACCGCTTGATCCACGCAACCCACGTCTCCGAGCAAGGTTGCAGAAATCGATAGTCGGTACTCGGTCGGTGAGGTCACTGAGTAAGGATTAATCGACAGTCAGAACACTAATAGGATTTAGTTGATCATTAGTCAGTTTTGATTTTTTTAATTATTTTAAATATATAAATCATTTTTATACATATATTCTTATATATTTGCATAGATTTGTACATTTTCTAATGAAACAAAAGAAGTAATTGACTTTAAATATAACATTAAGCATATTAGAATAAGTTTGCTTTAAAAAAGAAAAAAAGAAAATAAATAAAAAAGTTCTATGTAAAAGTCAATCAAGCAGTCGGTCAACTAGGCCGACTAGTCAGCTCGATTAGTCGGGTTGGCCGATTAATGGTCGACTAGGCCTAGTCGAGTCGGTTACCCCCCAATTTGACTAGTCGGCCGACTTTTATAACAGTGTCTCCGAAATCCCCTTCTCTCAAGTGAAGCTCACAGGAATTTCCAGTCGAACAGTCATATTCCTTAGAGAAATCAACCTTCTAACGCACACCTTTGATCTTGCTTCTCTTCCAATCCGTAACCATTTCTGAAGCCATCACTAACCCATCTGTCATAGCTCTCCCAAGCATGAACATCGGTTGCTCAAGTAAAATGATCCATTGTAATACCTCCCTCAAGCAGTTAGCAAGGATCTTTGACACCAAGAGATAAATAGCATTTGATAGCACGACAGGCATGTAGTCCTCCACTCTAACCGGCGTATCCCTCTTAAGCAGCAGAAATAGGAGTGCCTTGTTCAGTCTCTCAAATTCCATGTTTCACTGTCGAAACTCCTCCAAAACCTCCATTACTTCCCCTTTGACTGTATCCCATAATTTCCTGTAGAAAAACATCGAGAAACTATCTGAACCTGGTGCCCCATCTGCATTGAGCTGGTAAAGCGCCTGCTTGGCCTCCTCCTCCATGAATCCCCTCACTAAGGCTCTCGCCTCTAAGTCGGAGTTGAAAACATTCGTCTCTCTCTCTCTGTACACGTCCACCTCTTTCTCTTATCTCATCATGTAATTGCCATGTTGTTATGTTGTCAGATCGATTCGATCGATCTTACATGAAGGTTCTTCTTTGGTGCAATTAAAGAAGAAAGAGGATATCGTGCGACAAAATCATGAGCTATACGATTCAGATCATCTCGTTGTATTGCGAGAAGTATGCGAGTCATCCCCGTACCCACAAGTGATGTCTCTATCGGATCGAACTTAAGGCAGGAGGTCTCTTCGCTGAGAGACTCATAGATCACGATCACGCTTCAGAGATATGTTCTATACTCATGTGATCTTGATGGAACGGACTGGGAATGGTTCCTAATCTATGTGGTTCGGTCGAAAAAATTAAATTCCGCTACTATCGCGACTTGTATGACAAGTCTTTTTTATCGGATACGATCCGATCTTCACGCTTCTGTGATGTGCAAAGCCTATCCACCTCCCTTCAAACAAATATTATGAATAAGTATGTAAGGATGAGCTCATGATATAAACAATTGCTATGATATATTTAGATTAATAACAATGAATAACATGCTCATAGCTTGATAGTTGTCACGTTTTCATTCATCAAATCCAACACAACAATCTTGAGAGAAATCTTCAATAGGATATTGAGTTTCTTCTAACCACCAAGAAAGACCTTAAAGACCTTTGATCATATAATACGGTTTTGACACCCTTCAATTTAATAGAGGTGCTTTAGATAATTATAAAAGAACCATAGACAGGTAGCTTTGCCTTTTGAGATTCAATTGATGTTACCATAGTGATCATGAAGACGAGTAAAGACCAATATTCAAAAGAGAAGATAGAAGTGCATCCCCAAAACATTTGTATATGCAACAACAAAGTCTTCTTCGACACTAAGGTCGGCTACAGGGATTCTTTGCCTCCATTCAAATCTATTTAGGGTTATTCTCGAACTTAGATCCAAATACCTAAGATCCCTTTAGATAGTATGCTTCCAACATTTCTTGAGCCTTCCTCGCCCTCTCTTAGTTGGCTCACTATCCCAAATCTCCATCTTCTAATGGGTGCATGAGCCGAACTCCTTTGCAAATGACCAAACCACCTTAAGCAGTTCTCACTCATCTTATCCTCTATCAAAGCTACACTAACTTCCTTCTGATCATATTGTTCTGAATATAATCTTTTCGTGTATAAACACACATCCACCATAATTTATTCATTTCTGTTAATTCTGCACAAGTTTGTGGTTCATAGGCCAACATTCAGATCTGTAGAGCATAGAAGATCTCATGGCTGCTTTGTAATATGTTGATTATGGCGCACCCAGATCCGAGTACCCGTTTACACGACGCTCGCAGCATTATATTCGTTACAGATCACATTAGGTTACTGAAATTGAGGAGAAATTTTTTGCATTTTGGAATGACATTCACAATCAACATAAACAACTACGGAGCCAACAAGAAATGTCACCAACTTATCATTGCATTAATTTCCATATACTTTACATGTAACAAAAAGAATATTACAATGTATACATGTCTCCCCAAAAATGACAGAACAGAAAGAAAAGCACTATACGTTGATTGTACAGAAACTACAAAATGTGTACCGTCTGGTATAACAGCGGAAGCCCGGGTTCATCTTCCAGCTACTGCGATGTAGGCGTTTTGCTTGCCACGCATGAATAAGAAGAAGAGGATGTCAATAAATGTCAATACAATCTAGCATATAACAAATTAACAGGTAATTTAAGGGTTTCAAAAGGCAAGTAAAATATATATTGAAAATTTAAGTTTAACAAGCTACTTGCCTAAAAATGGTTTTCAAGCTGCTTTGAATGCATACCTCATGATCACCCCTCACCCCATAATCTTCCATATATAATAGTTCTATATATAAGCTAATGATCTATAGATTATTAACCTTATATTGTTTAGGAATCAGGTTGGTGAATCTTGATATTGAGGATGATGAATTTCAGATATGATCCTTATTTCTATCGAATTAGATAAGGTCTAGTAGATAGTCCGCGGTCTTGGGCTGAGGGTGACCTCACACTATGACTCTAAGGTGTGATGAATACCTTAGGGTTGGGGTGCCTCCGTTGACATGCGCTGGGGTGTATGCATACTAACTAAGTTCCCAACACGTACACTAGCTTAACTTATCAATAGTGGTTGTTTTAAGATCTGCTTAATTGACGATGATTGATGATTCTGTTAGTAAGCTCAAGCTGCTCAACTATAGACAATTCAATTGAATTGATCTCAAGTCTAGCCAACCTCAACTGAACCCACTCAACTGTAACAAACTCAATTGTAGCCATCGCCAAGCTTATTGGCGGAACGGTAACCAAAACTCAAGCGGTGAGGAAGTCTCCTAAGAGACCCTTCTGTCTCACCCTCTAAAGAAGTGTGGTCCATTAGAGGGATATGTCTACTCTAAAAATATGCTATAGAGACGGGTGAGAGAGACTCTTCGGAAAAGTCATTATACAAATCGGCCCGACCGGTACAGGCTAACGAGCTTATAAGAAACTAAAATCGAGGGCCCCCTAGACTAGGTACCCTATAATAGAGGATCCACGGAACTGGTCAAAAGTCGGGATCCCAACGAGGTATAAAAGGGGCACCACAACCGGCACTAGGCGACCGCTGCCCTAGCTAAACTTCATATCTCCCACCCAGTTGAGGGTCACCACTCCCTCGCACAGTTAGGTGAAAGGGGCACCACGACCGGTAATATGTCTGATATTACTGATTCACATTAAAACAATTAACATATGTTGAATAGAGCAGTAGTGATTTCAGAGACAATTGATAAAAGAGACAATTGATAAAATTGGATGTGTGCACATCCTTTATTAACAATCAAATGCACTTCCACAGATCCAAGCGCCAGAATTATCTTGATTTAAAACAAGAGCAATTCTTTCCACAAAATCTTAAACATGTATACCATTTGCTTTTGTAAACTCAATTAAGGATTATTCCAACAACCTTTCTACCCTACAACCAGAATATGAACTTATTTGAGCACATGGCTTCTTTCCAACTTGGGTAGTTCATTAGCAGAATAGACTATTACTCTTTCCTTGTAGAACGTCTTGGTCTGCTGAGAGATCAATAATAAAATTCGCTTCTCTATACATGGCACTCAAGGTCATACGAAGTGCTAGGTGATGTATATGCATTGGAAAATAGTGACACTAAGTTTACTATCATTTTAAGCTTTAGAGCCCATTTGATGATTAATTTAAGCATGTAGTAATATATTTTTAGATTATTTGGAGACTGAACCTTTGCGTGTGTTATGATCATTTATACCTAATTTGGGATAAATTTACAATTATAATTTCTACGGTATAAATCTAATATTACAACATTTCTATGGTATAGTCAGTTTATATAAAAATGTTTATCTGGAGCATATTACACATTATCACAACAACTTCCAGGTTAACAATCCAGAGCGAGAGTGATTTATAACTGATAGGGAAATGCTAATTATTGCCTTTTGGCCTTTTGGTCAGTATATTGCTTCAACCAAGAGTTCGGTTCCACTTGGACCATATGTTTTTGTAACATTTTAGGAATTTCTTTATATCAAACTATAATAATAATAATAATAAAACTCCTCCCATTAAATTTCTATTAGATAAATTTCTTTCAGAGCTGGGTATCCAAACTATCAAACTACATATTTACTCAACGTCATTTTATGAACAATAAAAGACACGCAGCAGTTTCAAATCCTTCTCGCCACAACACTGAGCAACCTTCTGAACTGCAACTTCTGACAATTTTGGCAAATGACGATCAGATTCCAGAATTCTAACATTTTAATTGTGGCTTTACTATTATGATAAAATTAGTTCTAATAATGGCTCATTCTCAAGTTACTACTGCTCACATGCTTTTTAAATGTACATGTGCTATTAATTTGGGTTAATACTTCGTAACTTACTCACATTGCAACATAGTAACTTCAATTGACTCATACACACACAATGCTTGAAACAGTCTCAAATTAGGTATTATATAGTGAAATGTAACAATCACAGAATGATAATGAAAAGATGAACATATAGAAATTCATTGACATTAGTACAAGATATCAATATTCTTCACCAAAACATTGTTCAACAATCTGGCACCCACTTTCTGAATTATTGGGTTGGAATCATTTAGTTGTGCTTCTAAAAAGAAGCAAAAGATTGGCCTCTGAGAAACATAGCAAGGCCATCAGATGCAAAACTGATAAAACCCCATACTAATTCCGGAACTCTTAATGATAACATCATCGTAAGTTTGGATCAAAATGTGTTAAAATAGCATGCAAGGAAGCAAAAGGGGATGATGTAGAATTGAATATGCATTGCAACAAGGAGGAGGGGATTTGGATTGGTACCTTAATTGGATTTTCTCCAAGTTTGGAGATAGATCTCCAACATGCAGTGGTTATGGAGGCTCCTTGGCAGTAGCAACTTGCGCTCTTGGAGCAGCCCAACAGCCCAAAAGGAGCTCCAGCTAGAGGTTCCAGTAGGGGCTTCTTTGGCTGGAATTAGCAGCAACTGCTGCTCAATTGAGAAAGCCGAGAACTGCTGCCTGAAGCAGCAGCCAACCAAGGAGAGATGGGGCTGGAGTTTTCACGGTTGGGACTGAAGGGAGAATTTGGGGAGAATTAGAAAAGAATCAGGGAAAAGGGGCGTTCATATAATCAAGGAAGGTTGGTTGCTGACATGTGGAGAAATTGGGTTGCCAATTGGAACACAGAAGAAATACCATGTGGTTGTCCTGTACTGTAGCAGAAAAAAAATTATTTTTTTTCCATTTTCTCTTCTTTTATTTGACATATAAAAGTTGACCGTACTCGCATCTCGAGTCTTCGATTTGGGTGTACAGTGGTTCGTTTCGATCGTCTCTGAACGACGATCAATATGAGTATAATATTCATATACTTTGAATCGGGGATGAATTCCCTAAATTCTCGAGATACGGCCTCGATTTGTAACTAAATTTTGTGATCTTAAAATATCAAACGACCTCCGATTGACGAGCAGTCGATTCCGTTGATTTTATTTCGTCGAATAGGATTTTTGAGTGGACTTGGTTTGTTTTGCATTTCCGATTTTGTGTCGTGGCTTTTCCGTGGCATGCTTTACGATGCGATCAACTTTTTGTCGATTGCGACCGAAAGAGTTTCGATCTGCGATAAAGGGATCGATCTGGGTTTATTCGATCTTAATTGAATATTATTTGATCATCCAGACCCTTAATAGAGGTGGGTTCGATTTATTAGGATCCAGATGTTACAAATATAAAAACCTCAAAGGGAGTATCGTCCTCGAGACTCGAGTCAAGGTTACTATGTGTCTCGTTTGGATTCCATATGAACATAAAAACCTCAGGATTTTGAACCCATAAAAACCTCAAAGAGAAAAGAAGCCATATTCTTTCAATATGTATATAATTAAATAGGCTTGTTTCAATGATAACTAGAAAAGAGTTGCGGGTATCGTGCCCGTATGTCTGCTTCGGTCTCTCATGTCACCTCTTCGACTCCATGTTGGTGCCACAACACCTTGACCAAGGGAATCTCCTTGCTGCGAAGCTTCTTCACAAAACTGTCAAGTATCTGCACTGGCCTCTCCTCATATGTCAAGTTTGGATCCACGTCAAGATTCTCGTAGATGATGACGTGTCGAGGGTCGTGCACATACTTCCTCAGGTTGGATATATGAAAGACGTCGTGGATGCCCAAGAGGTGTGGAGGAAGAGCTACCCGATAGGCCACCTTCCCCACACAAGCAAGAATCTCAAATGGTCCAACATATCGCGACGCCGATTTGCTACGAACACCGAATCTCTGTATTCCCTTCATGGAGATACTCGGAGGAATACCTAATCTCCCACTTATAATTACAGGAGTTTTTATTAATATGAGAGATTAAGTTGAATATCCATGAATTGTATTTAAATGGATTAAGAGAAGACGTTCAATTACCTGAAACTCCAAGTCTCTTGTCCGACGATCTGCATAGTTTTTCTGGCGACTATGTGCTATCAGAAGCTTATGTCTCGCAAGATCAACAGCCCTCACAGTCTCTTCCAGAAGATCTACGGAGTAAAGAGCATGATCACCAACCTCACGCCAACTGAGAGGTGTGAGGCATCTCCGCCCGTATATGGCTTCGAATGGTGCCATGTCGATACCGGAATGATGGCCGATGTTATATGTGAATTCTACCAAAGGCATGTGATCCTTACAAGACCCTTTCCACTCCAAAGTGCATGCACGTAGCAAATCCTCAAGCGTCTGAATGGTGCATTCGCTCTGTCCATCTGCGGATGATACGTGGAACTCATCTTCAGCTATGTCTATAGTGTTGACATGAACTGATGCTAATAGTGAGATGTAAATCTCGAGTCTCTGTTAGGCATCACCTCTCATGGTATACCATATAGCCTGATATTGTTCTGCGCATATAGCATGACCAATCGAGATAGAGTGTAGGTCATATTAATAGGTATGAAATGGGCTGACTAGGCCAACCTGTCTACAACAACCCAAATAGCATCATGGGCACCTAGTGTCCTCGACAGTCCAGTGACGAAATCCATAGAGATACTCTCCCACTTCCACTCGGGAACAGGGAGAGACTGCAATAACCCTAGAGGTCTCATGTGCTCAGCCTTGACCATCTGGCAGGATATGCATCTGCTAACATGTTGGGTCACGTCACGCTTCAATCCGTCCCACCAAAAATGTCGGTGCAGATCACGATACATCTTTGTGTTGCTAGGATGAATAAGCAATCGTGAACTATATGTCTCATCAAGAATATATCTGCGTAACTATTCATCGTTGGGCATAATGACCCGGCCAACTTTCCACAAAATAGACTCCGTCACCACAAAATCATCAATCTCATCCTTGACGGCACACATATATCTGTCTCATATCCAAGAATCTGACTTCTAGCCTTTTACTATGTGATCCCACAAACTGTTGAATCGTGGAGGCATGGCAGTAGATATGGATGCACTCTCCTAACGGTGCCAATCAGTCAAAGCTGCGAGTATATTCTACGTATATAACCAGTTTATCGTACCCTTTGCATGAGATCTCCTGCTAAGTGCATCTGCCACTATGTTTCCCTTAACGGGGTGGTAAGAAATCGTGCAATCATAATCCTTCGGTAGCTCAAGCCACCTACGTTGTTTCATGTTCAGCTCCTTCTGATCAAAGATATACTTCAGGCTCTTGTGATATGTGAAAATCTCGAAATTCACCCCATAAAGATAGTGGTGTCAGATCTTCGAGGCGAAGACAACTACAGCCAACTCCAAGTCATGGGTGGGGTAATTCCGCTCATGCAGCCTCAACTGACGTGATGCATAAGCAATCACATGACCTCTCTGCATCAATATCGCTCTTAAGCCTTCTCCTGATGCATCTGTATAAATTGCGTAATCATGGGTGTCTGAAGGAAGAGCAAGAATGGGTACAGTAGTCAATCTCTCTTTCAATGTCCTGAAGGCATGCTTACATGAATCATCCCAAATGAAAAGAACTCCCTTTTGTGTCAACCGCGTCATAGGAAGAACAACTCAAGAAAATCCGCTGACAAAACGTCTGTAATAGTGCGCTAGTCCAAGGAAGCTCCAAATCTGAATCACTGTCTTGGGTTGCCCCCAAGACATGATTGCCTCAATCTTCGCAGGATCAGCTGTGACACCTGCTCCAGAAATGACATGCCTAAGAAAAGAGACCTGGGATAACCAGAACTCACGATTTCTCAGCTTGGCATACAATTTGTGCTCTCGCAATGTGTCTAGGACAATCTTCAGATCATTCGCGCAATCTCATTAATTTCAAGAATATGTCAACACATCATCAATGAATACCACTACAAATTTATCCAAGTATGGATTAAAGATCATGTTCATTATATCCATGAATGATGCAGGGGCATTGATGAGCCCAAACGACATCACCACAAACTCATAGTGTCCATATCAAGTCCTTAAAGGTGTCTTCGGAATATCTGTCTCTCGAATCCTCAGCTGGTGGTAGCCAGATCTAAGATCGATCTTTGAAAACATCGAAGATCCCTGAAGCTGATCGAATAAGTCATCGATGCATGGCAAAGGATAACGGTCCTTCATCGTTCTCTTATTCAGTTGCAAGTAATCAATACACAGTCCCATCGATCTATCCTTCTTCTTAATAAAAAAGAAGTTGAGTCCCCAAGGTGAAGTGCTTGGCCTTACAAAACCCAAGTCAAGTAACTCCTACGACTGCACCTTCAGCTCTCTCAACTCAGTTGGTGCCATGCGATAAGGAGCCATCGAGATCGGCTATGTATCTGGTAGCAATGTGGTCTCGAACTCAATCTCTCTCTCAGGAGGTAATCCTGGTAACTCATCAGGAAATACATCTAGGTATTCTGATACTACTCTGATGTCCTGTGTCATCGGCTCATGATCGGATGTTTCTCGAATAAATGCTAAATATGAATTGCATCTCTGATCAACAAGTCTCTGAGCTCTCAACACTGAGATGTACTTCATTTTGAAGTCATGTAATGTACCCTCAAAAGTGAACTCGAGTAACTCTGGAATCCTGAAGACAATTGTCTTCTTAAAGCAATCAACAAGAGCATGATGAGTAGATAACCAATCCATGCCCAAAATCAAGTCAAATTCATCAAGCTGAAGTAAGAGACAATCTGCAATCATCTCGTGATCACCAATCAATATTGGCAAACCTCTAACTATCAGGGAAATGATGAATAGTTGGCCCCCTGACCCACGGATGTGATATGAAGGATATAAAGTCTCTGCAACTCTACCTAATGAAGCTAGTAATCTCGATGCAATGAAAAATGTGTCGCTCCAAAATCAAATAAAACATAGAAAGGCTGGCCCAAGACTGAGACCATACCTTTCACCATAGTAGTTGTTGATCGTGCCTGCTCCTCGGTCACTGCATGTAACTGATCCTGCCAAGCTGGTGCAGTAATCGAACCTGTCACGCTCCGTAACTCTCTCGGCAGCTTCCTGAAGTTGGAGTTCCTGCCACGGAAACTCTCAGTATATTGTGTCTGCGGTTGTGAAGGTTGTGGTTGTGGTCGAGGCTCACCAGAAGCTTGTGGGCACTAATATCAGTAATGACCCCACTCATTGCACAAGTAGCATCTCACGGATGGGGTAGGCGTGGTAGTCGTGCATGTGCTTTGAGTTGGTCATATTGGGGGTCTGTCAACTCTCTGCAACCCATATGGTCGTAATGAACTCGTGCCACGCCTGGCGAGTGCTCCTCCTAAAGTAATCGCTAGAGATGAGCGAGCACTGTCTGAAAATGTCGAACCTGTAGGTCGAAGCCACCTAGATGACCTCTGTTGCTGGAACTGTCGTCGAATCGGTCCAAAAGATCGACGTGGCCTAGATGTCGCTCCAGACGTGCTCCCGAAAGGTCTCTCTCGGATGTCCTCAAACTTCTCTGTTGCGTCAGTAGCCTCGGAGATAGAAGTGATATGTAATCCAGCCAACTTCTCCTGCACATCTTCTCTCATACCTCCGATGAACTTCTCCGTATTGTCATCTAGAAAAGCAGCGGCTGCTGATGTATGGCGAGACAGCTTGGTGTATCGAACAAAGTACTCTCTAGCTATCATTCTCCCCTGTCTGAGCTCTGCAAACAATCGACGCTGGGACTTTTTCCACTTCTCAGAAAAGAAGTGGAATCTAAATCTTGTCTCGAAGTCGTCCCATGTGGGTTCGTGTCCCAGCTCTGAAACCGTTGCCTCCCACCATCTCTCAGTGAATGATGTCGGTGAATGCTCTATGAAAGATAACCATGAGTCTCGTGGTACGTGTAAAAACTCATTTTTTTTCAAAATTTAAGATTTGTAATGTTGTTTAATCAATAAAAGAGACATAAATACAAGTTTTTTTGCTTATAATAAGATGTTATAATGTTCAGTGCCTTAAAATAATGATTTCGGTCATCATATCGATGACCGTCCGGAGAGAAATTTCATATTTCAGTACACGGTTAAATTTTGGCATTCAATTTTTCTATCAATTCTTAAAAGAATAATAATACTTTTATTTAAAAATAAAATAAGACATACACACAAACACGAATATTTTAACATGTATGCCAAAATAAATGCATAATAGGGCTTATGATCGTAAAATGTATGTTATACGGGACACAAACAAATTAATTAACACCAAGAAATTGTGTAGCATTCATAAGCACAATCTACGTCCCGCCTAATAGTAGAAAAATAGTTACAGTCAAAGACTTGGAAGGTTACTAACAACCTACCACACGTACAGACACACATACTCTTTATAGTAGAGAGAAGTAACAAGAGAGTCCTAGAAAAGAACAATCTTCTAGTGTCTTGTGAGTTAAAATGATGCAATGTAATGTATTAATATGTAGGGCCTAGGAAATCCCGGAAAAGATATGCAAGGAAAAGAAGAACTCTGAAGTTTGTTAATATGCAAGGCCCTACCTAATAGTTACAGTCAAGTTGGCCTAGGAAAAGATAACAAGATTGTTATATAAAGATTCTAACTATGAAGATTCTGAACTCTGAAGTTAGCATTCAAAGATGAAAAAAATACATATTTGGCATCTCGAAGTATGTTAAAAAAAGATGTGTTATGAAAAAATATGGTAAAATACTTACCTTGCTTGGAATTTGGAAACTTGGCTCTCCAAGACTTAATTTACGTTGTGAATTGTGACTTGTGAAGTTGTGAGATGGAATAAGAACATATACATTATATTTATTGGGTTTAAAGAGGGCCCTTAATGGCCTTATTTATTACAATGGTGTTTGGAATATTGGCTTATATTGCAATGATGGTTGAAATAGTGACCTATAAATTTCATTCAGTGACCAAATAGTACCTATGAATATCAATAAGTGGCCTAGGCATGACATATGGTGACGTAGAACAATTTCAGTCGAAATGGACCGAAATGAACCGAAATTCCACCGAAATCCGAGAAATCTGTGAACAATTTCCACCGAAATGGACCGAAATGGACCGAAATGACCGAAATTCGGCCGAAATTTCGGCCGAAATCCTGGAAACTGATATTATACATGGTTTCGATATCGGTATCGCCACGAAACCGAATTTCGACCGAATTTAGGTCGAAATTCGCCGAAATTTAAGGCCATGCATCAAAGTGAGGTTGTTGCACCTCAACTGACTGAGGTTGGTCTTGTCGTGATTCCATCCTGAGATGGATGGTAAGTGAAATCTGATAGCTCCTCGAACCTCATCTCCATGTTTGTCTACATGTTAGTGATATCTGTCTGCCGAGATAGGATCTGGTCCTGTTGACCTCGCATGGCAGTCTACTATTGTTGGAGGTCGGTGAGTGTGGTCATGATGCGCTCTAACAGATCAGTCATCTCCTGGTTTGCTATGGACATTATGTTTCTACAAGAGAACCAATATCATTAATCATAGTAGTTGACATTTGATGACATTTCCATATGTTCTTTTCTCTTCATGGAATACAATATAAAAATTAAATACAATTGGTGGCATCTATGGTTATTGAAATTGAATGTCATATTTCCCTCTCAGATTCGCGACAAGTCGGATGACTGACGTTATCTGAGAACTTAATGCGATCAAAATCGTAATACTACGAATGCATGTAGCAGGGTACCACGGGTCTGATACCAAAACTGTGACACCCTCGGATTCGAGTACCCATTTACACGACATTCGCAACATTATATTCGTTACAGATCGCATTAGGATACCAAAAACGAGGGGAAATTTTTTGCGTTTTGAAATGACATTCGCAATCAATATAAACAACCACGGAGCCAACAATAAATATCATCACCTCGTCATTGCATTAATTTCTATATAATTTACATGTAACAAAAAAATATTACATTGTATACAAGTCTCCCAAAAAATGAAAAAAGAGAAAGAAAAGCACTATACGTTATCAACCATACAGAAACTACAAAATGTATACCGTTTGGTATAACAGCGGAAGCTCGGGTTCATCTGCCAACTACTGTGATGCAGGTGTTTTGCCTGCCAAGCATGAATAGGAAGAAGATGATGTCAACAAATGTCGGTACAACCCAACATATAACAAATTAATAGGCAATTGAATGGTTTCAAAAGAAAGCAAGTAAAATAAGTATTGAAAATTTAAGTTTAACAAGCTACTTGCCTAAAAATGATTTTAAAGCAGCTTTGAATGTATACCCCATAATCATCCCTAACCCCATAATCTTTCATATATAATATTTCTATATATAAACTAATGATCTATCTGTAGATTATTATCTTTATATTGTTTAGGAATTGGGTTGATGGATCTTGATATTGAGGATGATGAATTTCAGATCCGATCTTTATTTCTGTCTAATTCTCAAGTCTAGTGGATAGCATGTGGTCTTGGTCTGAGGGTGACCTCACACTATGACTCTAAGGTGTGATGAATACCTTAGGGATGAGGTGCCTCCGTAGGCATGCGGTGGGGTGTAATGCATCATAAGTAAGTTTCCAATACGTCCACTAGCTTAACTTATCACGCGTAGTAGTAGTTTTAAGATCTGCTTAATTCTCAACGATTGATGATTGATGATTCTGGTAGCAAGCTCAATTGTAGCCAATTCAACTGAACTGATATCAACTCGAGCCAAACTCGACCAAACCCACTCAACTTTAACCAGCTCAACTGTAGCCATCGCCAAGCCTATTGGCGGAACGGTAAACAAGACTCAAGTGGTGAGGAAGTTTCCTAAGAGACCCTTCCGTCTCGCCCTCTAAGTGGAAGTGCGGGCCATTAGAGGGATAGGTTTACTCCAAATACGCTATAGAGAAGGGGTGTACATGGATCGGATTTTAGCTTAATCCGTGTCCAATCCAACCTTAACGGATTTTCACTTTTCTCAATCCAATCCAAGCCATCAAATATTTGAATCCAAACCAATTGAATCCATCGGATTATGGATTGGATGGATCGGATTTTTTATACTTACAACTATTGAAGCCTTCCATTTGCTGAGGAGAACATTGGAGATTTATAGAGCTAAAAGGAAGAACCTCTGTATGATCTTTATTGATTTGGAGAAGGCTTATGATTCTGTCCCACGAGAGATATTGTGGACAATTTTGGAGAAGAGACAAATATGTGTCCTATACTTTAACCTCATAAAGGAGTATGATAGGACTTTATCTTGTGTAAGGACCCCGTCTGGGAAGACTGACTATTTTGACATCAACATTGGTTTACATCATGGTTCAGCTTTGAGTCCATTTATTTTACTTTGATTATAGACGAGTTGACAATGTCACATTCAAGATGAGTTACCTTGGTGTATGTTATTTGTTGATGATATTGTGTTGATTGACGAGATTAGATATGGAGTAAATGAGAAGCTTGAGGTCTGGAGACATGCATTGGAGACTAAAGGATTTCGTATAAGTTGGGCTAAGACGGAATATATGGAGTGCACCTTTGATGGAAGCAATGGTGAAGGAATCGAGATGAAGATTGGTGACGATAACATTCGGAAGAAAGATTCATTTAGATATCTAGGTTCTATTTTGCAACATGATGGGGAAATTGGTGGAGATGTTACTAATAAAATAAATGCAGGCTGGCTAAAGTGGAGAGGAGCCTCTGTTGTTCTCTGTGATAAGAACATTCCTTTAAAAATTAAAATAAAGTTTTACAAAGCAGCCTTAAGACCTGTTATGCTCTATGGATCTGAATGTTGGCATGTGAACCATAGACATGTGCAGAGAATGGCTACAGCAAAAATGAAAATGCTAAGGTGGATGTGTGGACACACACGTAAAGATCGGATTCGGAATGAAGCAATCAGAAAGAAAGTTGGTGTAGCTCCGATCGAGGATAAGATGCGAGAAAACCTCTTAAGGTGGTTTGGTCATTTGCAAAAAAGATCGGTTGATGCACCAGTTAGGAGATGTGAGTCTTGGAATGTTGAGTCGGCTAAGAAAGGGCGAGGACGGCCCAAGAAGTGTTGGAAAGAGACTATACGAAGGGATCTTAGTTTTTTGGATATAAGCGTAAGATAGACCCAAGATAGATCTGAATGGAGGCGAAGAATCCACATAGCCAACCCTACTTAATTGTGGGAAAAGGCTTTGTTGTTGTTGTGACACGTTTCCATTCAATAATTGACCATGTAATGTTTGTATTTTATAGCAAATTAGCTTCGACATTTGAAATATGAATTCAAAATTGATAATTTAGATAAAGATAATGAAAAGAATATTTAAAGAGTGCACAATCAAATTAAAATTGATGAACTCCATTAATCCATTATAAAAAGTTGAAGACCACAAGATGAATCTAAAAAATTATATTGAATTTGGTATCTAAGTTTCTTTTTATTAATGGTGCATTAGTATACTTTTTGTAAATGATTTTCGACAAGATTTATGCAAGTTACCAAATATGGATATAAAAATGATTAGATACCAAAAAATGTGATTTCTTTCGATGGATATTGATGAAGTCTGTGATGTATTTAGATTGATAAGTTATGTCAAAATCAAATCACTCCTAAGAACACACTTCAAGAAATTATAATATATCATAAACATTCAAGAATCATAAAACATTCATATTCGATTTGGTATTCAAGACAAAACTAATTTAAAAATATAACCCACCAATTAGGCATCATGTCTCTCATTTAAAATAGACTTGAAATGGGATTTATTTGTTAGAATTGTACCTATAAGGAAAATATGTAAAATTTTCTGAAAAATATAAATCAAATCCATATATCAATTTAATATGAAAAAGAATTCAAGTATGCTTGTTTGTTCTTAGACGATATGGTACATCTCAACATATAGGCAATCTAGTTTCATACATGAGTAAGGTTGCAAGCTTGACAAGTAAAAGGGCCAAGAATAAAAAATGCATGTGCTAAGCAATTATCCCGATTCTATTTTCTTTTAAAAGATATCGGACGAGTTGTAGTGCGCTTAGGACAGATGGTATCATACCAGAGGACGATATTGAGTGAGACATGTGGCGACATCATAAGGGAGGGCGACACTATTGTACTTGAGGGGGACAATGTTGTGCAGGAGAAGTGATGCAGCGTGACCCCAAATTATAGGGCCACATTTATTTAATTAAATAATTATCAATTTTATTTACGTTTTTAGCGGTCGTATTGGTCTAATTAAATAATTGAGATCGCCTGTGATCTCAACGTTTATTTCGTAGAGTTTAAATGTGATTCGGGTCAATTAAATAATTTAGAGTCCAATTAAGGTAGTTAGAGGTCAATTAGGATTAAATTAGTTGTTAATTTGATTTATTTACTATTTTTGTAAACCCTCTCTCCTATATAAAGAGAGGGTAGCCCATTATTTTAATCAGTCAATGATGAAGTAAAAATTGAGATTGTTATCTCTATCCCCTCTCCTTCTCTCTCTCCCTCCACGCGATCTCCGCGGTTCTCCTTCTCCAAACCCCTCGTTCCGACGAGTTTTTCTCTCTCTCAATCCCTCCGATTTCTCTTCTCAACCCTTCTATCCCTTCTACCAAAAAAATCCACCAAAAATATTATTTTTTTCGTCTGCGCCGATTTCGAGTCCGCATCATTTGGTATCAGAGCATGGATTTCGAATCGTTCCTACGATTCGACGATCCTGTCGACTATTGGTGTGCGAAGTTCGGTCTCCGCCGCCCATCTCGTGATCCGCATCGCTCAAAGAAGTTTCATCAGCGTCTTATATCATGCATCAAGGTGCACGCATGGTTGGACGCTCAAATCGACGAAGATTCACCGGTCGACAACCAAAATCTGAACATTGTACCTGCAGTTCAAGACGATGTCTGCCATGAAAATGAAGGTATTCTCAGTCCTAATATCGATTTTTGTGATACAATCGTTGAACAAGACAAGGAGGACATAGGACCAACATTTGATGAAGATCCTACGGAGGAAAATTATGAAATAGTCAATTTCCGTGAGGCCGCAGTTGCTGTCCAGACAGTTTCAGAGCACTCTCCACCGGAGAAAACACCTCCCATCTTCCCCGCAGCCTTCTCGCAGCCCCCCTCCGCCACCCTCGCGTCTCCAACATCATTCCCAACAAACCCCTCAGCCCCGACAACCCCAAACCTTCTCCTAACCTTGTTGGCGCCGTCCCCCAACCCCACTTTCCCCACCCCCGTGATCCCTGCGAAGACCCTCACATCCCCCGCCACTCGAGCACCCGCAGGTCCCCTCCTTTTCCTCTCCCTCGCCGCCCAGCAACTCGCGCCCCTCGCGCGCAGGCCCTGCAACCACACCGCCTGCGACGTCGCGCCAGCCTCGCGGCGCTCCAACGACGCCGCGCGCCACAAACGAGCGCCCCAGCGCACCCCACCGAACCTCGCGCTGCCGTCATCAATCGCGCGGCCGCTCGTGATCGCCTCGCCAACCTCCCGCGGCCTGCTCGCCGCTCGACGCTGCCCCCCAGGTCCGCCCTCTTGCGCACTCTCTCGTGCGTGCCCGAAGCCACCGCCCAGGCTGCACCATCGCGAGACCGCCGCCCCGGGTCGCGCCTTCAAGAAGCCCTCATCCCGCGCGCATATAGCGCAAACCATAACCAAAGGGCCGAGATCTACGGGATTTCAATCCCGTGGATTGAGAGGTTGGACATCAAGTGGGGAAAATTGCGAGGAAAAACCCCAGCTTCCCGATATTTCCAGAAAATTCAAAGGCCACAAGAAAGAAAGGAAGAATAAGGGGATGCGAAAATTGCGGCCACACCCCCGGCGGCCAAAACATTTAAAAAAGGAGGCTGGAAATCAGAGAATGGGGGATTTTCCTTATCCAAATAGGACTAGGACCTTGGGTTTTCCCTATTTAAGGACCCCATGGCTTTATTCCCTAGCCACATCTCCTCTTCTCCTCTCCTTGTGCCATTGTTTTATTATGGCTTCTCCAAGGACCATATTCTCCATGCCGCACCAATTTTTTGAGCATCATAAGACGACGATCGAGACGACGCCACCGTGCGCCCCGCATATGTTCTTCAACCACGGCAGCCGCGCCTCTCCCGCCCGCACATGGATTCCGCCGTTCACGCCCCACATGTTCTTCCAACAGACAATTGAAGCCGCCGAATCATCCTCCAAGCTTGCAGTTCACGCAATTCGTCAGGAGCCGAATTTTTAAAAGCGGTGGAGAGTTGATGCAGCGTGACCCCAAATTATAGGGCCACATTTATTTAATTAAATAATTATCAATTTTATTTACGTTTTTAGCGGTCGTATTGGTCTAATTAAATAATTGAGATCGCTTGCGATTCAACGTTTATTTCGTAGAGTTTAAATGTGATTCGGGTCAATTAAATAATTTAGAGTCCAATTAAGGTAGTTAGAGGTCAATTAGGATTAAATTAGTTGTTAATTTGATTTATTTACTATTTTTGTAAACCCTCTCTCCTATATAAAGAGAGGGTAGCCCATTGTTTTAATCAGTCAATGATGAAGTAAAAATTGAGATTGTTATCTCTATCCCCTCTCCTTCTCTCTCTCCCTCCACGCGATCTCCGCGGTTCTCCTTCTCCAAACCCCTCGTTCCGACGAGTTTTTCTCTCTCTCAATCCCTCCGATTTCTCTTCTCAACCCTTCTATCCCTTCTACTAAAAAAATCCACCAAAAATATTATTTTTTTCGTCTACGCCGATTTCGAGTCCGCATCAAGAAGAGGCGTCAAAATGGACCAAGGTGCGAGAGAACAATAATTAGATATTGGCAGTTGAGAGTGAAATGTTAAGGAGATGGAATTGAAGTGGAATGGTCAAGGAGGGTTCACAACATTACAAGTTATAATCATATTTTATTATTTTTGAGATTTAGAATTTGGCTTTCAAGAGAAAGAGATGAGTATGGTAAAAGGACTTGTATCCAACAAAAATTGCGATTAATGACGTGATTTAAGGCTATATGGGAAATTAGGGATTGGTGAAAATAGATGTTATGTATGTATTATATTTATATATGTAAATATAAAAATATATGTTAACAGATTAATGGATTGAATCGGATCGAATTTTGGTAGTAATCCGATCCAATCCATACTTTAACAGATTTTAAAAATCCCAATCCAATCCAATCCGTTAAAATGATAAAACCAAACCAATCCAATCCAATAACATCGGATTACGGATTTTGTCTAATCCGTGTGCACCCCTACTATCGAGACAGGTGAGAGAGACTCTCCAGAAAAGTCACTCTAGAAATCGGTCCGACTGATACGGGCTAACGAGCTCATAAGAAACTAAAACCAAGGGCCCCCCAGACTAGGTATCCTAAAACAGAGGTTCAACGGAACTAGTCAAAAGTCGGGATTCCAACGAGGTATAAAAACACTGCGAGCTCACGTAAAATCGTAAAAAGGACTGGGATCCTAGATCCTGCACTAAGCGGTCACTGCCCAATTGGACTTCATATATCCCGTCCAGTTGAGGGTCACCGCGTCCTCGCACGATCAAGTGAAAGGGGCACCACGACCAGTAAAATGTCTGACATTATTGACTCATGTTAAAACAATTAACATATGTTGAATAGAGCAGTAGTGATTTCAGAGGTCGCTATTTCAGAAATTAGGAGACAATTGATAAAATTGGATGTGTGCACATCCTCTATTAACAATTAAATGTGCTTCCACGGATCCAAGAGCCAGAATTATCTTGATTTAAATCCAGACCAATTCTTTCCACAAAATCTTATACATGTAAACAATTTGAAAACTAAGCTATGGATTATTCCAGCAACCTTTCTACCCTACAAGCAGAATAGGAACTTATTTGAGCCCATGGCTTCTTTCTGACTTGGGTAGTTCATTAGCTGAATAGATTATTACTCTTTCCTTATAGAACGTCTTGGTCTGTTGAGACATCAATAATAAAATTCGCTTCTCTATACACGGCACTCAAGATCATCCGATGTGTTAGATGATGTATATGCATTGGAAAATAGTGACACTAAGTTTACTATCATTTTACGCTTTAGAGCCCATTTGATGATTAATTTAAGCATGTAGTAATATATCTTTAGATTATTTGCAGACTGAACCTCCATGTGTGTTATGATCTTTTATACCTAATTTGGAATAAATTTACAATTATAATTTCTACGGTATAAACCCAATCTTACAACATTTCTATGGTATAGTCAGTTTATATAAAAACGTTTATCTGGAATAGCAGAGCATATTATACATTATCACAACTTCTTCCAGGTTCACAATCCAGAGCTGTAGTGATTTATGACTGATAGGAAAATGCTAATTATTGCCTTTTGGTCAGTATGTTGCTTCAACCAAGAGTTCGGTTCCACTTTGACCATATGTTCTGTAACATTTTATGAATTTCTTTGTATAAAAAACTCCTCCCATCAATTTCCATTAGATAAATTGCTTTTAGAGCTGGGTATCCAAACTATCAAACTACATATTTACGCAACATCATTTTATAAATAATAAAAAACACTCAGAAGTTTCAAATCCTTCTCGCCACAACACTGAGCAACCTTCTGAACTGTAAATTCTGACAATTTTGACAAATGGCAATCAGATTCCAGAATTTTATCATTTTAATTGTGGCTTTACTATTCTGATATGATTAGTTCTAATAATGCCCCATTCACAAGTTACTAATGCTGCCTACATGCTTTTTAAATGTACATGCACTATTAATTTGTGTTGATACTTCGTAACTTACATTGCAACATAGTAACTTCAATTGACTCGTATATACACACACACAATGCTTGAAAGTTTGAAACAGTCTTAAATTAGATATTATATAGTGAATGTAACAATCACATGATGATAATGAAAAGATGAACATATAGAAACTCATTGACATTAGTATAAGATATCAACATTCTTCACCAAGACATTGTTCAACAATCTGGCACCCACTTTCTAAATTATTGGGCTGGAACCATTTAGATATGCTTCTAAGAAGAAGCAAAAGATTGACCTCTGAGAAACATAGCAAGGCCATCAGATGCAAAACTGATAAAACCACATACCAATTCCGGACTCTTAATGATAACATCATTGTACGTTTGGATCAAAATGTGTCAAAATAGCAAGCAAGGCAGCAAAAGGGGATGATGTAGAATTGTACATGCATTGCAGCAAGGAGGAGGGGATTTGGATTTGTACCTTAATTGGATTTTTTCCAAGTTTGGAGATAGTTCTCCAACATGCAGTGGTTATGGAAGTTCTTATGCAGTAGCAACTTGCTGCTCTTGGAGCAACCTAACAGCCAAGAAAGGAGCTCCAGCAAGAGGTTTCAACAGGGGCTTCTTTGGCTGGAATTAGCAACAGCTGCTTCCCAATTGGGGCAGCCGAGAATTGCTGCCTGAAGCAGCAGCCAACCAAGGAGAGAAGGGACTGGAGCTTTCTCGGTTGGGGCTGAAGGGAGAATTTGGGGAGAATTAGAAAAGAATAAGGGGAAAGGAGTGTTTATATAATCAAGGAAAGGAAGCTTGGTTGATGACATGTGGAGAAATTGGGTTGCCAATTGGAATAGAGAAGAAAAATCATGTGGCTGTTCTGGAAAGCAGACAGTAGCACTAGCACTGTAACAAAAAAAATTTAAATTTTTTTCTCTCTTCTTTTATTTGACATACAAAAGTTGACCACACTCGCATCTCGAGTCCCGATTTGGGTGTACAATGGTTCGTTTCGATCGTCTCTGAACAACGATCAATATGAGTATAATATTCATATACATTGGATCGGGGATGAATTCCCGAAATTCTCGAGATACGGTCTTGGTTTGTGACTAAATTTTGTGATATTAAAATATCAAACAACCATCGATTGACAAACAGTCAATTCCCTTGGTTTTATTTCGTCAAATTGGATTTTTGGGTGGTCTTGATATGTTTTGCGATTTCTGATTTTACGTCGCGGCTTTTCTGTGGCACGCTTTACGATGTGATCGCCTTTTTGTCAATTGCTACCGAATGAGTTTCGATCTGCGATCAAGGGATCGATCTGGGTTTATGCAATCTTAATTGAATATTATTTGATCATCCAAACCTTTAATCGGGTTGGGTTCGGTTTATTAGGATCCGAATGTTACATTGATTATTATAAGTTTTTTTATCACATAGACCAATAAAGGCTCCTCTCCACTTTAGCCAACCTACATTTATTCTATGAGTACCATCTCCATCAATTTCCCCATTATGTGGTAAAATAGATCTCAAGTATCTAAAAGAAACTTTCTTTGGAATGCTATCTTCTCCGATCTTCACCTTGATCCCTTCACTATTGCTTCCATAAGAGTGCACTCCATTTATTTAGTCTTAGTCTTTAAGGCATGTCCCCAAACATCAAGCTTCTCATTTACTCCAACTCTAGTCTCATCGACAAATAACATATACCAAGGTATCTCATCTTGAATGTGACTAGTCAACTCGTTCATAATCAAAGTAAAAAGGAATGGACTCAAAGTTGAACCTTGACGCAGACCAATGCTAATATCAAAATAATCGGTTTTCCCAGACTGGATCCTTATATAAGATGAAGCGCCATCATGCATATCATTTATAAGGTTAATGTACAGGACCGGCATGTGTCTCTTCTCCAAAACTCTCCACAATATCTACCGTGGAACTGAATCATAAGCCTTCTCCAAATCAATTTAAACTATATGGAGGTTCTTCCTTTTAGCTCTATAAATCTCCATTGTTGTCCTCAACATATGGATAGATTCAATTATTGAGCGACATGGCATGAATTCGAATTCATTTTCTATTGCTTGGAAACTTGCCTCGGCCTTCTTTCAATCACATGTTCCCAAATTTTCATAGCATGACTCATCAATTTATACCTATATAATTGGAACAATCTTGAATGTCTTTTTTATTCTTGTAAAGAGGCACCACGATGCTTTTCTTCCATTCTTCAGGTATTTTCTTGTTTCGTCAAATAACACTGAATAAATTTGTGAGCCAAGTCAAGCCATGTCCACCTAGAACTCTTCATACTTTTATATTCTATAGGAATGCCATTAGGTAATAGGTCTTTCCCAGGTTTCATATCCTTCAAAGCCTCATCTACTTCCTTTTTTGTATCCGTCTATAACTTGCACGATTTAGGTGACTTTTACTACTAGCTAGATATCCCAAAGTGATCTCTTTATCCCCTTGCCCAATGAAAAGCTTATGGAAGTACAGCTTCCATCCAGTCTGTATATCCTTCTGAGTAACAAACGGATGTTCTTCCTCGTCCTTAATGCATCTCACTTGATAAAGATCTTTTCTTTTTCTTTTTCTTTCTTTGGCCAATATGACTATATCTGTCTGGCCCTCCTTAGAGTCAAGCTTTTTTGTACAAAACTGCATTATTCTTTTGTCTTAGCTTCACTTGCAGCCTTTTTTATTTCCTTCTTCGCTACTTAGTAGTTTGTGACAGATTCTTTTATTTTATCTTTCTATATAGCTTCAAAGCAAGCTCTTTTAATTTTAAGCTTCTTTTGCACCCCGTCACTCCACCACCAGACATCTTTTTGGCATGGAACTCCTCCTTTAGACTTGCCTAGCATATCTTTGGCTACTCTTCGGATATAACATGCTAGCACCTCCCACATCTCGTTTGCACTTCCATTACATTCCCAAGATACGCCTTTGAAACTCTTTTACTTGAAGCTTGCTTTCTTCAATTGAAGATTCCACCATTTAGTTTTAATAGTCTTAGGAACCGTCTTTTTCTTTACCAAACCATTCGTATATGATATAAGAAAATCGAGAGTGCTCATATACCTCGAACCTAAACTAAAATTCTTAAACAAGAGGATGCACAAACGAGTACAAAGAGTTATTTGTGCTCCTAAAAGATCGTGACAAACATAAGGGATCACACAAGAGCTATCTGCATAAGTCCCCGATCTTTGAAATTTTAAAATTATGCCATAATACCATGGCAAGGCGATGTTAGCGATTGTTGAAATGAGTGCTTCAACCTTTTATTGTCGGTGCCTCTCACGCAAGGCCCATGCACAAAGCGGCGAAAAGAAAATGGTATCTCCCTCGAGCATTTATCGATCCACAATATTTGCTTTTTGGTAGTATTTAGTAGGATATCATAAATTAATCTAGGAAAATCAAAACATCTTGTTGAATGAACCCTAAGCACTTTTTACAAGAGAAGATATGTTTAGGGTTAATAGGGGAAATTACATAAAAGTTCTAATAACATTTTATAAACATTAATTTTACAAACTCAACGCTATTAGAAGGTAACGAGTGTAAAGGAAAATCAAAACATCTTGTTGAGTGAACCCTAGGCAGTTTTTACTGGGAGAAGAAGGTAATACGTGTAGAGGAAAATCACAACATCTTGTTGAGTGAACCCTATGTACTTTTTACGAAAGAAGATATGTTTAGGGTTAACAGGGGAAATTACCTAAAAGGTCTAATAATATTTTATAAACATTAATTTTACAAATTCTAACATTATTATAATGTAATGCACTCCATTTACTTTAAAAAATGTTGTTTAACCCATTGAGGTGTAACATCCCATGCTTAGATCACCGGACTATTATCGAGGAAAATTGGCCCTAACAACCTGTTTGGTTCGGGTTCAAGTGGAACCGTTGACAACCACCCAAAATACTTATGCTCAAGTTGTCAACTTGGGGTTTTAAAATAACCTTCTCCATTTATATTCGCAACGTCCTCGTTTATGATATATCATATCACGTATTTTCAGTAATAGTGGTGAATGCATGCTCCAAGGTTAGCTGTCCTCGGATAGCCCTTTCCATTATCAGAGGGAACCCTCTCTGATGTCATTTGTAACGTCTCGGACTTAGATCCCCATATTATTATCGAGCAAAATTGTTCATGGCAACTTGTTGGATTTGAGCTCAAGTGGACCCGTTGACAACCACCAGCTTAAGTCTGAGTTGTCAAGTAACATTCCCCCACTCTGATAAGTCTTTCTCAAACCTCATAAGTTTTAGATGCGAAACTATGTTTGCAGTGTTACATGAAGTTTCTTCTCGAGCGAAGGGCGGCTGTACACTTGATCTCGTGCTCAGTGTATTTATTCGAAGTTGTTTATAACTGAAAATGAATGAAAAGGTCCAACTTGTAATGATATTGAGGCAATTATTTTAACTTCGGTTCGGTTGGAACAATATGCAGAATTTAAGGAAATCCTTTCTTTTGCATTGTGTCAAAAAAGCATTATTCCCGTGCACAGCTGATTTAATTTTGTTCACACCAACACCACAGTGGCTGAAAAAATACAATATTCAAGGGAATGAAAAATTGAATGGTAATACTTACAGGATTCAGGAGTCCCCTGATAAATGTGGCATATGCGTGCTGCATTCTTCTCTGAGGAGTTGAAATGGATGGGGTAAATTTAATATTCTGCTCATCCAGTGGCATAGCAATCACAGCAACTGTACAATTGTAAATATTTCCTTTGGCAGATGTTAACTCGTAATATCCACCATCATATGAAATGGCAGTAACCGCTTCTTCTAAATGCAATTTTGCATTTGAGAGTTTAAGCAATCCAGCAGCCAATTGCCAGTTTCCTTCAACAACAGACCATAAACCATCATTGGATCCTGCTAAAGAAACGGTCCCAGCAAGCCCACTGATACTAACATCTTGGCCATAGTTAATTCTCATTATTACCTGAAGAAGTATAGGCTGTCAACTTTTCTTTTTAAAAAGAAAGCCTGACAAATTCCATGACTAGAGAAAAAGAAATTGCAAAAAAGCTTCAGCTCTTGTTTTTTTTCCAAAAGGAAAGAATATAAGTGGATAACTAGAAGATTTTGGGCGGGCGTCTTCTTGACGTCAAATCCTTTTTCCTTAAAAAAAAGGAAGCATATTAATAACCAAAGGGCATAAAGAGAGAAGGATGCAGCTTAGGAGTAAGAGGCACATATTAGTACATGATTATCAGGAGCAATGGATTTTCTGGTGACTAACTAGTTAATTCTGTGATAATGACCTCTTGCTTTAGATAGAAAACATGCTGAAAATAATTTTTTCAGGAAGTAAGTTCTTGATTTAACTAAAGCGATGGAAGCGCGAGATAATGATGAGCATCAACTCTCCATCCGACTTTTGGAGAGGGATCTCCACAGTCTCGTTGGTGATAGCACCGTTTTGGGGATCGTGTGCACAGATTGTTTTCCTTGTTTGTCTGGGTTAGCTGTTGATCAGTTTGTGTGGTCAAGGCATGATCTGATTGTGTTTGGACCCCTTGTTTTTGTTTAACCCTTATCGTCTGAAGAGTGGAGGGAATCTTGAAGTTGTCAGAGTTTTTGTCCAAGATGGTCGAGCCTCCAGAAGGGTGTGATCATCAGAGGTGGCATAATGGAGGTTCTCGATCAAAAAGGCTTAGAGGTTCATCTCGAAATCTGCAACCCCATCACCCGACTATCGGCATTGAGCAGGCTTCTGCAAACCATGACTGCTACCACAAAGCCCACTCCAGGCTGCCATCTCCTTGCACCACCGTCCCCATCTAGAGTCCTGTTTTTTGTTCATGTAATTTTGATGCGGACCGTTCAGTAATCTGGGTTGGCTCAGTGCTTATTTTATTCCAAGAACAGTTGCAGCAATATAGTGCTGTCTCCTTCCTAGTCAGTTACTATTTTATTTTATTTTCATTTTTAGTCTAAAAACCTCCGTATGGCACTCTCATTCTTAATCTGGGTTGGTTTGGTGCTTATTTTATTCCAAGAACTGATCGATAGGTCTGAAATCTTCCACCCGTAGTTATACCTCTTTCTTCAGGAGAAGGAAGATAAGAGAATGGTTAAAATTTCTTGAAACCGCGGTTGCCAGCGGAAGATATTCTCAGCATTTCTAGAATGCCATCGCTCACCACATGCCAGAATTCTTTGGAAAAAAGGACTGGGAAACTATCATGCCCTGGAGAACCTTTTGTGTTAAGATCCCACACCACAGAACAAATCTCATCAATCAAGAAATCCCTTATAAGCGTACTCTTCTGGTCATCAACCGAGAAAGGTAAACGAAAAGAGAAAAATGTCAACGATCATCCATAGTATAGATTTTGATTCATTTCAAGTGACCAAAATCAGATTCAGCTATTATTAAACAATAAGAAAATATTTATTAGGATGCAAAAGAATATATACTTAAGAACATGATAACTACCAGTACCCGGTCATATATAGAGTTGATTACTTCAGGGGTACATACTAAACTCTCCATCATCCAACACACTTCCTTCAAAACTAACAGAGCATGCTTCAAACAAGTGCAAGGGCTAAAAATAAGAGGAAAGGATTAAGATCCCATTTCTACTAAAACAACTAATTAGATCCGAGCTAAGCAAAAAGCACAAACAGCATAAACCCTATAGGGAAAATTGCATGTAAATAAAGTCTGCATACTATGAACTACGAAGCACCACCATCTTACAAGGTTAACTTACACACCAAAATCTCAAATAGTTGGTCAAATATCCAATTCCATGACAACATCTGAATTCAGGTATGCTTACATCCTAATTCATATTGGATAAAGTCATATCCGTACAATATGCACACATGTGCCAAGCCCAAAGTGTCTGATCCATATTGAAGGTAATTCTCAACAAGATGACATCAATCTTTAGGAGAGATATATACAGAGAAATAGCATTAGTTGAGCATATTAGATCAAGCTCCTGATGAACAGTTTGGATAAGAACTTCAAGTTCATTGCCTTATTTTTACCTCATTATTTACTTCCTGAAAAAGGTATTTAGTCTATGCTCACCCACCCTAATTTACAAAACCAGTAAGACTGTAAGAGCCCAAAAATGATGCCTTTATAATTGATAAACTGAACACAGTTCGCAGATGTTATTATAATTGATCGACAGAACACAGAGACACTAGAATTTCGATATCTTCTGCAAACATATTTTTTACTGGTTTTTTTACTGAATAGAATATCAAGTTTTACTGGTTTTTTTACTGAATAGAATATCATGTTTATTTTTACTGGGTTTTTACTCAATAGAATATCATGTTTATCATTCTGGTTTTTTATCTCGTATATAACTCCAATTGAATACAGATCCCAGATTGCACGGAAAGGTTCAGTACTATGAACTTTATCTTTCTCCTCTTAAGAGTAAAATTTCATGTTCCTTATCTATGTTGTGAAAAAGTTTACAAGAACATGAGGGATGATCATGTGTGAGTCAAAAATTGTGAGAGCGTGAAAGCAATGATTCCAGACCACTAGATTCTGTCATCTCTCTCCTGGTTGATTGGAGGAGAGAGATGAACAGAATCTAGTAGTCCGGAATCATTGCTCTCACGCTCTTACAGTTTTTGTCTCTCACAAGATCAGCCCTCAACAAGAACACATAACAATAGAAAATAAGGGAGCACATGAAAGACCAACTTTAGAGTCATGTTCAAACATATTCCCTTTAATAAGTACTTCACCTCTACAACAAGCAAACTGGTTCTCTATCACAACCATTCCTCACAACAACAAGCGAACTCGATCCCACCACCATCTCCAATCCCCAAAAGATCCATTTTTTATCCCTAGACCCAAAAAAACACAAGACCACAGCACAATCCAAAGCAAACAAAAAGATATCAATGTTCAGATGCAAAATAGGCAATAGCATCTAATAGAAAAAAGTACGACATCAAACAATGAAATCGAGTAGGAGGGTGCACCTGATATCTTGATGCAAGGATTCCATAGAGCAATCTAAGGTTTCATTGGAGCAACCCAAGAAGATCGATGCAGCAAGGCTGATGTAATCGTTGACGGAGCCTAGGGTTTGCTAGCATCGAATGAAGAACCCTCAACTAGGGTTGTTCATCGTCTGATGGAAGGAATAAGGTTGTGAGGGAGAATGGGTTGTAGGCGGGAGGATTTCATAGGGTTGTGAGGGAGAACGGGTTGTGAACTGAATCAATCCATGGGTTTTCAACCCAATCCAGGTGGGACACAATTCCCAGTCGGATCGCGTTCCATGGGAATTCGAATGTCTGAACGGGTACCCAATAAATGGGTCAAAACCGTCTAGATCAAATATCCATCCAATCCAGTAACCATGAGTAGCCTAAGGATGACCAGATGATATATAAAGATCATAACATGGAATGTTCGTGGACTCGAAGACCAAGAGAAGAGTTTGCCGGTGGGTGTCGGTGGGTTATGGCAGTCAGAAATAGTATGTCTTCAAGAAACTAAGATAGGGAAGTTGAATCCCTTGATATGGAAGGTTGTAGTTGGCTCTCGTCTCAGTGATTAGAATGCAATAGCAGCTAAAGGATCAACAAGAGTTGTACTTGTTGCTTGGAATGGAGACCTTTATAGCCTTGTAGATGGTTTTGAAGGCCCGCGGTTGATAATAGTGACACTTGGGCAAGAAGCATATGGTTTTCAGATGATGGTGACCTCATACGTATGGACCTATAGGGACCCCCATCAATTCCATCCTCCGGGATGATTGTGCATTGTCCATACTAGGGCTCTACTTTTATTGTGGATAAGATGACTTCAATGTCAACTTATTCTAGGGAATTGGTCGCGTGGTAGATGTCTTGATGCCGGTCCTGAAGCTTTTCGGGCGTGATTAGGGAGATGGCACTATAGATAATGCATCGAATGAAAGACACCTGGAGAAACTTATCATCTAGATCATGTAGTGATAATTTCTTGGTCTCAACAAGGATGATGGAGTGAATCCCCTGTGTTTCTATGGTAACTCTCCCAATATCAAGATGGGACCATACTCCCCTTCTCTTGGGAGAGGGAGCAGCTGAAATCAATCTTTCGAATAGAACGGGCATGTCTATTGGAGAGCGGCTTCTATCAGATGGTACTTGACTTTTGGATTCAAGATCAGGGAGTGGGTTCCACCATGCAGAGGCTTGCTTGAAAGCTCTCAGGTCTCCAAGAACTACCTATGACTTCCAAAATTGAAGCTAATCAAAGGCGCAAGGAGTAGAGAAGTAGTGTGCATGTTGAAGTGGTACAATTTAATGCAATCGAGGATGATAAAGACCTTACTAAAGAGGTTATTTTGGATAGAGCCTCCATGTAAAAGATCATAAGGTATGAAGATAAAAAGATTGAGGTTGAATGGAGATAGAGAAATAAATGTACTAAGCCTTCTCCCACTATAAGTAGGGCCGACTACATGGATTCTTGCTCAAATCCATGTTGAAAGATTCGACTATTTTTTACGATGGTCGTCGACTACCTAACGCAACCCCTGCAAGAGTGGGATTTGACCCTTTTGTGTGGTAGACACATTGTACTACCACTAAACCATTAAGTGGGTACTAAATGGAGATAGAGATCGAGACAAAATGACTCAAAGAGGTGGACGCAAATACTAGATTCTTTCATGTCATGGCAAGCGGACCACGACACCAAAATTTTATTCATTCAATTGCAGTGGATAGTGAGCAGCTTTCAAGCAGCTCAACGGTCGGCTCGACGATAGTGGTACACTACAGGGAGTTCAATCAGCATGTGGCGATTGGCTCAGTTAGATGGTTAACCTATGGAGTGAATAGGATCATCGTAAGGCAAGCAGAAGAATTCACCAAGGAATTCTCTCTCCAGGAGATTTAATCCGCGGTCTTTGAGCTTAACGTAGATCGGTCACCGGGACCAAATGTCTTTGTTCTTTTTTCATGGCATTTTTAGATGTTGTAGAAGATGATGTTACAAGTTACAACAACTTTAAGTTCTGGAATGACAACCTATGGTTAGAAAGAATTAATCGTTCACTTATGTTTCTACTGCCTAATGGCGCTCAGGATAGAGGATTTTAGACTAATACCACTATATAGTGTTATTTACCTCATTATGGATTGTTTGAGTTTTTTTGGGGGGATATTTATTAATTCGTGTAACCCTTCGGGGTCTTTTATGTATTTCTTTTTTTTTGGCTCTCTAGGGTTTCATGCAATATAAGAAACCCTAGATACCTTGAATAAGTTGTCATTCATTTTCCCATCTTTCTCCATATGGTATTAGAGCAACGATCCTAGATCGGAGCTCATGCCTAGATCCTGTCGCTACTGCCAGCCACCTCTCTTCACGACCCTTGAGTGGGCTCTCGTCTTCTCTTAGGTCCATGTGTAAGGCCCTCTTAAGGCTACTGCTTCTCCAGGCAACCCCAATGGTGTACTAGGGCATAGCCCAGATCTTCAGGGCCACATGTCACCACCCATCCCTACCCTTTGGGGCTTTCCTGCACTACCGCCAGGGCCTCCTGGCCTCCTCAGTTGTCATCCAGCAACATCCAGCTCCTGTCCAGGGCACTGCCAATGTGTTTTGGTTGCCTCCATCACCTATCAGTGTTGCTAGCACTGATCTGGCCTCTTGCCAGCACCAAATCGGGTTCATCCAGCAGTGATTGGGTGTCTCCAGTACCAAATCAGGTGCATCCAGCAGCATCTTGAGCGATGCCAGTAGCGATCTAGGCACCACCACCAGCACCTTGTGTGTCGCCACCCACAACTCGGGTGCTGACATCACCTGATGTATCTTCTTCAAGGTCATGATTGCGAACCTCTAGCCCTAACCAACTACATGTGTAGTTAATATCAGAAAGATACTCCTTTGATATCTCTATATTGCATTGTGATGGCATCAGACTCTGTCGAGATCAAACACTTGTACACTGTGTCTTTTGTGATGTCACAAGGGACTTCTATCAAACTCGAGGGCACAGATAACTACGTGTTCTAGTTTCGAACCTTCAAGGTATTCGTCGACGATAAGGGGACTTCTATCACTCGCCTAATGAAGGTTTTGCAGAACTCTACATCTAGCTATTATCTTAGATATTGTAGCCAACTCTGCTTCAGCACTAGCATCAACCTGGATCATTGACTCTGGTGTGTCTACTCACTTGATTGAAGAAGGTAGTTTTCTGACCTCCTCTCAACCCTCTTCCACTGTGAAGTCAGTTCAGGTAGCCAGCGGTGCTCATTCTCCTATTATGACTGTTGGCACTATGGAGTTCTCCAAGCTCAAGCTCTCTGGCGTTCACCGCGTGCTGGATTTTCATCTGAGCCTCTTATTAGTTCATAATCTATGTGTTGAATTGAATTATCGAGTGAATTTTGATGAGTTCCATTGCTATTTTCAAGACATCCGGACGATGCATATTTTTAGTGGGGGCATGAGATGAACAATCTTTACTATCTTGATATCCTTGTTGACTCAACCTTTGCAGGTTCTATCTTTGTATCAGTTAACCCATTCCTGTGGCATTTGCGGCTTGGTCACCCATCTGCCAAAGCTCTTTCTCATATATTTCATGGATTGTCATCTCTGAAACCATTTGAGTGCGAAGCACGCTAGTTCAGCAAACACCATTATGCTTCTTTTCCACCTATGACTGAGCCACGTCGATCATTACATTTCTTTTTAATCTATTGTGATATGTGGAGACCTTGCCATGTTCGTACTGCTGTCAGTCATAGATACAGTGTTGTTTTGTAGATGATTACAACATGTCTTCTTAGGTCTATTTGATCAAGGAGCAGTCCGAAATTAATAACATTATCAAGTCCTTTCAGCTTATTAAAACATCTTTCTATACATGTATTCAAACTATCATGACTAACAATGCCCTTGAGTTCACTCAACAGGATTTGTTATCTTTCTTTGCCACTCAGGGGACCCTCCACTAGACCTCATGTCTGTATACCTCACAGCAGAATGGGGTAACGGAAAGGAAGCTTAGCCACCTTCTAGACATGGTTCGTACATTGCTTACTGATGAACAGGAAGTCTACCTCTTTAATAGTCGGCAGTTGTAGTATAGGAGGCAGAAATTTGATCAACAAAAACCACAATTCTTAAATATTGTGGAATATTTTTTTAAACTTGTTAAGTGTGCCAAGGTTGAACACGCTTTCCTCAACTGGTTGCCACACTAACCCTTTTTTGATATAGTTTCTAGTTGGATGATTTAAGTCAAGTCCGAAACGTGATTTTTTGTTGCACGATTTTAAACTAATTTAATAATTAACTAATTTCTAAATTAATCTCTGTGTCAGAAAATAAAAAATAAAAGAAAGAGTCAAAGAAAAGACGAACAAGAGAAAACAGAGAGCAGATGGAAATAATATGCGATGATGAATTTTTAATCAAAAGGTGATAAATGCATTTCCAATAATTCACAGATCAAACAAGGTCGTCCTAAAAATATTTTATCAATCAAAATCTGAGCTTGGAGGTGATTAAGTCAGATTAATCCCAATAATTCTTGCTTTATCAAAAATAATCAATCAGTCTTGAAGATTAAGAGCTCTAAGTTCCCTGCAGAATTGTTTCCTCCAAGAATTATATTAGTCACTTAGTATCAGGGAAGTAGATAATCAAGTCTAGTTTCATTTAAGCCATACAGAAATAAATCGAACTTCTCCAATTTTATTTCATAAAATTATCATCATGAAGTCTGCAAGTCAGATTAAGAACACCAATAATAATTCGATAAATTCAAACTCCAATCTGTCAACAAATGACATAATAAGATAGAGCATAGAAATAGCTTTAAAACGACATTGTGCGTTAAAAACAGATTTCAAATGAGAAAGATATGATAAAATGAAATAGCATGGACTAAAATGTAAATAAACTAAAGTTAATTCTCAAAATGGCCCCTGGGGGGACTTATCTACAAAAACCAAAACCAGCTTGGGTCTCCTTGTAAATTACCTAGGCGGACGCATGATGTGAGCACGTTGCTGACGTCACCAGTAGGTAGGGCTTCTTCGAGATTACTTGAATCTGCAAGGGCCTATGTCCAATTTCACCACCCATGCACATGTGATGTGATGCATGTGGGGGCGAGGTTGGGTGCGGCGGGGATTGTGGCTCGGGTGCCCAAAGCCAAGGCATGAACAGAGGCGAAGGCTCGGGCTCCCAAGCCTACACGTGGCTCGCGGAGGCAGCCTCGGGCCTACTAAGGCTAAGGGCGGAGGCGAGGGCTGGCGTGGTGCCTTCGAGGTCGTTGGATCAAGGGCCAGAAGCCTGATCCAACGGTTGATGTGTGTTGCAGGTGGAGGCGAGGGCATGATAGTGCGGTCAGCATCGACGAGTGAAGGGTGAGCGGTAAAGCGGTGGAGTGGGGCTACGGCCGACGAGGGTGACTCTGGTCTCCACCTCCGTCGACACACGACTGGAGGTGGAGCAATGCGAGGCGGCACAAAGCGAGGATGGGAGTGGATGAGGAGGTGTACCGCAGTAGTGGGTGGTGGTTGTGGCAGAGCTGGACTGGGCCTGGACGTGCGGTCGAGGCGGGGCAGCGATGACGCGAAGGCGGAGGGCAACGATGCTCGGTGGTGATGCTGGCGGCTGAGCATGGAAGGGCAGAGTAGGATCGGATGTTGGCGGAAATGGGCGAAGAGGCAATGCAGTCGACAGATGACGAGGCGAAGGGATAGATGGAGGAGGTGCGATGAGCAATGGAGGAGGTGGGCAAGGGCTGAACTGCGATCGATGACGAAGGCGTCGAAGTCGAGACGACGAGCAGTGCAGGAGATGAAAAGAAAGAGGAAAATAAGAGCAAGAAGGGAAAGGGGGAGTTCGAGTTTGCCTGCATTGGAGGGAGTGGGGGGCGCTCTGATCGTCGCCTCGAGTAATGGGTGAACATGACGAAGCTTGGTGGTGGTGGAGGGGCCACCGAAGCACGGTGAAGCAGTGTGGGTCGCATCGTGCGAGAGGTCACCGTTGGAGATGGTAACCGATGTCACCGGCTAGCCATGCAACTCTCTCTCTCTCTCAATGATCGATATTGGTCGATGCGAACGACGGTGGGGGAAGCAAGGGCTTTATAAGAGGAGGCAAGGCAAGAGTAACGACTGGAGTGTGTAACAGCCGCGGGAGGAGGCCGTAAAGCCGACCATTGTGTGAGGCGGAGGCAGCGGTTACAAGGGAGGCGGAACAGCTGAAGAGGAAGGGGAAGAGAGAGAGCCACGTACGCAACACGTGCGGGAGGAAAGAGACGGCACATGTTGTGCACGTGCCTGGGGGAGAGAGGAAGGAGGGGAGGGGTCATGTGCAAGGCACGTGACCTATAGAGGGGAAGTGAAGAGAAAGAGAGAAGAGAGGAGAGGAAAAGAGAAGAAATAAGAAAAATTAAAATAAAAAAAACATAAAAGTAAAATAATAAAAATAAAATACAAAAATAAATAAAATAAAATAGATAAATAAATAAATAAGGAATAAAAGAGGGGTGACACGCGGTGGCTCCAAGACCTGCTACGTGTCACTCCCATAAAAATCCAAAAATAAAATTCAAAGAAAAATAAAAAAGAAATAGAAAATGAGGTCAAATGAAAAAGTGATCAACATGAAAATTGTTCGTCTAAACGAGATCTACAACTTTCGTGAAGGACCCAAAATCAAAAGAGGTCATATGTACAAAAAGTATTTTTGGAGGTACTCTATAGAGAATAAAATAACGTATTTTGTATTTTGTAATTTTTTGTATTTTAATTTGATTTTAATTAGTGAATTGATTATATACACTATATACACAATTAATCTAATTTTTATGAATTTTTATAGGCAAGAAAAAAGTGAAATAAAAATCAACAAATATAAAATATGCACAAAATATACATATTTAAAACATCTCTTTTTATCTGGATTTTGTGATTTTTATGGATTTTATTTCTTGATGGCAGGTTAATTAATTAATTAAAGAATATAATTGAAAAAGAATTAGATCAGAATAATTATTTTTTGTATATAAAATATTATGTTCAATCAAAGCAAAAATACAGGTTATTTAATTACAAATTTTAACCTTAATTTTAATACAGTTAATAAATGTTAATAAATCGATTTTAGGGGATTTATTTAATAATTAATTAAGGAGATTTTGCCAAGATTTTTATATAAAGTAGATGAATCATGGATCATCATATCCCTATACTTAGATCTTTGCTTGTCCCCGAGCAATTTTTAGTGAGTTAGAAGGTTGAATCCCTAACTTTGCATGTGCAAATTCAAGACTTGTCTCATTAAGAATCCTTGGTTTCGGTGGTCCTAAAATTCTAAGCTCAACCAAGCTCTAGTCAAAAGGAATCTAACTTCTCTAATTATCCGACTCTTTGTTTATACATATAGCATAAGAGATATGAAGTTTAATGTGTACTACAATCATGAGAGTCGAGTCGAAACGTCGCCCAAAGTCCTGATCCAAGACTCTCCTTAAGAATCAAATCTCAACACTAGGGAATAAATCAGTTCTTGCATTCAGTCTACCGTCTTTGTAGTTTATCAGACTTGAAAGTGTAGATGGAAGGCCAGATGATGGATAGGTTTGTGTCTTTTCTTCTCTCCCTCACATTGGAACAAGTGTCCTCTCAAGCGCCTTATTACTCAACACATGTATTTTTTTATTTGTTAATCAATGTGTCCGTCAAGAGTTGTTGAGTCACTTGTACTTGTTTTCCAGGGAGTACACCGATATGTGTCTTCTTTAAGTATCTAATATACTTACACCCAGATTTGTATCACTTACGATACAGAGCCCTTTTTGAGGTACTAGCTCGACTCATTTGGCCTAATTAGTTTTGTCTAAGTGGACACTTTGAAATGGTTGGGAGCGCTCACCTTTAATGTAAGCTCTTGGTATTTGACTTTGTATTGAGAAGTCTTCTCTTTCAATATTTCTCTTTTTCGGCTATAGCACCACTGCTTTTACCAAGTTGCCGCACATGGATCAATAAATTATTATGCTTCATCACACCCTGGTAATAGGTCGATATCAAAAATATAGCATCAGAACTTGTTCTCATGCTGGCTAGGGTTTGCTGACACTCAGGTTTCATGAAGCTTTCATCGACTTTATCACATCCTCGAACATCATCAAATCAGGTTTAGATTCAAATCTCAAGTCTCAGTCCCTCAAGTGAAATCTCGACTCATCTCATTATTTATTCAGTTGTGCAAGTGATGTACTGATCATGTTTCTTTAAGGTAGAGATTAAGAGTGTAATATAGCGCATCATATCTTCAAACTTAGGGAAGTCTGAATCAGAGGACGACATAAACTCGAGTTTCTTTTATTCCTCAAGTCTTGAGTGAAAGTGAAAGTGTCAAGGATAAAACCTTAAGTTAGTTTTTTCAGTTTGATTGTTTTTTAGAGAGCGACATATTGACTGGCCCGAATTCGTATGGCTAGTTATATCTACTTTCAGCCAGTATGAGTGTAAGTACAGACTGTAGAACAGCTACCCGTATTACTTCAGGACGGTGTCTTACACGTCCTTTAACCATCTAATCTACTAAGGGAGATCGTACTTTCCTCGCTGAGAAGTAGCTAGTCATTTTTAAATCAAATGGCCAGAATAGTCACTAAAAGATTTTTTTAAAGCTTGTTATAACCCCTATTTTTGTAAAAAGTTTTTGAAAATACAAAAAAATGTATAGTATACACAATATACACAACTTATACCCATACCTGATTTTTGATATGAAAACAATTAAAGTACGAGCTATAAATAAAGTATATAGAATATATACACACACCCCAATACTTAGCTTGTGTTATGTCCTCATGGCACAAAGTGAGATGAAGACATAGCTCGTACCAAGCATAGTTGAGTTAAAAGAAAAAGGAAGTCAACTCGTCCCCCTACACTTAGGATCTTGAAGGCCTAAGCATAGCAGAAGAGCAAGAAATAGAGCGGACGAGGGTGAGAAGGAAAGAATAGAAATGATGTATACACTATTGATCCCCCTATACTTAGGCCCAGGTCAACCTAAGTATGATCGAGTAATTATAAGTAGGGGATCGAATAGATTTGAGATGGATGTACAAGTGATTGAATGAATCTTTTAGCTGCACTGAAGAGGATGGCTTCTTATATCAAGGTTTCACACGGTTTGAGGAGTCTTTCGTCTGAATTTGTGCTCCGTCTGAATGAGATTTGTTGAACTTGAACCAACTGCTCATTTGATTCGACAAAATGCTTATGCAGATGTCCATTGACTAGGGAAGTGTGTGCATTATCTGTTGTTTCAGAAATCTCAACATTTCCATTGCTGTGTAATTCCCTGACGATGAATGGTCTCGTCGACTTTGACTTTAGCTTCCCTTGAAAAATCTTTAACCTTACATTAAACAACCACCCTTTTGGTCCTAGGGCAAAGTTTTTAGTTCTGATGTTCTTGTCATGCCATTCTTCACCATGTCTTTATAAATCGTGTTATTTTCATATGCATGGTTTCTAATCTCTGAGGGCTCATTTAGATCCATTTCTTTGTTCGTCTTTCCTAGGTGATAATTCCAATTGATCTTCCTGATTGCCCATTTTGATTTGTGTACTAATTCTGCGAGCAAATGGCATGGCTTGCCAAAGACCATTCTAAACAAGGAGGTGCCCAATGGGGTCTTGTAAACCGTCCTGTAAGCCCATAGAACTTGGTCCATGAGTTGGGACAAGTTCCTCCTGTCAAGGCGGACTAGATTCAGTTAAAATCCTTTGATCTCCATGTTTGACACATCTGCCTTGCCATTAGATTGTGGATAGTAAGGACTAGCGACATGGTCCTCAATGTCGTGGTCCTAGTCAACTTCTTCACTTTCCTGTTGACAAAGTGGCTACCCCCGTCAGATATCAGAACCTTGGGGATCTCGAACCTCGAAATAATGTGATCTTTTAGAAATTTACAGAAGATCATGCTGTCTACAGCTTGAGTGGGGATAACCTCCACCCATCTTGATGGATAATCCACCACGATAAGAATATATTCAAATCCATGGTTGTTAGGGAATGCGCCCATAAAATCAATGCTCAGGCGTCGAATACATCACAGATGATCACTGCTTGCATGGGCATGGCATCTTTGGGATCGATGGTCCCTCCCATTCTTTGACAAACCGGGTACGACCTGACAAAATTGTAAGCATCCTTAAACAAGATCGGCCAATAAAATCTACATTGTAATATCTTCTCAACGGTCCTCTTCCCGGAGTGGTGCCCTCCTGCCTTCAGAGTGTGACACAGAGTGAGGACACTTTGGTATTCCTCCTGAGGAATACATCTTCTTCATATACAATTCGGTCTTTCAAAGAAAAGGAACGGATCCTCCACGTGATAGTATCTTGATTCCGACTTTAGTCAGTCGATTCTGTTCTTGAGCCAATCTTGGGGAACTTTCTTAGAGACAAGATAGTTAACCATGTCGGCGTACCATGGGAGAGCATCAATAACGGAAATTGACTCGTCTGGGAAGGATTCACGGATCGATTATGACTAAGTGATTTTATTTTGCTCAATTCGTGATAGGTGATCAGTCACCACATTCTTCACTCCATGTTTGTTTTTAATCTCCAAATCAAATTCCTGAAGGAGGAGAATCCACTTAAGAAGACGTGTCTTTGCGTCTTTCTTAGCCATTAAATAACAGATGGCTGAGTGATCTGTAAAAAATGTCACCTTTGATCCAAGAAGTAAATGTCTGAATTTTCCCAAGGCGAAGACTACGGCTGTCACAGTGTATTTTTTCTGAGTTGAATTCAAAACTTTACTTGCGTAATGAATAGCATACGGGACTCCATCTCTCCTCTGTCCTAGCAAGCCCCTACTGCAAAATCATAGGCATCGATCATGATCTCGAAGGGAAGAGATCAGTCAGAGACTCATAGCATGGGAGTTTCTATAATCTTTCTTTTCAGTAGCTCGAAGGCCTGAAGACACTTATGATCTACAATGAACTCAGTGTCTTTTCCTAAGAGCTCGGTCAGCTGTCGGGTAATTTTTGAAAAGTCTTTGATAAAATCTCCAATAAAATCTGGCATGCCCTCAAAAAGATTGAGTGCTTCACGTTGGTTGGTGGCTCGAGTTTTTTGATTACATCCACCTTGACAGGATCAACCTTCATTCCCTTCTTGGAGATGATGTGCCCCAATACAATGCCCTCCGTTAACATGAAATGACTTTTCTCCCAATAACTTCCCTACATTTCTCGAGAACTCAGTCCAGGTGTACGAGACAATCGTCGAATGAATCACAGTAGATCGAGCAGTCATCTATAAAGATTTCCAAGAAATCTCCAATCATCTCGGCAAATACGGCAATCATGCACCGCTGAAAAGTGCCAGGGGCATTACACATCCCAAAAGGCATGTGCTTGAATGCGTAAGTACCGAAGGGACGAGTAAATGTTGTCTTTTTCTGATCCTCAAGGGTGATGGCTACTTGATGGTAGCCTGAGTACCCGTCCAAAAAGCAGAAATATTCTCTTCCCACAAGTCTCTTCAGAATTTGATCAATAAATGGCAATGGGAAGTGGTCCTTTTTCGTTGCGGTGTTCAAGCATCGGTAATCCACACAGATGCACCACGACATGGGTACTCCTGTCAAAATCTCCTCTTCTTCCTCATTGGTGACAATCTAGAGTCCCAACTTCTTCGGGACTACGTGTAAGGGTACCACCCACTTGGAGTCTAAGATGGGATAAATGAATCCTTCTCCATATTATTTCTCTATCTCCGTTTTCACCACTTCCCGTAAATTTGGATTCAGTCTCTGCTTGAATTCGAGAGGGCTTGGCATTTTCCTCGAGATATATATGATAAGAACAGAGAGCAGGGTTAATCCCTTGGAGATCCGACAATCTTCAGCCTATTGCCTTGAGGTTTTTCTCTAATACTTCTAGATGCGTGTTTCCTATTCTTCAATCAGGTGTGAACTGATAATGATCAGAACTTTCCCTTAGGTCCCGCAAGGAAGGCATATTTGAGAGTGGGGGGGCAATGATTTGAGCTTTGGTATATCTGTATCATCCAAAAAATCTGGCTCTACCAATGATGAATCTAGTTGTGTTGTTATTGTGGTTGGATCATGTGTTATGATCTGCTACCAACTGCACAGTTTCGGGTGTGGAGTCACCAAAGATGTGTCTTATTTTCGCAAAAGCCGTGTTTGACTCGTCTTCCTCACCCCTGGATTGTCCCGAGAGAAATGGGATTGGCGTGTCAAGGTAGACCTTTGAGACTCCATGAGTGTAGGGGGATGCATAGAGATGGTCATTTGGAATGAGTTGGCAGACTAACGACAATATCCTTTCCATGTAAGAGTAATTTTTCAATTGCAGTCGAACTCTGTCTCTATGGCCCAACTATCGTGATTGTGCTGCATTCTGCCTCAAACCCAGAAGAAGCGGACTCGGTGCTGGATTCTGAATCAGGCCTCTGAATTCTTGTCTGTTGCATTTCTAGGTTTCAAGCTTAACATCACCGAATTGGATTTTTCCATAAGTGTAGTCGAATAGGGCTCATGCGGTCTGTAGGAAAGGCCGCCCTAGAATCATCTGAGAATCCTTCCAATTTCTGGGGACATTCATGTCTAGGACTGTAAAATCCACTGGATAGTTCTGTCCCTCGATATTGATTACAATGTTCCTAATCTCACCATTGGGTCTATTAATTGATGTGTCTGCAAACTATAGTATGGCTCTTGATTTACTAAGGGGACTCAGATTTAGATGTTCAAAGAGTGTAGTGGGCATGAGACTGATGGAGGAACCGTTGTCTACAAGGTCTTTGCAAACTTGATATCATTGATTTGACTTGTTACGAAGTGCACACCCATGTCCCTCTTCTTTCTAGAGAGCTCTTTTTTATTAAACGAGATATAACAATGGAGAGAATATACTTCTTTGTCCGGTTTGAATTCTTTCTATTGATCATAGTCGATGTACATCTCACCTTAAGGTATTTTCTGAACGTCGGATCTCCTTTATCATCCCGTCTAAAGATAAGGTAACGTTGATATTTTCTTTATAGATTCAGGCCATCTCTTTATCATTTTTTATTTTTCAATTTTTTCTTCTTTTCTGTGTTTGCTATTGTTGTTACTGTTGCGGTATGTCCTCCTCAGATTTGGACTCACTTGACTCCAGTGGGGAAGGGTGTTCTGTTGTTGGTGTTGGATGCCTCTCCTCTTTATCCCCAGAGGTGTGTTTCGATGTAGACATTGGGGCTATGTCTTCGTATTCCCTTACTCGATCAGGCATAATTACGGTCTTTCCGCTCTTGAGAGAAATATGATTGGTAACATCATGCGAAACGATTAAAGAATAATATAAGAGTACTACCTTATCTTTGTGTCCAAGGTTATTGGAATTTGCTTAGACTTGAGCGGGAATCGCGATTTGCGATGCGTTGAGCTCGTCTCTCCATCTTGAGAGTTGATTGATATCCACTTTTATATCATGTAGTTCATCCACTACTCTCTGAAGTTCAGGGGAGATTGAAGAGGAGAACCCCTGGCCTTGCTTAGCCTGGGGTTGCTGATACTGCTGGCTCCGGCGCTGATACCGCAGTTGTTGTGGTGATTGGTAACTGGGACGGACTGTTAATAGGGACGTTGTAGCTGTTGTTGGGGTTGATAGTCGAGACGAGACTTTTGTGGATAAGGATTAGGAGTAGAATTGACATCACGTCGGTTGACTGGATCGAGATTGTACCATACTCCGTTGATCTCCATGACTTGTGAAGGTTCCTCGTAAACTGTCTGAGCAGAGGTTTCTTCTATCTGATGGGTGAAAGACTGGTCTCCACCCCAGCTGCTCTATTACCCTACCTCTTTGCCCTTGAATATAGTGAATCTGGTGTACTGGGGCAGGAGGTGTTGTCAGAGCAGACATCTTGGATACCCTATCAGCAAGTTCCTCCATCTGCTTGGGCAGTTTAGATAATTTCTCCAGATCGGTAGAGCCATGGAGCTCGTCCACTTTCTTGTAAATATGTTCGACCATATTTATCTTAACAGTTATTGTTCCCATGTCAACGTTCTGGTCGGTGGACAGATTGTTCACGATCTTCTTTCCCCCTTCTTTTGATATGAGTGAAAGAGGGTTGGGCTTGTACGCCCAGTTTGTGGTTTGTGCACGGCTTATGTCGGCTAGTTTTTCAAACACTTTATAAACAGTGTCTTCATGTCGATCCATATAGCTTCTTCCACAAGAAGCACTAACTAACCCTTTCATTTATGGGTTAGACCACTCATGAGACTCTGGGCCAACATCACCTTGCTAATGTCGTGTCTTTGGCTTTTTGAATTAGGTCTGTAAACCTCTCCCAGGTTTCATGAAATGGTTCATTTGGGAACTGGGTGAAGCTTGTGAGTTTGACCATCATCTGATTAATTTTACTCATTGGGGAAAATTTCTTTAAAAACAGAGTCTTGAATGTAGCCCAGGTTGAGACAACCTCCCCTAAATTTTTGAGCCAATATGCAGCCTTATTAGTCAAGGCAAAGGAGGCAGCTCTCAACCTAATGTAGTTTTGGCTCTAACCCTAGGATGAGATAGGTTGTCACAGATTAATTCGAAGTCTCAGAGAAAAGAGTATGGATCTTCATGGTTGTTTCCTCCAAACTTGGGAAGCAGCGCGAGGAAATGCGATTAGTTCTCGAATGCATGCTCTGGAGGAACTGGTCTCAGCCAGTTGTAATCCTCATCAATCTCCGGGAGTGGCGTATTTGGCTGTAAAATTACGTTGTTTGCATATTTGGCGTATTTGTAATCCTCATCAATCTCTTGTACTATATAGGGTTTTCTCTATATATAAGACCCTGGCCCTATGGAATAGACATCTCATTAGTCTCTTTTCTCCACATGGTATCAGAGAAATGGTCCTAGACCGAAGTTCCGACCTAAAATCCTCACTGCCACCTTCAGGCCTCACAAAAGCTTGTGCAGGCCTTCCTCCTCGAATTGGGGCCCCACGTAAGGCCCTCCAATTACCTCCAATGCAATAACTCGACCCCAAAGGAGCATCTCCAACGCCTATCGGTGCTGCTGGAATCACCCACAGAAGCCCGCTAATGCCTCCAGGGGGCCCACAGACATGTCACACCACCAACATGCCTCTCACAGAGGCTGCTAACACCGTCAGGGAGCCCACAACCCTCCTGCTAGTGTTGCACAGTGCTTCCAGGACCTCCTACGAAGGTCGTCAGCCCCACAACTATCCTCCATGGGTACCGTAGGTCTCTTCGGAGATCCAAAACGCATCTCGGACCGCTGCTAGGACTCCAGATCTGTTGTCCGTTGAGGTTTTTCAGCCCTTGTTCAAAGGCAAACGTGAGTTCTAGGGTATTTTCTAACCTTTATATGCATCCTTAGTTGATCACAAGATCTTTTTTGTTTTAAGATCATCATGGTGCCTTCTTCTACGGAGACAAAGCCTTTGGCCACGAATATTATGGCACAAGGCACTACTATCAAACTCAAGGGCACAGGAAATTACGTGATATGGTCTCGATCTGTTATGGTGTTCATTGGTGGTCAGAGGAAACTCTACATTCTGACTAAAGATCCTTTAGATGAAAAGGACAAAGAGTACGACAACTGCAGACAGATAACTAGTTGGCTTTAACTGGATGACCAACAGTGTTGAGGCTCACATTGCCTCAAATCTCCTTTACAAAAATACAGCTAAAGAAATGTGGAAGGATCTTGAGCAAACATACTCCCAACAGAAAATTAAGTCAGGCCTTGCAGACATTTACAAACGAATCTTTTCGGCATCTCAGAGTGATTCCACCCTCATTGACTACTACAAACATCTCTCCAGCCTGTATGAGGAGTTTGCAATATTCCAACTCTCATGTTGCACCAAATAGATACAAGAGCATTATGACTGGCAGGTATGCCGCTTTCTTGATGGCCTACATTCTAGATATCATGCAGGGAAGGAGCAATTTGTTATATCAGACATGTTGTCAATGATGAAGGTCATCTTTGGCTGACTTGAGGAACTCGAGACATATGTTGCATGACCTCTCGTCTTACCTTCAACAAAGAACTTTAAACACATCGCCTCTTCTGGGTGAGGACGCATGTACAGCTTACGAGGAGGACATAGTCGTGATCCAAGTTGTGGTCGCGGACGGGAATCTGAACGAGGTTGTGACTTAAGTCGTGGTCGTGGGTGAGACTCTACTGCCCCCATGCACTCAATGTGGTAGGTAAAACCACCCGACTGAACGATGCTAGTAGAAGTTTGGCGTACCTTCTTATCACGCCAATAATGCCTATGATGTGGAAGAGGCATCGCCTACAGCAACCTCCAGTGGCAAGATTGTCCATCTTAGTGACGCAAATTGCGCATGCCTAATACAGATCCTTCAGACTATAGGGAATACTACCATTAGTAACACTACCAATGCTTCTCTGGCTACTCCTTCAGGTACAATAGCCAACTCTTTTGTCACTCTTGTTTCAGTTTGGATTATAGATTATGGTGCATCTACTCATCTCACTGGAGAAGGTAATTTGTCCACCTCCTCTGTACCATCTACCTTCGTGAAGTCAGTTTGAGTCGCTCATGGGACTCAATCACCGATTACTACTGTCGGAACTATAGAATTCTCTTCCAAGCTCCGACTTTCTGGGGTTCAGTGTGATCCTGGTTTTCCTCTTAACTTGTTGTCAGTTCACAAGCTTTGTGTTGAGCTTCATTGTTGTGTGATATTTGATGAGTCTTGTCATTTTCAGGACATTCGGATGTGACCCCCCTGGATCCGGGCACCCGTTTACGCTACATTTGCACTATTATATTTACAAGTGATCGCATTAAGTTATTGAAAATCAAGGAAAATTTTTCGCGTTACGCTGTTTGCATATAACATTCAATCCACATTCATAACCACGGAACCAATAAAAACATATGCCACCAGAATTTCATTTTATTAATTTCCATAATTTATACATGTACAAAAGAGATGACAGTGTATACATATATCCCAAAATATATACATAAGAGAAAGAAAGCATTTACAATATGAGCTAAACAGAAACTATAACAAAAGAAACTGTACCGTTTAGAATATACCCGATCACCATGAATCATCAACCCGTTACTGTACTACAGGCTCATTGCCTGTCAAAACATGTAAGGAAGAAGAGGCGTTAGCGAATGCTGGTAGCTCCATATGTCATATTATTAAAATAAGCAGGCATTTAATATTTTCAAAAGAAAGCAAGTAGACAGACATTTAAGAATTTAAAATCTACCACTACCTGAAAAATATTTTCAAATTATTTTGCATGTGTTTCCCCCTGATTACTAAATATCCCAATATTTCCCATTTATAATATTTTCCTATGGTAATTAGGCCAGTAAAAATTCTTATCACTGAGATCGGATTATGGATCTTAATAAGGAGTTAGTGAGGTGATAATTTATTTTACTCTTAATTTATTTATGATGGAAAGGATAATATATTAATCGGGTTTTCAATTCTATCTATCTTTTCAAGTCTAGTGGATAGTCTGTGATCTTGGTCTTTGTATAACCTCACACTATAACTCTAAAGCGTGAATAAGGCTTAGGGTTGGGGTGCCTCCGTAGGCATGCGGTGTTGTATAATGTATCCTGACTAAGTTTCCAACACGTCCACTAGCTTATAGGGATTTCGAATCCAATTTAATTACAATCACTTCCAACGAACTCAACTTATCATTGATTTCATCTCTAAGCTCAGATACATTATTACCTAATCAACTTTGATTATAACTCCTTCAATCCTCAATTGTAACTGACTCAGACGTAACCCTAGATGATTTAGATGTAGACATGAATGATTCGGATGTAGCATCGCCAAGTCTGTTGGCGAAAAGTAACCAAAAACTCAAGCGATGAGATAGCCTACTAAAAGACTCTTCCGTATTGCCTTCTTATTGGAAGTGCGGTCCAATAGAGGGAAAGGTCTACTCCAAAACTACACCCCAGAGACGGGTTGAGAGATTCTCCGGAAAAGTCACTCTAGAAAACGGCCCGACTAGTACGGGGAATCGAGCTCGTACGAAAAACTGAAAACCGAATATCCCCAGCATGGATATCTTAAAACATAGGGTCATCGGAACTGATCCAAAGTCGGGATCTCAACGAGGCGTAAAAACGCTGCGAGCTCACGTAAAAACCGTGAAAGGATTGGGATCCTAGACCAGCGTACTTGGCGACCGCTGCCCTAACTGAGCTTCCTTTCCTCTGTCCAGCTGAGGGTCACCGTACCCTCGCTCAGTCTGGTGTAAAGTCACCATGACAGGCACTCTTGATTATTAACATCGTTATTATCATTGATTCTCCATCATAATCATTTATTTGACTACTAATTCATTTATCAATCGTTTCTATGATTAACTGTATAGATTTGGATCTCTTAGTCAACGATTTTACTGATTTTAGTTTTATGATGGATTGAACCAATCTATGTCTTTTGTCATTCTAATGATATATAAAAGGTAGATCAAAATAATGTATTACTTGATAAGGATTAATTGGCACAATGATCTAAACAATCATTTAATGGCTTCCTAAAAGAATACTATTGATATTCCAATATTTTGTAAAATTAACAAATGCCATTAGGTCCCAACAATATAAAAAGAAGTGGCAAGAATGGAAATGGAGTAGGTAAGTTAGGTGTGGTTTTTGTTATATTTTGTTTACTAATTCGTCAATGAGTCCATTATCGCATTTATTTATGTCAAAATTTATTTTGAAGTTGTCGTTTCGATAAGCCCGGAGTCTAGATTCTATTAACAAATGATTCATCTGTTTAACTATTACTTGTTCATAGTTATTTATTTGTTCTATGATCCGTTTAGTTTGTACCTTTTGAATCTCCCGATAAGTCATAATATCTTGACTATAGTGCTTCGTTTGCTATCTTATGGGAACATTAATTTGACGCATATCCCAATTACTTAGTTATTTTCTTGTCGGTTATCTCCCCTACTGCCATTGTAACCAAAGGGATGCAATCATAAATGCATGGCTGGTTAAATATCTTGGATGATCTAGCAACTATAGTACAATACTATGGTGGGACCCTAATTTCCAAAGATGACCAGATCGGAATATGAATGCTAAACTGGAATGTTGGTAGAAATCGTGACTACCATTTCCCCTTCTATTTGTTTAAAGCAGAAACCAGAACTGAAATTTTCAATCCTATATATATAGAAGAATTTTATAACCGAAAATTTTAGATTTACTATTCTCAGTGATTATTAACATAAAATTTTAATTACTAATTCTCAGCAACAACAGTAACAAGAAATTAATTTTATTTAATTTTAACTAAAAACTCCAACAACAATAGCACAGAATTTGGTTTTATAATTCTCCACAAATAGTAAAAAAATTAGAATTTCATAATCTTCAATTTAATTTTTTTGCATTATATATTTATCTAAAAAACAGTTATTGGAATTTCATCTTCAATCAATTTCTTTTCTTTTTAAAGAGCTGAATTAACAATCAATCTAAGATTCGGGAAATTTGAAGTTTATTTCATGAAATCGAGTCCCAAATTCTCAACAAACATGGAATTAATTGTGTAAAAACACATGCATGGCAGCAAGAGGATGGGTTATCCATTTACCCATCTACAACATAATAGGCGAACAACCAAATACTCCAACACTCCCCCTCAAGCTAGAGCATGCAATGCTCAGCTTGGACAAACAGAAAGAAACTCAACTCATGCTACATGACACTACATACATTATCAACTCAACACACACAACTGTCGGTTGCTGTCGAGGACGTTGTTTCTCATGCCGTGCAGGTGAGGAGGACGAACAGGCTAGAGTGTGAGTCAACTGAATCTCCTCGTCGGAGAGCATGTGCTCTGAACTGCGTCTGTCAGAGTCACTGCAACTGGAAATGAGTCACCTTGTCGGAGTACTCTGGCCCACCACAACATGTGGACAACTGCTCCATCTCTAAAAAGGGCCAAACTGAAAAAAAGCCGTGAAAGTGCAATCCTCGTCGAAGTCCACGGTCGCTGGAGAATGGAGTCTGGAAAGTCTCCTCGTGGAGAACTGGGTCTCTCCCATCTGGCATAGAGAATGGTATTCTACTCTAGAGTCCCTATGATACCACATGAAAATACTTGCCCACATGGCATAGGGAATGGTCCTCTACTCTGGAATCCATATGGCTCACATGAAAACTCTGGCAGATAAAACAAGAAGAATGATGGGGACCACGACAAAAGATGGCATACATGTGCTCATCTAAAAAGACTGCATACATGTGCATGTTTGAAACGGACGACTCGGAAACTATCTGACGTCGAGTCTGAACAACTGCGCATCAAACTATAGACTCAGAATCTAAACGTCGAGTCTGAAACTATGCATGAGAAACTTCATCTGCAGAACTGTAGAGTCTGAACAACTGGTTGGTCTGGAATATCACATCTGAATCTATATCAGACATGTGACTCTACATGATACTCCCCCTTTCTCCCATACTTGTCGGACAATGAACATCGACAAAGCTAGGAGAAGACAATAAAATGGGGAAAGAAAACATCAATTAGCCGATTTCATTTTTTTGCTTCTCAAATCATTTTTCTCTCTTTTTTCCGGCTATTTCCATTTTTTAGCCGTCACACATTTTTTTTAAACGACTTTTCATCATCATTTTTTTTGAAATTACGTACGGCTTTTTTTAATTGTGCGCGCCTCTTTTCTTTTTCTTTCTTTCTTTTTTTGTGAACTAAGCACGGGCCTAAAGGCCCAAAAGAACCGCTCCCTTTTTTCTATAAACAGACCCTTTTTTATTAAATTTTGGCTCGTTACTCTAGGTTTCTCAATGTGGGAACCCCTTCATTCAAACGAGAGATAGCCCCGATGGGGTCTTCATATGTTGCTGCCGCTAGAGGTTTTGAAGCTGCAGCCCCCCCCCCACCCCCGCCTGGAAGCAGCGCCGAGATCGAAGGGGTGTCGCCTACGCAGGACGGGCTGTCGGGGGCTCGCCGCCTCCCTGGAGAGTTGCGGCGAAAGGCATCGTTGGGGTTGGCGTACAGCCGCCTGGGAGCGGAGCCCTAGAGGATGTGGGCTCGAGTGGATCTCACGCTTGTGCGAGAGAAGGATAGAGGGAGGCATCGTAGCGGATGCGTCTAGATCGTCTGGAGGGGCAACGCCGTCTAGATCGTCTGGAGGCGGTGCGATCACTGCGCGAAGCTGTTGGGTGGGTTGTGCGGCTTTGGGAGCATGCAACGAAGACTGTAGAGGCACGGTGGCACAGGGAAGTGTGGCGCGAAGATACAGTCAGGTTGGCACCTGCGGCAGCTCCGCGAGATCCTGTTGAAGATGGAGATTGGCGTGGGCAGCAGGATGTTCTTGGGGCTTCTTCGCGGATGTTGTTGGGGTTTCTTTGCGGCGGCGCCCGTTCTGATTCTGTTAGAAGAACGAGCGCGCCCCTAGATTGAGATTAGGGTTCAAGAAATTGAACCATGTACAAAATAGTATTCTTCCAATATTAATCGATCAATTTGAAGGATGGCGGCAACAGACCTCCAAAATTTAGGGTTTCGAAACCCAAAAAAAATAATGGCAAAACTTGAATGATAGATGATCTTCAAGAACAATATTACAATCGAATATCGAAGAAATAAAGAACATGAAAAATCTCGAGAATCGAACCCGCTTTGATACCATGTTAGAAATAGAAATGCAGAAGAGGAATGATAAACAGAGCATAGGACATAAAGATGGAACATGAAGAACACAAGAAGTTTTACGTGGAACCCTACTCCCTAAGGAGCGGGATGAAACCACGGGAGAACGCCTCAAAGGGCTGATGTATGCATTGCATTTTCTCATCTGACTACAGGGTTGTGGGGGTCTATATATAGCCCCCACTGAGTCTCCACATCTCCAATCTGGTAGATGTGGTACTAAAGATTGGATGGGGTAAATGGATCCTGGAGGTATCCATTTACCCATCTACAACATAATAGGCGCACGACCAAATACTCCAACACTCCACAAACATATGAGGAATACGATCTAAAGGGATCATGCAGGTTCATTATTGAACTCGGAGACATGAGATCACTCATGAGACATTGGGATAAATGAAATTCCAATGCTGATCGTCTTGTTTTGGAAATGGGATAAGATTTGAATGTATGATAACCAGGCTGCTCTTTTCATTATCAACACGCATGCCTTCTATGAGAGGACCAAGCATATTGAGGTAGATTGTCACTATACACGTGACATTATTCAGAAGGGTTTTATCTCTACTTCCCATGTCAGCTCAGGAGAATATATATCATATGTTTTCACCAAGGCTCTAGCCAAAGGGTCATTTCAAAGATGTTTTCCAAGCTGAGCATGATTGACTTCTATGCTCTATCTTGAATGGGAGTGCTGAGAGATATATTTGTGTTTACCTATTTTATGTAGTTTCTTCTCTTATCATCTCTATTATGTAATTTGCCAAACAGAATTTCTCCTCTCTATATAAAGGGAACCCTAAGGTTTCATGAATATTCAATTCATGATTTCCTTACCATAAGAATAACGAAGAACACATGAAGTCGGCTGAAACTACGGAAGAATGCCTCACAGGACCAGAAGTTATATTAAACTCTCTCAATGAGTGCAGAGGGTATGGGGCTCTTTATAGTCCCATTAATATTATCAAGTCCGACCACTCCACGATGTGGAACTAAACATGAGTGTGTGTGGTAATCGGATCCTCGAGAGATCTAACTACTCACTTATATGTATTCTCTAACACTCCTCAATTTGGAGCATGCAATGCTCAGCTTGGACAAACATAAAGAAGGCACTTACTCTCTAAATACATGATACTATGGACAATATCAACTCAATGCATGCTCTGATGGTTGCCTGATGAGGGTGTGCTTCCCATGTCATGTCGGTGAGGAGGAACTGGAGAGATGGTGTGCGAATGAAGATCTTGTATATTCCACTCCCTGCAATTATATATTTGCAGCCCCAAGTCATAGTATAAGGTGAGTCTTAAATATTGCATCAAGCTGACCCTTGGGCAGTTAAGTGAGTCTGTCAACTGTTTAAGGCCAAAATGCTAGGAAGGCATAGAAATCAAAGGGCGGCGAAGGGGTGCAAGCGACTATAACATGAATCCAAGTTTAGCAGCTTACAGTGACGAGCTCAGACACAAGCAACGGCGACAGTCTACGGTCTGCGAGTTCCTCCTTCAACGTCCGCTGAGTGAGGCCATATAATCCGGACCACTTGAGCATCTCGTCCACCGTCTCGAAGACCGGCCTCTCATCCACGTTCCGGTAGTACCGCATAAACCTATCCACAGTTTCCTGCATATCCAGTCCTCTGCTTTGTTCATGCAAAAGCATTCGCAAGAAGGAGCAGCCTCGTTTGTACCTTTACGAAGCCGTTCATGTTCAGAAGAGAGAGGCCGTAGCGCTTAAAGATGAGGAAGGAATTGAGGAACGAGTGGATCCACTTCCACAGTGCCCAGCTGGAATCGGACGGCGGCGGAAGTGTCTTCCAGACGAATCGGGTGCCGTCCCATATGCCGAAGCAGGTTGATTCTCGTGGGGTGGTGCGGTGGAGGCCGAGGAGGGATGTGAAGTTGGCGACGTAGAGGTTCTTGGGGTGGAGGATAGTCCCGCCGGCCTCGAAGGTGTCGCCACCGATGGTGACGGTGGCCATGCGGCCTCCTACGACGGGATTACGTTCCAGTACGAGGATATCAGCGAGGGCGCCGCCGCTGTACTGGGTGAGGAAGTACGCGACGGAGGAGCCTCCGATGCCACCGCCGATGATGCAGACTTGGGCGGCTACATTGGTGGAAAAGAGGATTAAGAGTGCCACGGTTCGGAATCTCGTTCGGGCGTCCATCCGACCTGCGAGGACGCGAGGGAGAAGTCCAAAGAGATGAGTCAACCAAGGCCTTCGACAATAGAGGTGTTTTTGTTTGAGATTTTTACATCCATAATCTCGATTAATTTCGCAATTACAATCATAACCCTGCATAATCATGAATTACATGAGAAATCTCGAGTAATGCTTAACTCTTACATGACATAACCTTGTGTTATTTTTCATTTGAGATGCTCGTTGTATTTGACGGTTTTCGTTGAAAAAGACAAAACTGCCCTAATATTCATTCTTATTTGCAAAACATGCCCCCGCCCCTCTCCCCCCTGCGGAGCACCACCTCTTCCTCCCCTGCAGGCCATGCATCGACCGCCCCTCTCCGCCCTACGGATCCCCCCTCCTCCTCCTCTGCAGGCCATGCATCGACCGCCCCTCTCCCCCCCTGCCGAGCATCACTACAAACCCCTCCCCCGGGCGACCGCAACCACCTCTGTCAAGCCCCCCCCCCCCCACCCTGATCCCCCGTCGACCGACCACCTCTGCAAGCAACAACCCCCCCCTACGGGTGTTTATGGGACGGGTACCCGCCCTATTTGATCGCGACCCGCCCCACCCCGTCGGTATTGGGTCACGGGTCGACCCGTCACATTCCAACGGATACCCAATTGCAACGGGTACACGGTTAATGCCAATAGATGTTTCCTACCCACAGGTACCCGCGGGTACCCATGGGGATAAAGAGAGGTACTTCAAGTGAAAGATGACATATATTAAAATACAAACGATATGCCCAACTATGTATATTTGTATCTATATCATATTCATAATGATAATGTCGGATACGAAAAACTAAATGGTACGGAATGCATTCAGTTAGAGATATATAATCATAGATAAATAAATTAATGAGGATATACAAAACTATGCAGATATTGTAAATCATATAAATACATGCAATTGGAAGGAATACTATCGAATACGGATCTAATAATGACACATTCATGTAGGTTCATCGTCATAATGAATCAAATACGGATAAACAAGATGTAAATATATATAATCTGAGGACAACATGACAAACAATATGTAAGTATATATTCCTATTCGTAAATGGTTATATTAACTATCATCGCAATTGGTTATCGCGATGTGTGTGTTCCTGCTCTTATGTGTGTGTGTGTGTGTGTGTGTGTGCGTGTGGGTGTGGGCGCATGCGCGTGCACATGGGCACGTTCGTTTGCATGGACACAGGAGCAGATGCGCGTGTGGGTGGGTGCGTGTGTACGCGTACAAGAGTATGTCTGCGATATAATTCGTATTCATTTATATTCATTATCATCATGTTTGGATGCTAGGATGTATGCATATCGATTTGGATCGTATCCGATTTTTTATCATATATGTTAATTCAATTTTTGACATATATATATATATTTCGATTTCAAAATGGATACATATATGAGCTCTCCCATACATATAACTTTAATCTTATCTATACAATTTTGATTCTTTTATTTTTTTTATTTAATTTACATCCATTTCATACCGGTATCATTTTAATGATTCGACAATATGTTTTCCATACTCACTGATATTTGTATCCACGTCCATCTCTATATTTTTAAAATAGATAAGAATAATATAACATCTATATTGGTATTTGTATCTAACCATTTGCTTTTTTACGAATCAATTGATAGTGGAAACTTCCAACTTGGTATCCCCGGGTACCCGTCGGGTTTTTTATATGGGGCACGGGTCATGACATTACGGGTACCCGACCCATCATTTTCAAACGGGTACCCGAGGGTTTAGGGTTAAAATGAACGGGCCAGGTACCCATTGACCCAGATATTTTTGAACACTCCTACCCTCCACCCCGGTCAAGACCACCCCCGCAAGTCGATCGACCTGCAGCCCCTGTCGAAGCCACTCAAATCGACCTTCCTTAGCCTAGGCAGCCCCCGCCCACCTCCTCCAGCCTAGGTAGGCCTCGACCTCCCACCGACCCAGCCTCCACCCCGTCACCCTGCAGATCCCGTACCCCACAACCCCCCCCCCCCCACCACCACCACCACCACACCCCCCCACGCATCCACGTCCTGCAAGCCTCCGCCTCCCGTGCCCCAAACCTCGACCGAAGCCCCCCCCCCACCTCCCTGTCCTGCAAGCCTTCGCCCCTCCGCACGGGCAACCCCCTATCAAAGCCCCCCCCCCCCCCCGCCTACCCCACCTCCCATACCCCAACCCTCCATCGAAGCCCCCCCCCACCTGCCCGCCTGTCGTATATCCCGTCGAAACCCCCCCTCCCCCCCTTCTCTGCCTAGCCGCCTCCCCACCTCCTAGCAAAGGCCCAAGCCCCCACCGAAGCTCCCCGGCGCTCAGCTAGTCGAGCCCCCCCCCCCCCCCCAGAAGCTCTGCTCTGCCTGCCTGCAAGCTCGTCGAAGCCTCCCCCCTGCCTACCAGCCTCCTTTCTCCACACCTTGAAGCTCTCAAATCCATCCAAAAATTTTTCCTTTTCTTTTTTTACTTTTGATGAATCACAATTGTTAGATCACAGATTGGTTAGATTAAGTCAATCATCTGGTTGAGTTAATGATCTAAACTAACGGAAGGTTATGAGTGCAAAATAGAGCATTTATTCAGGGTTCTAGATGTAATTCATGATTATGCAGGGTTATGATTGTAATTGTGAAATTACTCAGGGTTATGGTGTAAAAATCCCTTTTTATTTTGGGGATTTGAACATGCCAATGTTATATTTGATTAGAATGTTGGTTAAATTACATGTCCGTCCTCAACTATGTCAATTATGAACTTAATTCCAATATGGTCCTCATCTTTCGAACTAACAAAAAGCAGGTCTTGAATTTGTTTTTTAAATGGTAGAAGAAGCTTATCGTTAAAGAGATAAGGTAGTTGGACTAAATTTCTCTCCAATGGCACCCTCTTTTGGTCCTCCGACACCTGTCCTTCTGACCCCCAAGCCACCATCATCATTCTCCTTGACATGGACAACTTAGCCCTGCAACACGAGGGACGTGATCCTATGCTAAGACCTCAACCACCCCACAGACATTGTCCTCTCTAGGATGCCCATATGGGCCAATTACTTGATCCACGGCACAACACCTCCACTGCCACTTCATGGAGATCCCCTGAGGACCCCTCCACAAGGGATTTCCCCCTCGGCATAGATTCTGATGCCCACATCCATGGATAAGTATAGGGTCAGCCAAGTGTTGGAGGGGTAATGTCTAGTCTGACAACTCCTTCGCAACAAAAGGCATCAACAGCAGCAACATCATCGTGTCATGTGTCGCCTTCACTGCGAGCTAGGAAGGATCCCATCGCGATTAAGGCATACATGACTAATTGCTCTTGCATGGATTATGCATATTCAGAATTGCGAGATCAGGGATGGTGTCGAGGTGCTTAGTGTGGGTGAGGGAGTTGCTTGATCTTGTTATCAGGAACGATTATGTCGCCCAAGATAAAGGCATCGACAAGGACCTGCACACTGTTAGGAGGGGAGGAGGCACCACACCACCGCGAGAGGAGAGGTCAAGGGTTGCATGACTGTTGGGAGAAGGAGGGAAGTGAATGCTAGATTTTAGGCCTTATCACATCACGGAAGCACGTAGGTCGCATCACATACGACCTAGGTCAACTAGTCATGCTAGTTGCATCGGGCAACGGAAATTAAAAATTTTCAAAGAGATGTTCGAGAACACTTCTCAAATCGTTTCATCAAGATCACAAACAAGTAATAGGAATAGATCTTGGAACATGGTTGTTGTCGTTTTCTCTAATGTAAGAGACCTCTTGTCTCAAGTCCGATCCGACGGAGGAGATGCTTGCGAGCACGTGAATGAGACGTGTGCTTCTCGCAATCCAAGTCGAAGATCTGAGCAATGAATCTCCTGATTTCGTCTCATGAAACCGGATCTCTTCTTCACGAGCAAAGGGCACTGAAGAAGACGAAGATCCACAAGCAGTCGATCCGGTAGCACAATGGTATGGCCACAACGGTGACGTTCTCTAGGTCAAGATGTGGACGGACACGCTTGAGAGAGGGGGGGAAGTATAGAGAGAATGGAGGATAGAGTTTGCTCTTGCAATTATGTTGTAAAGTGGAAGAGCTAAGGTTGCCTTTTCTTTTATAATAAATTGGATGTCCATGGATCCTAATCCATGTGCTAACAAAATCAATGGTTTAGATTGTTGTGTGCTTTCAATCAATGGTCATGGATTTTTGTTGCATAAATTTGCAACAACAATTATTAGTTTAAAATAGATCAAATATGTTGCAAATAATTTACAAGACATTAGATTTTATTCAAATCAGTTTCATGGGGATTTAAAAGAAAGAGAAGGAGCCTCTTTCCCTTAATAGAGGGGATGGCCATACAAGGAGTAGGACTCCTTGGTCATCCCCCTTCTTTATGGGGAAGGTGCTGCTCTTTTTCCTTAATTGAGAGATCTCATATATCTCCAAAATCCTACATGTGCAACAACAATTGTTGCATAATTATTCATAAAAATGAATCCAAATTATTTATGATAATTTCAATCATATCATTGATAATTGCGAATCGTACTCACACATCCAATATAAAATGTAAATTGTATTTTCAATTAATTGTTCAATGTGAATCCAATTAATATCAACATTAAATTTGCAAATACTATTTACAATTAGCTTTCTCTAATATATTATTAATCATTTTTATAATATACATGATTAATATGGATAGTGATATCCATGTTATTCATATCCTTGATAATTGAATCATATTTAATTATCTTGGATCTCCATTCTCATGTATCTAAATAATATGAATAATTTTCATACTATTCATGATAATTAAATCACATTTAATTATCAATCAATTTCCTAATGCTTAGATATATTATCAACAATAGAATTATTCTTGAACTCTTTCAAGAATAATGCACTTTCTCTACGGATACTTGGAGGTAAGGACAGGGCGATTGTATGTTCTATGTATAGTGACTCGGATGTTGAGATCATATCTCAAATCCAGATCTCAGGGACCTCTCAAAGATGTTTAATTAAATCAAAGCCGCAAATCTATTCTTCTCATTGTATCAGAATCATATTCAGATCAATGTCCAACATTTGGACTAAGACCACATTACTTCTCTATCGAGAAGAGTCGCTAAAATCCAAACATGTTTCATCACTCCCTCAGAATAAAAGTGTCATGGTTATATATCATTACGATCAGATCACCCTCGAGTATTCTTAATACATGTACATCATGCATACCGGAAGTTTTAGATCACTTGTATACTATCTTTAGGGTTTCATCATTAAGTTCCTTATTTGATCATTGGCAGTTGGTATCGATCATATACTTTTCAAAAGCATACATCGTATCTAGGTATTTATCATATACTTTCTAAAAGCATATACCCTACCTACAAATTCAGCCAAGCTTTCAAAGCGAGATGACCGTGCATGGAATTTGATCCCAATATCTCATGAGTGAGCTCATGTCATCCGGTTCAGTAATGAACCTATATGATTCCTTTAAGAGATTGTATTACTCATATGCCCTTGTATGCACACCAGCTCGTCGGTTTATATACCTTGAATAGGTCATCAATCTATCGGTCTGCCAAATGTACATACTCAGACATATAGTAGCATATATGTCTCCAATCAGAGGATCCGTGCTTATATCGTAATAGTATATGACATGGTCTTGGTTATCTCGATCTTGTTAAGTCAACTCTTTGACCTAACTTATCTAACACCTTCGAATCTCTATTCCTATGCAGAGGACCTGCATCAAGAGGTCGGTCAGATATCAGCCTTTGGAGAAGGATTGCCATCAAGATTCACATTGTTCATCAAGCTTCTGAAATCATAACCTTTATAATTTCACCAATTCAGATGTTCCAACTACAAGAAGCTTATTGAGTCCATAGATGGAGTTTTACACCTTGCATTCACCAAAAATGAAGCCATGGAGCTACTTCATATGAATATTCTCTATGAGGTATTCATTGAGGAATGCAATCTTGACTTCCATCTTCCAGATGTCATAGTCAAGTGGTATATCTACAGTTAGTAATATCCTGATGGGTTTAAGCATGGTAACTAGAAAGCAAGTCTCATCGCAAGCGACGTCTTCTTTCTGTGTATAGCTCATGGCTATGAGATGTACATTGAATGTATCTACCTTCTCATCAGGTCCCCTCTTTCTCTTGAAGATCCAGTTACACTCAATGGGTTTGACCCCTATAGGTGGATCCTCGAGGGTCCATACGCAATACTTGTGTATGAAGTACTTTAGACTTTATTGCTAACATCCATCTCTCCATGTCATGATATGCAGAAGCTTCATCATATGAAGTTCGATAATTGTCAGATTTTTCTAACACGTGGAATCCATACCCTCTATATGGTCTTACCACCCTCAAACTGATTTAAAGAGGTGTGAGTGTTTCATCTTTAGTTGTCCTTTTAGTTTCCGATTCGAGGAGCCTCATTATCCTCTTAGGACTCAATGAGTCCCTTTACTTCATTCTTATCTTGATTCTCAAGAAAGTCATCCGCTTAGAATCATATTCTTAGAGATGAAATCTTTTAAGAATCTCAAGGACATAAAGTAGGTATCCAATAATATCTTTTATTTTCTTACTGAAGTAGTACTCTCAAGTGCAACATTCTATCTTTCTTGCATCCATGTTATAGCACAGACCAAGCAACCCTTAATTCTTCAGTGTCTAACAGTTAGCTTGGTTCCAAACCATAGCCCACGAGAAGTTTTGGGTTAATATTTGCATGGAATCTTATTAAGGATATATGGTGCACTCTCTACTACATATATACCTGAAAACTAAGAGGTAATTATGTTAAGTATCATCATTGATCGGATCATGTCTAACATGATCCAATTGCATCTCTTTACAAGAGCCAGGATGTATTAGGAGGATTGATATATGAATGAGATTCCTTTCTCTATAAGGTATTCCTTGAATACATAGGTATTGGATACCTAGGTTAGATAAAATTCATTTCATCTTCCTTTTAACTTTGATTCTCAACCAAAATTATGAAACCCTTGAACATTTCAAAGTTCTAATAGGTAAAGTAAGAAATCTCATACCATGAATAATCATTAATGGATATCACATATCATTAATGTTCATTATGATATAGAGGATCCACATACATCAATATGTATGAGGTCTTGAATACGCCAGCATCTTACACCATTCTCAGAGAGGGTGCACCGGACATTTTTAACTCTGAATACAATATTCACAAGCATGTTAGATTTGAACATTCATACAATCTAAAGTTCAATTTCTTACTAGTCTTCGATCTTATCAATGGACATATGTCCAAGGATTAATGCCAAATCTTCATCCTCCTATTGTTATTTTAAGGGTTTAATTTTTTAGTATTAGAGATGCTAATGAACCATTCATTAATATTCTAATTTAGTAGAGTCCTCTAGATATTAGATTACTATCTGAAATATATCCATCACAACTCTTTATGATAGGTCTATTCCAGAATGTATGTCCATTTCTACCAAGTTTAGAAATAAACAATGAATGCATTCTAATATCTAGGTCATAGAGACATTATCTAAGATTGATGGCTCTCCTATTGAAAATATGTAGTCTTTCTATCCAATGGAGATTGTTGCAATAATTGCATCAACTCTGAATGACTAGTAAACCTTAAGTTACAATTTTCTAGTCTTCTAAAACATATGCAACTCATTGCAAGTGTTAATAAAAGGAGATACAATTATTGAACTTTATTCTTATCTAATAAGTAAGTCAATTTCAAAGATGATATGTATATGTAGAATATCCCGATGCACAATATGGGTCCTTCTCTAAGGATCTTAGATAGTCTAGATAGTCATACTATCATCACATTGATTTGTTGTAGTATTGGCATTCATCCAACTCTTTGGATGTCATATGTATGGAAGTCATAGAACTACAATTAACTCTTTAACCCTCCTTCTTACATGGGTCAGACCCATGCTTTCATTCCGCTTCCTTAACACTTAAACAAACATTGCTTAAGATAAAGGATCTCTTGAATTGAGCATGTCCTCAAGGAACTTAAATATAAGAGTATTTCAATATTTATATTTGATTCATCCTATTCATACAATACGAATAAATATGATGCATCATGAAAGACTTGAGTAGAGATAGTAGAATGATGAAATTCGTCCTATCCACACTCATTTTAAATCAAAAAAGGACTTTGGTCCAGGCAGATACTCAAACATTTTTGAGTACATCATCTCTTCTCGAGCCACCATTCTGCATAATGTAGCGAACCATATCATTCATGATTAAATATTGAGAGCATGTATCTTTTCCAAAACATCTTCTTCGATTTTTATTTTAAGAATGATCTTGACAATTGTGATCATCACCAACATGTTACTTTCAAAGCACACTCGATGAGAGATCAAGACTTTAGAGTCAAAACCAAGGGTAGTTGTCCTATTGTCTACTTAATTGTCAATTCGCATTATTATGAGGAAACTTGCACATTGCAACCACATAATTTATGTATCCAACTGCAAGTACTACATCTTAATCATGGATCCAATCCATAATATTGTACTGATATATTTGAGCATAGATTTGAGTGGATTTAATGAGAATATAAATAAGATAATTTGCATAAACATATTCTTTTATTAAGGTTATTAATTTTGTCTAAATCAAAGTTATCTTGCCTTTTAAACTCCAAAAGTTCATTCCCTTATTCACTTTTAGAGCAAGAGATATATTTACTGGTATATCTCTAGCAAGATATGGGATCTCCTTTTTACCTTTGTTACAACCCAATAATACGAAAAATTGTAACTCATATAAAAAGAAGTGGGAACCCATTCTGCCTTGCAAGTCCAACTTGTACTTCCCTATTAGGTCTTTAACATCTGTTCCCACCACCCCTGAGGTGTTGTTGACCCTTTGCTAATTGAATCAACCGTCAAAAGGAATAGAACTCGCTATGCGCAATCCAATATTGCCTTAATAATATGTGGAACCAATATTGGGGTCACTATGCATACCATCGTACTCTTTCGAGAAGTAAATAGCCCGATCCATGTGCACTTGTATGCAGGAGCTTTCACTTAGGATAGGCGTCTTCAACATACAATCCATGATGACCGAACCCTTCTCCTTAACGGGAGATCATGGATGTCATTAATATGATCCTTCATATTCCATTCAAATTTTAATTTATCATTATGAATCATATTCATTACGATTAATTCTTCCAGGGAATTAAATCTCCATTCATAATGGAGTGTTCATTCAATCAACCAACAAACAATTAGGGCTTTCTATTACCATATAGTACAAGTTCTCACAAGTACATATTATTTTGTATTTTAATAATTAGAGTACAACTTGATTTACTCAAAATATTCTTTCCTCAAAAATGGATCATGCCAGTACACTCGAGTTAAGATGGGAGGGAGCATTTCCTTGACATGCAAGGTGCTAATTAAGAAACCAAGTCAGCATGCCCTGACTAGATGCCTTCACTATTTCGATTGAGAACAACACAAAAAAATATCAATGTACTTACGATTTTATCGTTCAATTTGAAGAGCAGCATTATAGTATATAGTAACAACTCATAAATCTTACGCATCTTAAAACAATTTTGAGATCTTAAATTTTTAGTCATATCAAGTAATCATGTTTTGGATTAGCATGGAAAATTTGTCCTACAACTACTGTAGGATAAACTAAGATTTTGTCATGAAACTCTCATTCAATTATCGTTGATGTTTAACCAAATATTTTCACAAATTTTAAGCATCAAATGAATTAGGATAAATTCATAATTTCCTTGATTTCATTGAATGATAAACACATTAAGAAAGAGATTTTGATGATCCAATCATCATCCGACCCATCTCCGCTAAATATGGAATATCTGGGGCAAACAGAGTCGGAATCGCGTGAAATAAATTCGAGAGACTTGCTAACTTAATTATATACTTAATTATGTATTTGTTTCATATTTCATGATATGAAAACAATAATCAAAAAAATTTCTTACATATCCATGAATACATGCAAAATAATTTCATCGTGGAACTTTTTGAACTTCAATTCATGGAATTTTGGTGCCAACACTTGGCAACTATTTTGGGGATATATTTAGACATTCTAAATAAACTTTATTATCTAAAAAAATACGTCCAAACAGTGCATAAACAAGAGTCTTTTATTTTATAGGAAAAATAATTTGAAACATGCATCATATGCACAAACCACAAGCCCATGTGCAACCGATATGCAAAACCTTGTTCCCTAGAGTTTTGGATCACATCCAAGACCTTTAACCTAACTCTAATACCACTTGAATGCTAGGATTTAGGACTTAGTGCATCTCGGAAGCATGTAGGTCGCATCACATATGACCTAGAACAACTAGTAATACTAGTTGCATCAGGCATCAGAAATTAAAATTTTTAAACAGATGAAACCACATGATTCAAGAACACTTCTCAAATCATTTCATCAATATCATAAACAAGTTATAGGAATACCTCTTGAAATGTGGTTGTGATCGTTGTCTCTGAAGTAAGAGACCTCTTGTCTCAAGTCCGATCCGACGGAGGAGATGCTTGCGAGCATGTGAATGAGATATGTGCTTCTCACAATCCAAGTCGAAGATACGAGCAATGAATCTCTTGATTTTATATCATGAAATCTAACATCTTCTTCATGAGCTAGGGGCACCAAGAAGAAAGAGATCCACGAGCAGTCGATCCGGCAACACAACAACGTAGCGACGACGACGACGTTCTCTAGGTCAAGATTTGGACGGTCACACTTAAGAGAGGGGGCGTGTAGAGAGAATAGAGGGGAGAATTTTCTCTTGCAATTATGTTGTAAAAAGAAAGATCTAGGGTTGCCCTTCTTTCATAATAAATTGAATATCCATGGATCCTAATATACATGCTTACAAAATCAATGGTTTCGATTATTTTATGCTTTCAATCAATGGCCATGATTTTTATTGTATAAATTTGCAACAACAACTATTAATTTAAAATAATTCAAATATGTTGTAAATATTTTACAACACATTAGATTTAATTCAAATCAATCTCATGGGGATTTAAAGGAAAGAGGAGGAGCCTCCTTCCCTTAATACTGGGGATGGTCATACAAGGAGTAGGACTCCTTGGCTGTCCCCGCTCTTTAAGGGATATGTTCTCCTCTTTTTCCTTAATTGAGAGATCTCATATCTCTCCAAAATCCCACATGTGAAATAATTATTGCATAATTATTCACAAAAATAATTCCAAATTATTTTGTGATAATTTTAATCATGCCATTGATAATTGTGAATCATATTCACACATCTAATATAAAATATAAATTATATTTTCAATTAATTGTTCACTGTGAATCCATATCACATCAACATTTAATTCTCAAATACTATTTACAATTAGCTCTATCTAATATATTATAAATTGTATTTATAATATACATGATTAATATGGATAATGATATCCACATTCTTCATATCCTTGATAATTAAATCATATTTAATTATCTTGGATCTACATTCCTTGTATCTAAATAATATGAATCATATTCATATTATTCATGATAATTAAATCACATTTAATTATTAATTTCCCAATGCTCATATATATTATCAACAATAGAATTATTTTTGAACTCTTTCAAGAATATATGATTTCTCCACATATACTTGAAGTAAGGACATGACGATTGCATGTTCCATGTATCATATCTCTAATCTAGATCTCGAGAACCTCAAAGATGTTTGATTAAATCAAACCCTAAATCTAATCTTCTCATTGTATCTGAGCTGTATTCAGATCATTGTCCACATTTGGACTAAGATTAGACTACTTCTTTATTGAGATGAGACACTAAAATCCAAACATGTTTCATCACTCCCTCGGAATGGAAGCGTCATGGTTATACAATCGTTTACGATCACATCACCCTCAAGTATTCCTAATAGCCATACATCATGCATACTGGAAGACCTAGAATAAATCCAAAGTTTTAGGTCACTTTTAAACTGTCTTCTTTGGTGTTTCATCATTAAGTTTCTCATTTGATCATTGGAAGTTGACATCGATCATATACTTTCCAAAATCATATATCATACCCAGGTACTGGTCATATACTTTCCAAAAATATATATCATACCTACAAATTCAGTCAAGCTTCCAAAGCAAGACGACCGAGCATGGAATTTGATCCTGATATCTCACGAGTAAGCTCATGTCTTCTGGTTTAATAATGAACCAGTATGATCCATTTGAGAAATATTATTACTCATATGCCCTTTTATGCACACCAACTCGTCATTATATAGACCTTGAATAGGTTGTCAACCTATCGATCTGCCAAATGTACATACTTAGACATATAGTAACACATTTGTCTTCAGTCAGAGGATGCATGTTATATCGTGACAGTATACGACATAGGTCTTGGTTATCTCAATCTCATTAAGTCAACTCTTTTACCTAACTTATCTAACACATCCGAATCTCTGTTCCTATGCAGAGTACCTGCATCAAGAGTTCGGTCAGATATCAACCTTTGGATAAGGATTGCCATCTTCTTCTCAGACTGGAGATCGTTCTTAACAATCATTTGACGGTGCTTGATGAGTCCTCAATCTAACTATTTAGATATCATCTACCACCAGCCTTTATGATTCAATATTTGAATAAATAGATGTATGATAATTAAGATGGCCATGGTACATAACCCTAATTGTACTAAGGGTCCTATTATGCAAATTAGTCATTCTTCATTTTAGCTTAAGGAGTGAATTGCAATAATAGTTATTACATAATGGCTCGGCGTAGGTTCACGTGACCAATAGGAAGGTCATGCATCGCTGATCATAGAAGGAGGGAGGTCAAATGGGGTCCCTTGCCTCCGTGGGAGGGGAGGTTCAAGGGGGGTGGAGGTGCCATTGGAGGAAGGAATATGGGGTCAAGGGGTTTTCTGGAGGGTAACTTGGTCCAGCCACATTATTTCTCTAACAGTAACTTCGTCCAACATTTAGAAAAAGGATTCGAGGTCTGTTTTGTTACATTTGAAAGATGGGGACCGATGTTGGGATTGAGTCCATAGTTGAAGACATGATATGTAATTCACCCTATAATACTTCATGATTATGTCACCAAAAGGTCAAGAAAGTAACCCATGCATCAAGATGGATATAACTTACAATAGCTATAAGATATCAACCTCCAATCTCACACTAATGCATGTTGTTATTTATTGGCTATGCGTGAAACCTCAAAATTTGTTCCCTTGAAAAGTTTTATAACTAAAATATGAAAATCAGAGTGTGATTCATCTACATCTTTCCCAAGTCTAAAGACATTTGTGGTCATGTCCTAGTTGACCTCTCGAAGGAATATGTGTTTCTAAAAGATTTTTCCGACATCAAAGCTTTTTTGCTCAAGAAGCAATGTTTTGTGTTGACGAATTGAGATCCATCTAGGATCTCAATTCGAAAATGAACTTATAATTGGAGAAATGGAAGGCCCATTTGAGCATATGATCATTAAGATGGCCATGGTACATAACCCTAACTGTTCTAAGTGACCTATAATACAAATTAGTTATTCTTCATTTTAGATTAGAGAATGATTTGCAATAATGTTTATTGCATAATGTCTCGTCATGGGCTCACATGTCCAACAACAGAGGGTGGATGGGCCATGGCCCATGTGACAATGGACAATGAGGGCTGGCGGCGGAGCAGAGGTTTATAGGTGATGAAAATCGTCCGTTACAGTGGTGGAGGGGGTGATTTGTAACGCGCAGGTGGAGGTGAGGGAGAGTCATCACTAGAGGTAATGGGTGCGTAAGATTTGAGGATGAGAGGGAGACAGGGGCAAGGCCTTGATGAATGGAGAGGGTAGTGGTAATGGTCATAGTAAATGGGTGAAAGACGACGGGCACGAGGGGAACGTGGGAGAGAGGAAGGAACTGGAGGAGGACGATGGGTTAAGGGTCGTTGGATTTCGAGATCCAACAGTTGAGGTACGGGCTTGAGTGAGTGGCTAGGATCAGATCTTACGATATGATCCAATGGCGATGAGCGTGGTGCGAAGGAGCGGTGAAGATGAGGCTTGGGGGAGGATTCTACAGTGGGGACATGAGATGAATATGTGGAGGAGGCAGAGTCGTTGGATGTAAGGTCATCAACCGTGTGAGATTAAGGCAGGAAGGGATGGCTGGGATTGCATCAGAGGGGTGCATCCAAGGGCTGTGAGAGGAGTGGAGAGGAACGACTGAGATGAAGTAGAAGGATGAGATCAAAATGCCCTAGAGGGGTTGGGTGGTGCAAGGAGGAGTGAGCTACGTAGCGGCTCCAGCGGGTGCCATGTGGCCCAATAAAATTATTCAAAAATAGAAAAATAAGGAGAAAATATAAAAGAAATAAAAGGAAGATAAAAAGTCAAAAGAGATTAAATGAACAATGAAAAATTTTTGAAGAGCATTTTTTATAGTAAAATGCTACATTTTACTTCTTTTGTAATCTTTTAATTTCTTTTTTAAAACCAAAATCAATATCTAAAATATTTAATCTAATTTTGAGTATTTTTAATAGAAAATAAAATAAGAAAAATAAAGAAGATACAAGATGTTTATTTTGTACAATGATTAAGGTTATTTACAGACAAAGGGTTAATTGTTAATTAGAGCGAATTATTGGTGATTTTTGTTGAATAGCTCACGCTCAGAGGATAATTAAGGATTATAGTGATGATAAATCAGAGATTCATCACCCCCCTATACTTAAACTATGCTCGTCCTTAAGCATCTAAATAATGTAGGAGTCATATTAGTCCCTATCAATGCATGTGAATTTTCAAGGCTCCATTCTTCAAGGACCCTTAATTTGAGTGATCCTAAAATTGTAGGCTCAACCATGCTCTAGTCAAAAGGAATCCAACTTCTCTAATTATTTGACTCTCTGTGTGTATATATAATATAAGTATATGACATTTAGTGTACGACAATCATGAGAGTCGAGTTGATATGTCATACAAGATCTCAGTCCAGGAGACTCTCTTCAAGACCTAATACCCAACACTAGGGGATAAGTCAGATCTTGCGTTCAATCCACCTTCTCATTAGTTTGTCAGCTTGAAAATGAAGATGGAAGGATAGATTATGGAGGACATAGGTTTGTGTATTTTCTTCTCTACCTCACACTGGAATAAGGTTCTTCTCGAGTGCCTTATTACTCAACCCATGTATTTTTTGTTTGTTGACCAATGTGTCCGTCAAGAGAGCTCGGAGTCGTCTACACTTGTTTTCCTCGGAGTACACCGTGATGTGTCTCTTTTGAGTATCAAAGATACCTTTGACACCCAGACTTGTATCACTATACGATGCAGAGCCCTTTTTGGGTGGTAGCCCGACTCCTTGGCCCTAGTAGCTTTAGTCCAAGTGGACACTTTGAAATGATTCGGAGCGCTCGTCTTTGATTAAATCTCTTTGAGATTGACTTTGTATTTGAGAGATCTTTTTCATTCATATTTTTTTTCTTTTTGGTAGGCTAGCTCCACTGCTTTTACCAAATTGGCGCACATTGATCAACAATTATTTAGTTTCATCACACCCTGGCACATAGGTCAATATCAAACGACAGCATGAGAACTTATTTACATAGTGACTAGGGTTTGCTGACAATCAAGTTTCTTGAAGCATTCATTGACTTTATCCCATCCTCGCGCATCATCAAATCGGACCTAGACTCAAATCTCCGGTTCCAGTCCCTCAAGTGGTATCTCAACTCATCTCATCATTCATGTAGTTGTGTATGTGATGTATTGATCATAATCTTAAAAGGTAGAGACTGAGAGTGCAATATAGCGCACTTGTCTTTCAAACTAGGGAGGTGTGGATTATTAAGTTTCAAACCCTAATGGCTAAGGTTAGTTAACTCAGACTCTCAAGACCTCAAAAAGCAAATTTCCTCAAATCCTCAAGCCTTGAGTGATAGTGAATGTGTTAGGGATACACCAACTCAAAGTTGATGATTTTTGTAATTTTTGATTTTGCATTTTTTATGGATTTTTTTTCTCTTTAGAGAAATAATGACTAGCCCAAGCTTATGTGAATAGTTGTATCTACTTCCAGCCAGTATGGTATAAGTACGGACTGTTTGACGGATGCCCTTATTACTTCAAGATGGTGTCATTCGCATTGTCTTTCAACCACCTACTCTGCTAAGGGAGACCATAGTTCCCTCACTGAGAAGTAGCTACTCATTTTTAAGCTTAGTAGTCATAATCGATGCTAAAGAAAAGTTTTTATTTTTTAGATTTTTATGGAATTTTTGAATAAGGTTAGGAAGACAGATTAGCCTCATTTAATCCCTTATTTTTGAAAGAATTTTGAAAATATTTTTCAAACCATGTCACATAATATATAGATTTTCAAAGTATTTTTCAAACGATTTTCAAAATGAGTCAAATCCTATTTTTCAAATCGATATCAAAAATTTTTCAAAACAAGTCACATAATTAAGAAAGTTTTTCAAATCTTTTTCAAACATTTTTATTAAAATAAGTTCACAAAATAATATACCCTAGCCCATTTTTTTAAAATTTTCAAAAATGTCAAAATATGAGCTATGGATAAAGAATATATGAAGTATATATGGTATATCCCATATACTTAGCTTTTGCTACGTCCTCATAGCACAAAAGTGATATGAATCTTTAGCTCATGCCAGAATATAGGAAAGCACACGGGAGCTGACTCGGGAGACCCCCCTATACTTAGTTTAAGAATAACCTAAGTATAAGAAGATGACTACAGGAGTGGATCAAATGAGTGGAGAGAAGGTGACATGGGCTCGGGGTCCCCCCTCCCTTATACTTAGGCTGAGAAGAGCCTAAGTAGAGAGTATGCAATAAGGACAGAGGGACCCGAGGTGAATACTTAGAGAATGTACAAGGCTTCCCCTATACTTAGGCTGAAGAGTAGCCTAAGTATCATGATGAAAAATTTAGGATGGGGAACCGGGGGATTGTTAGGGTTAGAGGAGGAATGGATTTACAAAGATGATTGAATCTGCAGAGATGGGGATGGAGTAACAAGGGTTACAGGAGGGTTGGGTGAAAAACACATTCATGCTCAACCAAGCAAGCAATGATACCCATGATTTCACCAACTTCACATAGAGGGTCGTAAAGGATCGAAAAAAATTTTCTTGTTTGTTTTAATTAGTATCATCCAAATTTCGAGTCTGTTACACAAGTTTAAAGATAGGTTTTGGGCACTTGATGAATCTCGTATTCATCACTCTAAAATCTAATTTATTAAGCTCAAATCCCTCAAAATCAACAGCATTCTGGCATCTATTTTACATAATTAGCATTCATGCATGATTTCATAAGAATCGCATTTTAGCACAAAAATCTGCACAAAATAAGAAGCCAAAAATCCAAGCCAAAATGACCTGTAAATAAGCCTAACTTCCCAGATTTTTAACACATTCATGCTAACTCTGAATAACTCAAAACCACTTCCACTGTGTACATATCACTAACAAGAATAAAGGAAAAATACAAAAAAAATAACTAACCCAAATAAGCGGACCAAAAACCCAAACCCTAATTTCAGGATTTTTGTACTAAAAGCCACATATTTTCTCCATCCAGTGTCCAATTTAATCCTACTCACTTTTGAACTAATGTGCATTCAATTACCTTCAAAACAAGACCAAGTTCAAGTGAATCGGAGCTCGTATGTGAAAGTTGGGTTTTGGGCCTCTTTTGTACATTGTATATTTTCGCGGTTTTTGACCTTATATTTTATGTATATATTTTCTTAATCAATAAAAATCCAAAAAAATTAGAATTAAGTGTCTTTATTTATCTCTGATTTTACCGTAATTTTTCCGGATTTTTATCTGATAAAAAAATTGACATAAAAATTACAAAACCCCAAAATTAAGGTATTCTATGTACATAGGATACCCCAAAAATTCACTTTGTGCAAATGATCGATTTTGGTTTTGATGTCTTCATGAAAGTTGTAGATCTCATCGAGACGAGCAATTTTCGTGAAGAAAGTTTTTTTCGATCCGAGGTCATTTACTATTTATTTTCGATTTTACAAGATATTTATTTTCGGAATTTTCTGGTGCTGACACGTGGCAGCACCTGGTGCCGCCACGTGTCAGCCATTTTTGGCACTATTATATATTCGTTTTATAAAAAAAAATAATTAAAATTAAAACCGCACGTGCGAGGCACATGCCTCCCAGGCACGCGCCACGCACGTGCCTCGCCTGCTATCCCTTTGACCCGCCACGTGTCGCACGCAGGGCCGCCCGATCTCGGCCGATCGGACGGCCCCTGCTCGTCTTCCTCCTCCGCATCCCTTTCCCAATCAGGGAACTCCGCCGCCCGCGAATATCGCCCTCTCCGCCTCGTCACAGATCGCCGCCGCATCCATCATCGATCTCCTCCAGATCTCGCCACCAGTCCCACCTCCGCGTATCTCGCACCGCCTTCCTCTCCGATCCCGCGAATCCCCCGATCCTCCTTCCATCCTCGATCGAAACTCTCCACCCTATTTAAACCCATCAGCCGCCCCTCGCCAATTCATCCGCCGTTCACCAGAGATTGCGGTGGTGACAGCCCGCATCTCCTACGTCGACGAGATCCGAGGATCAAGCATCCTCGTTGCAGCCGCGCCCCTCCACCGCGCCTCTGCCCCGCTCCGACCTCGGGTCGTTGAGCCCACGACAACGCCCTCGACCACCATCTCCATCGCCTCCCGGGCCACCGCCTTCGCCATCTGCCGCAGGAGCACAACCACCGAGCTCCTCCGCCTTCCTTGGCCCAACGCCCGCAACCACCAACGTCATTCAACTCCACCGACTCCACGCCAGGAACAGCCGACGACCACCACCGCGCCTTCATCTTCATCAACGACCCACGGCCGTTTGTCGGCCACCAACTTCGCCTCCACGCCGCACACGACGCTTCATCGCCTCCACCACGTCATCGAAACCATCGCGACGCCAGCGACATCGCCTCCGCTCCTCCATCTTCCCCGTCCTGCTACGCCCCCGACGTCATCGACGACTCCACCGCCAACATCACGAGCGCCGGCCCTTCTCCACCTCGCCACCGGCCGTGCTGGAGCCCCACCGTCCCTCCGCCTCGACCCTCCCGCTCTAGGAGCTTTCGATGCCACGCCGACGCTCCACCGGGGCCCCGCACTCCCGCCGCACCTGGGTGGCAATTCCAGCAGCCACAGGAGCCCAGCTCCGTCATCGTCTCTTCGCCAGCCACCGGGCTCCCGTCCGAGACCCCCGCCACGCGCAGCGCGCGTGAGGGCGGGGGGACGTCACCCGACATCAGCACCCCCCCGGGTCACGTGCCCCGCACGTGACCGCAGGGTTATTAGCAACAAACCCCCCAGAAGTCCCTTATATTTGCGCCTGGTCCCTCGCCTCCAAGGGCACGTGCCTGGCACGTGCCACTTGGACATTTTGCAGAAATACCCTCCGGGGTATAGGTAATTACAAACAAACCCCCAGTTGCATTTTATATTTATTTATTTATATTTATATTGCAATCAGACCCCTGTGTTCCCCCTCAGTTTTGAACACTTTATCTACATTATTTTATTAATCCAAAAATAGCATGATGTTGGTTAATTGATTCTCTACGCTTTGACATGTTGTGGGTATTTTTCTGGTTGATGGTTAATTACTAAATAATTATTTTGTGGAAAAATGCGTATTTTACCCATTTCGTGCTCTGAAATTCACAGTTGATTAACCATTGCTCTAAAAATCCCCGAAAAATCACATTTTGTAGAGTTAATTATTCTTAACATTGTGCCCAAAAAGATTTGCATTTGCATGCATATTTTGTCCTGTAAAAATTATTTTGTATCTTTTAGTATTTAATTTTTAATAGGTATTAAACCCCACATTTTCGAGGTTTGGGATTTATCTGAGATCCGTCACCTAGTGATAGATCTCAGATAATTTTGATCCTTGAAAATAAGTAGGTTTGATATTTATTAAAATTAAAAATTAGAAATCATTTTGTTTGCATTTAAAAATCCATAAAAAATTCATATTGCATCCAAAAATTCAAAAAAACATTACAGTACATCCATTTCATTATAGTTTACATTGTGGTTAAGTTTCGTATTTTTCGGACATCATTTGAACGTAATTTACATTTTAGTCCCTAAAATAAGGCCAAATTTGCATCTTGCACCCCTTATTACATTGAAAATTCCAAAAAAAGACCGCCTCGAAAACCGAACACGAACTTTGATATACTTAATTCTAGGTTGTTCCTTTGCCTCCTTGTGATCGACCATGGGACTTGCCCAAGTAAAATAAACATAACACCACGATATTAAAAATTGAATAAATTTTGTGGTATTTTCTTGATCGTTTCCGATTGCCGCCTACAACGCACGACACGATAAAAACTACTTCTTAAAACCGGCATCTTCGGATCCGTCAGATGGCGCCGTTACGGGGGATCGAACGGCTTAGATTTTTGTCTGAAAATTTTTGTTCAGTTTTCCGCATTCGGGTAGTCTGATCCCCGAATTTTTCATTGTAAATTCCATTTTTTTCTGCAATTTATTTTCAGCATTTATTTTTCATATTATTTTGAGTCACTCTCTTACATTTTCTCTCTTATTTTTTTTGCGAGGTACCTTGTACGTGGAGCGGTTTTCAATAACCGACGCAACTTCACCAAAAACCGCAATTAATTTAAGATCGAGTCGAGTCGTGAGAGAGAGTAGAGTCTAGGTTTTTAATTCTTGCAATTTTTAAAATTTTGTAATTTTACAGCGGTGTCCGTTTGGACTCTCGCATGTGTAAAAAGACCTTGAACTTTATTCTGTGGTGTGTCGTGGCCTGTTTCACTCTCCGGCGAGGGTGGGGCCCGACTTGAGTGGCGAATAGGATAGACCTGCACATACGGCTCTCAGAGCATTTATATTTTTGCTTGTGCTCGTAGGATCTTAAGCCACACTGCACTTTAATTGAGACGCACGTAGGTCGTTCAACTTAGCCAAATTTAAATCAATTCTTCCCGCTAATAGAACTTTCTGCTTAGGTGCGGTTTTTTCCTCGGTTTGCACATCATATAGAATAATTTTTAAATTCTGTCTAGCATCCCACATGGAGATTGCGAGGATTCACTGTAAGTCTTCTAACTGAGCATTCATCATAGTTTTCCGCGTGCATCGGCTTTTCCCGAATTCCTCTCTCTTGTTTTATAACATAACTTTAAAGGAAATTGGGACTGGACGGTAGACGTGTATTTGTGCTCATCTAATTTTTCAGCGATCACCTCATTAAAATCGGGACTGCTAAATATATCTGATCTCAAATAACCCATAAAATCAAGAATTTCTGCGGGAGAGCAACCCCGACCTTGGATGATTTTATTTTTCTGAGTGAGCGAGAGACGACACTTAAGGATAGAGCCCAAATCCAAAATCTCAGCTCGCTAAATTTTTGCCAAGATTGAATTATCACCAACTAAAATTGAAAAGATAATAGCCGAAACTTACGGCTTCATTGTGTGAGTTGGTGAACCCAGGGTTGATTTGTGTTTGTATTGGTGTGCATGAACCAATATCGAAGATCAATAGCCGCACTTTTGATAAAATTTTCTGTCCCATACAATCATCTCTCTCATCTCTTGATTTTAATCTCATCATGGAAATTTTTCCAAATTTCATATCAAACCCATCATTTCTCTCAACTCCTTCAAAAATGACCGAACATCACTATGAAAACAAATCCGTCTCGGTTTGGCCCAAATCAATTGCATCCTCTTCTTTCAATAATCCCCCAACATTTGTGGGAAACTTTCAACCGCAAATGAATTCGGCCACCTCATTGAATCCTTACTCAAAACATCCAACCAGAAATGACCACTTACCATCTTGGATTGAATCACCTCATTCTCAATCGCTCGCCAAAGAACCCTTTCAAAATCGAAATCCTTTTAAATCCCATGACTGGCAGAGAAACCAAACCCAGATGGAAGGACATACACTTAATGATCATCAGCGTTGGATTGACCACGACAGGCCCCTCTTCAGACATGAAACCCATACAGAGGACTGGACAGACCTCCTAGACACATATAAACCCTGTATGTTGACTCCACAATATCAAGAGCTGACCAATCATGATCAAAGGACTGAACTATACTCAGATCAAATACACATGCCTGTACCATATGAGCAGCCTCCTTCCATAAATTTTGAGGAGAAATTTTCAAGAAATGATCATATAATGGATATTCCAAGAAATTCTCCTCTCCGCATGTACAGAAAAATGGAAGACGGAATTATTGAACAAAATCCGAGTGCTCCCATGATTGATCATGAACAATGTGAGGATAATGTTTCGAGGATAAAAACAAGATTCGAATTGATGGAGGACAAATTTCAAAAATTTGCCGACCGAGTAATCTCATTCTATGGTGGATCGGATGTAAAACTAAATGAGGAAATGATTGGATTCCATGATGAAAATTTTGAGGATATTCAAAGACCTAGGGATGACTCTAATATCAAAACTTCTGCTCATTATTCCCCTAGGAATGACTATGCCTCTGACCCAAATTCTGAATATCCAGGCCCCTTCTCATCTAAGGAAGACACCACATCGCCACACCACACAGAAAATACAAAAAATTTTGAAAATACAGAAAATTCCATAAAAATTGAATCTGAAGAAGATCTAAGGAATTTGGATCCTGCTTTACGGGAAGCACTGGAAAAATACTTGATTTTTGAACTTCCCATTATAAAGGCCATTGAACACTTCCCTGACCTTAAGAAATTTCTAATGGACAGATTAATCATCAAAAAGTCAGGAAGGAATAGAACAAAAACTGAAAGACATATCTTGTCAATGGCCTCCTCCTTGGTGTTGAGGAGAAAAACCAAGAGCCGCATAGTGAAGCGGTTGCCCAGATTTGACTGCGAAATCAAAGACACAATTTTCACACATGCTCGTATTGATGACGATTCACCGATCAATATCCTCCCGACCTCTGTATTTCAGGAACTCAAACTCGGACCGATTCGGAAGATAAGAGAGATTGTACAATTAGCGGACCGATCGATAAAAAGGCCGAGAGGAACCATATCTGTCATCATGAAATTCCAAGGTGCTCCGCTCAAGGTAGAATTCACGATCATTGATATTGAGCATCAAGGAGAATTCACCCAGTCTCCAATCATTCTCGGAAAACCATTCTTGGCATTGGCCAAGGCGAGTATCGATTGTGAGACTCGGGAAATAAATTTTACGGCATTGGAATCACTACGATCTGATACAATCTTTGAGGAAGCACAATTTTCTGAGGTAACCCACGAAGTCCCCAACAACCGCAACAATGAAATGGTAGAAGAGCCCTACCCTACTGCTACATCTGAGATTGCGTTTGTTAATGAGACTATTGGTTTAGAGACTCTCCCCGATATCTCAATTCCCGCAGCTTTCTACTACGATCCTGAGACATTTGCATGGTCGCACCCTGGAGCAACCTACTCTGATTATCTTGACCAAATCCTCCCAAATCAAGAGTGCACCAACATTCAGGAAACAAAGAACGAACACGTAGCCCGAACTCTGACCAAGGAGAAGAATTTTAATGGCTATTCATCCGGGTACTCAAGTGAACCAACATCTTCACGAAACAAGAAAAAGAAAGTCACCTTTGATCTTTCGGAAGAGGAATCGGTTGATGATCCCTCATCAAGTCCGGAAAAGGTAGTCTACATGAGTGAAGTCTGTTCGGCAACTCTAAAGCCATATCTCCGCAAGGATCCAAAATTCGATTCTCGTTGGACAACTCCCGTTCCTAATTATTATTCATCCAAAGCTGATGCTCCTACCTTCCACAAGTACACTGGAATTATTTCTTATGAGCTGACTGAGACCGGAGCATCTGAATATTCATCTGAGGACAAATCGACTGATCTTAAAAAGGAACGAAGCTTGAGGAAACAATTGAAGAAACAAAAAGACATGAACATCTGGAGTGGGTCCACTTTCAAATACTATTCCTCTGAGGATAACTATGATGATGGTTACTTTTCATCTGACTCAAATATTTCATCTACTATCCATCATGATATTTCTGAGGATGACACTGATAATAGTTGGGAATCATATGCTTCATCTCAAACTCATTACGATCTCCCACCGCAGGCTCACAAGAAGATTAGCCGAAAACCGCCTTAATCATCGGCTACCCACCCTCCCTCCCGACCACATCAGTCTCCTTGTACAGCTTCTTCCTCTACTTATGCCAAGGCCTAAGTATAGGGGGGACTGATGCCATCTGTATATTCCATTTCCCATCACACTCCTCCAGATCGACTCGCTTCCACCCTTCTTCTATACTTAGGCAGACCAGAGCCTAAGTATAGGGGGAACCGTCACCCATCTATATATACCCTCCTCATTCACATACCCTGACCGCTTCATTTCTTTTTCTTTTCTTTTCCGCTCTTCTTCTATACTTAGACTATTCACAGTCTAAGTATAGGGGGGCGATTTTGTAAATCTTGTTCTTTTTCACTCTCTTACGCTTAGCCCGAGCTATGTCTTCTTTACGCTTCTTTTGCTATAAGGACACATCACTCGCTAAGTATAGGGGGGTCTGTATATATACTTTGTATATATTTTAGCCATACCTCGTACTTGCGTGTAAGTCTATATGTATTTACGGGGTGGTTAATTTTTCTTAAAAAAAATGTTTTGCCACTAACACCGAATGTACCCAAAATTTTTTGAAAAAATGGCTTCTTTGCATAAAAAAAATCAAATCACAAATAAAAAATTGTGTGTCTGCATATCACACACTCGCATCTCATCAAGCATTCATTTGCATATGTGAAAAGTCTTTGGGTTCTGAACCGAGTTATGAGCCGAAACCGAGAGTGGTCTGGACTTGACCTTAATCCACTTAGTTTTCAGAGGAACTTCACCGAGAAATAGGATTTTAGAGTCTTCAGGTCTTTGACTTAATTCTTTGAGTTCCACATGACAATGTACAACGTTTGACTCTTAGTGTCTAACCTGGTCTCTTCATTCTGGGTACAACTCTGGAATAAGGAATTAATTTGTACTCTCGCACTATGCACTTAGCTCAACTCAGACGGGATGTTGGAAGACTGTGTGAGTTTCTTTTCTGGTAGCGTGGAAATCTAAAGACCGGAGTACGGGTTGAAATAAAGCTTCGGAAAAGGGATGGACGGCTGGGCACAATTTTTTCTAAGACCCCAAAAAATGTACGGAAACAAAAGATTCTATATCCGTAGGGGCACAACAAGATCCAAGCAGAACCACCAAAAATTCCAAATACAAAGAAGCAACTACCAAATAAAATCTGACCAAAAAGGTCCAAGCTTCCAGAAACCTGCAGATCTTGGTAGAGACTCGGCTACACTGGCCATCTTCACAAGGAGAGGTGACTACACTGGCCACCCCCCAGTTCTTTTCTCATTCTTCTATCTTCTCCCCCCAATTCGATTGTGAACACAGCGCGACAGACCTTAGAAGGAAATACCTGACTCCCCGAGGACGAGTTATTGGAGAGGAGGCTTACGCGGTAGTCCGGCATTCTGGGTGGGAAGAGCTAAAATATTTCACACACAAGAGTCGGTTATTCAATGTTCATAGGGTATACTTTGGGAAGATGATTGATCTAAGATGACTTCTGAGCCGAAACTGTAGCAATGATGTGTAGAACTTGAGGGCTGTTGATTTTAAAATTCTAAGTCTCACAGAAGTTCCGACACACAAATAATCCAAAGGTTGAGTTTAGGTTCACTTTCACCTTCAGCTCATGGTCTTGGTATGGAACCCAATCTCATTTCACCTCATGGCATTTCTTTTTGATGCTCAGGGACGAGCATGGTTTAAGTATAGGGGGATGATGAATCTCGTATTCATCACTCTAAAATCTCATTTATTAAGCTCAAATCCCTCAAAATCAACAGCATTCTGGCATCTATTTTACATAATTAGCATTCATGCATGATTTCATAAGAATCGCATTTTAGCACAAAAATCTGCACAAAATAAGAAGCCAAAAATCCAAGCCAAAATGACCTGTAAATAAGCCTAACTTCCCAGATTTTTAACACATTCATGCTAACTCCGAATAACTCCAAACAACTTCCACTGTGTACATATCACTAACAAGAATAAAGGAAAAATACAAAAAAAATAACTAACCCAAATAAGCGGACCAAAAACCCAAACGCTAATTTCAGGATTTTTGGACTAAAAGCCACATATTTTCTCCATCCAGTGTCCGATTTAATCCTACTCACTTTTGAACTAATGTGCATTCAATTACCTTCAAAACAAGACCAAGTTCAAGTGAATCGGAGCTCGTATGTGAAAGTTGGGTTTTGGGCCTCTTTTGTACATTGTATATTTTCGTGGTTTTTGACCTTATATTTTATGTATATATTTTCTTAATCAATAAAAATCCAAAAAAATTAGAATTAAGTGTCTTTATTTATCTCTGATTTTACCGTAATTTTTCCGGATTTTTATCTGATCAAAAAAATTGACATAAAAATTACAAAACCCCAAAATTAAGGTATTCTATGTACATAGGATACCCCAAAAATTCACTTTGTGCAAATGATCGATTTTGGTTTTGATGTCTTCATGAAAGTTGTAGATCTCATCGAGACGAGCAATTTTTGTGAAGAAAGTTTTTTCGATCCGAGGTCATTTACTATTTATTTTCGATTTTACAAGATATTTATTTTCGGAATTTTCTGGTGCTGACACGTGGCAGCACCTGGTGCCGCCACGTGTCAGCCATTTTTGGCACTATTATATATTCGTTTTATAAAAAAAATTAATTAAAATTAAAACCACACGTGCGAGGCACGTGCCTCCCAGGCACGCGCCACGCACGTGCCTCGCCTGCTACCGGGTTCCCGCCCGAGACCCCCGCCACGCACAGCGCGCGTGAGGGCGGGGGGACGTCACCCGACATCAGCACCCCCACGGGTCACGTGCCCCACACGTGACTGCGAGGTTATTAGCAACAAACCCCCCAGAAGTCCCTCATATTTGCGCCTGGTCCCCCGCCTCCAAGGGCACGTGCCTGGCACGTGCCACTTGGACATTTTGCAGAAATACCCTCCGGGGTATAGGTAATTACAAACAAAAACCCCAGTTGCATTTTATATTTATTTATTTATATTTATATTGCAATCAAACCCCTATGTTCCCCCTCAGTTTTGAACCCTTTATCTACATTATTTTATTAATCCAAAAATAGCATGATGTTGGTTAATTGATTCTCTACGCTTTGACATGTTGTGGGTATTTTTCTGGTTGATGGTTAATTACTAAATAATTATTTTGTGGAAAAATGCGTATTTTACCCATTTCGTGCTCTGAAATTCACAGTTGATTAACCATTGCTCTAAAAGTCCCCGAAAAATCACATTTTGTAGAGTTCATTATTCTTAACATTGTGCCCAAAAAGATTTGCATTTGCATGCATATTTTGTCCTGTAAAAATCATTTTGTATCTTTTAGTATTTAATTTTTAATAGGTATTAAACCCCACATTTTCGAGGTTTAGGATTTATCTGAGATCCGTCACCTAGTGATAGATCTCAGATAATTTTGATCCTTGAAAATAAGTAGGTTTGATATTTATTAAAATTAAAAATTAAAAAATATTTTGTTTGCATTTAAAAATCCATAAAAAATTCATATTGCATCCAAAAATTCAAAAAAACATTACACTACATCCATTTCATTATAGTTTACATTGTGGCCAAGTTTCGTATTTTTCGGACATCATTTGAACGTAATTTACATTTTAGTCCCTAAAATAAGGCCAAATTTGCATCTTGCACCTCTTATTACATTGAAAATTCCAAAAAAAGACCGCCTCGAAAACCGAACACGAACTTTGATAGACTTAATTCTAGGTTGTTCCTTTGCTTCCTTGTGATCGACCTTGGGACTTGCCCAAGTAAAATAAACATAACACCACGATATTAAAAATTGAATAAATTTTGTGGTATTTTCTTGATCGTTTCCGATTGCCGCCTACAACGCACGACACGATAAAAACTACTTCTTAAAACCGGCATCTTCGGATCCGTCAGCACTATCCTAGGGATACATCCTCACCTCTTAACATTCAACCACAGTCTGCATACAATGTGGGTATTGCTCTCCCATAATCCAAGGTTCATTTTATTCCATTTATTTATGTTGACTTGCATTAACAGTCTCTATTTTTTGCTTTCGGTTACCACTGATTTAATATGAGCACAGATCAAGCATTCATCATCTATTGTCCATTCCCAATTTCTTTTAATATCCTAAGTGATAAATCAAGAGGAATATCGAGAAAAATGATGCATTCACGAAAACCATGATGCATGTTTGAGAGAGAAACTTACAGTGCCTTCAGCATTCTCCTTGCACATGCAAGAATGTATTGAAATTTTGACTCTATATGCATGTAAGTCGAGGAAACCGCACCCTAAATATGGTACTATTAGCGGGAAGAATTTGAGTTAATTTGGCTAATTTGATCGATGTTTATGTGTGTTTCAATGAATCATGGAGAAGAAGTGAATTCTCCTCGATCCTTATTTATGTATAACCTAACCTATGAATCAAGCACATGATATTTGAAAGGGAGGCTCGGAGAGTTGTGTGCCTAACCCTAGGTTCGAACACTCAAGTGGAGCCTCACCTAGATTAGGGTGAAACAAGCTCCACACAACACATGCAATGTCCAAGTTAATGTACAAATGCGAGCCCTCGAACGATGACCACTGGAATGCAATTATTACAATTTTATACAAAAAATGAATCCATAAAATGCTAATTAAAAAATCTTGATCTCCTCATATTTTCTTATGCAACTTTCGCAACGGGAGATCCCAACTCCACACCTCCATGTTGATCGAGTGTCCTCCATCTCAACGGACCCTACCACAAAAGAAAATCGTCAGAAATACATCAAGAAATTTAATTAACAAAAAATGATGCAAAGATAAACATAACGTGAAGACCTAAATATTTAAAAAAATAAACTCAAATTAATGCAAAAATCCAAAAAATACAACACGGATGAGTCGTGTCCCTGACAACGATGCCATCTGATAAACCGCAAAATTGCCTACTTAATAATGTCCTATTGTTGTAGCACAGGAGACGATTTTGGATCTATGCAGAATTGACCACAAGCTTGAATATGTGGCGATGATGTTTTACTTGACAACTATACCAAGTCGAACACAGGGATACGAGCCTCCTTGTTGATTGATCAGAAATTAATGATTAATATTGGATAATTAAATTTATTAATCTAGGTCTCTTCAATGCAGACAGAATGCACATCACAAGATAATGCAAATAAGCACAAAATAATCATGCAAAGACATGCATGCAAGACAAGAATATAATAAATAAGATGCATGAAAAGAAAGTACATTTTAAATTGATTTTTAAGCACACAATGCAATGTAAAATGAATACATAATATGTATTTTTTATTTTCTTTGTATGCAAAGTAAATGTGACGCGGTAAGCAGAGAAATACAATGCATGGAATAATGATCGATATGCATTTTTATTTTTATTTTAGAAATTAAAATGATGCAATATACTACACAATATGATGCATGCTAACAGAATGAATATGCATGCAATTATCCCTTTAAAAATAATCAGATTATTGAGCAATAAAAATGTTCCAATTTTAATAGCAAATGAAGCACAAATATATTTCACGGCTCTAATAATGGCATTAATATGAAGAGCAAATGATACAATTAATATATAGAATTTGTCATATCGAATATGGTGTCAAATCAATTAAATAATTATGCCATCATAAAGAGAATCAAATTAGCAACAAAATGAAATTGAAATCACTAGGTTTGGAGTTTGCATGCTCAAGTTACGAATAAAAGAGTGCAAGGACATAATTGTAATAGAAATATGAAGATAAATACATTTAAGTCCTTTGAAGGGGCATAAATATAATAATGAAAAATCGGCTGGGCCCCTTCATAAATTTCCCAAGTGCACACAGGCACACGCGCCTGTTAAGGACCATTTTGCAATTATTGGAAATATCATAATTTGTGTATGAGGACTTGTTCTGAATTGATTGTCGAGGCGAACTGAATATAGAGACGTGTGGAACTTAAAGGCTATTGAGTCCTAAATCCTACTCCCAATAAAGTTCCGCCAAACAAATAATCCAAAGGTCTGACCGAGCTCCATACTTTGATTTTATGAAGATTAATTTGAAAATCAAAATTGTTCTAAGTTCTTTCTTTTTCCTTTCTTGTTTTTCTTTTTAGTCACTTATTCTTCAAATAAGTGTTTGCTAAGGGACCAACAAAGGTAAAGTATATGGGGTGATGAATCACCAATTTATCATCTTATTCATTTACTTTAGCTTACTTATCCCTTACAAAACACATGTAAATATCATTAGTTCTCACCTTTCAATAATCCCCATTCATATGTATATATTGTATATTTATCACTATTTTTACCCAAAATAAATAAAGAAAGAAATAAAGGAAAAAGGAAAAAATAAGAAGGTTGTATATATGTATTAAATACATGCGTATCCTAACCTCGAGAGTAGTAAGGAATTGACCTAATCGACGAGGAATAAAGTAGGGGTCTATAGGGCATTTTGTCTAACAAAATCAAGAAAATCAATCATCACTTATGTATATTCATCATTGTGTATATTGTACATATCTTCTATTATTTTATATGATCTCAAATAAAAATATTTTCTTCTTGGAACTTGCACACAAAAATAAGTTGTAAATGATAAAAATAATTGCAAGAATACATCATGTACAGATAAGAGAAACAACACTCTAAAAAAGTCGTAAAGCAAAACTTGTAAGATCAATATCTTCTCCAAAAAAACTAAAAATAAATCAAACCATCTCCATTGTGTTCAAAATTAAATGAGCTTTAAAATGAAAATTGTTTCATAAAAATCAGAGTTAAGATGTGAAAGCTGGCTTTTTGGAGTGCTATTCTATATTGTATTTATATTGTACAAATTATTTTTATTCTTCTATTATTTCTTTGTATTTTTTCACATATTGTATTTTTGATATTTTTATTTATTTTATATTATTTATATAAAATACAAATAAAAAGAACAAAACTAAAAATGTCTAAAATAAAATAACTATATTTCTACTATAGGTATCATGTACCTATATTATACATAGCCTTATTTAATTAACTTATTAATTTAATTCACAAAAAAATAAATATATATTTAAAATCTTTAAATAAGTCTGTAAATAAATAAAATATTAATTTATGTAATTTTTATAAAAAATAATTAATAAAAAATGAATATGCTATATATGTATTTTTACTTATGATTAAAGGCTTTTATTTATTTATACCTATTTAATTAATTTATTTAAATTATTAAAAATCACCAAAATAAGTTTATTTATTTATTAACATTATTGATTTAGAAAACTTTTTAATTTAAAATCATTTTTTATTTATTTTCTATTTATTTCTAATTGTTCCTAATCTTTTTATCATGTAGGGGTTTGGACTATTTAAACCATGCTCCTATTGGTTGGACTCGGATCCGTTGATCCAAGTCAACTTCCCATTTCTTCCATGTTACTCGAATAAATATCTGATTGTCCCTTCTTCCTTGATTTTCCTGACCCAATCTCATCTCCTTTTCTTCTGATCTCTTCGTTATTCGATCATCTAAATAACCATAATTCACGTCCGATTATTTTCATCTCCACTCATGCATCGGTTCACGCACAATAAAGTTTTCAAAAAAATGAACTCCTACAAATAAAGTTCATGGGATGCCTTTGATCCATGACCTGATTCCCATCATTTTCTTCGCCCAAGATCAGCTCCAGAAGATACCTAAGGTGACATAGAAGGTATCCCTTGATCAGAACGTGGGATTGGGGTGGAATTTCAAAATCCAACTGCTACCAGAGATCCGCCGGCGAGCATAGCTTCTTTGACCCCATGCCGTCGAATCGAGGTCGCGACCACCGCCCTTCCACTGTGGGTCGTTTTAGATTAATTTGCATTTCATTTTATCGTTTTATTCATCATATTTTCGTTCGATTTTAGTTCAATTATGATCGACCTCCGATATACCCGATCGGAGGTCCTCAACGTGTTTATCATCCATCCCCGTCATTGTACCACCTTCGCCAAGTTTTTCTCCATCTTCCTATCACCTTATGACCATCAAATCCATATCAGATATGAGATCTCGATCTCATTCCAACCATTACTATCAGAGATCGAACCACTCACTCCATTTCTATCTGTTTTTGCTTAATAAGAGTCACTTAGTACTACCTCTGAGCAAGGAACCATTTATAGGTGTTTGCAGCATCAACCGGATCTTGAATTATCACCTGGAGGCACTTGTGCACATATTTCAGAGCCAAATATCTTGGTCCCCGATCAGCAAGACCCAGACCATTTCTTTAACTCAGATCGACGCGGAGATCCTTGGTGGATCTTCTGAAGTTATTAGAGGCCAGATCTGAGAACCAGGAGATGAGATCAAGCAAATTGATTCAAATCTAAAACAACCTTCAAAGAGTTCTTCCAGATGGCTTGAGGGACGTTGGATAAAGAACAACGAGCTCAAGATTCAATTGCAGCCGCACGTTTTGGCCTAAATTCTAGTCGTGTGATCAGATCTACATCCATGCATCGTAACCATCCATCTGCATGTGCACGACACGCTTCGAGGTGATTTTGTTACTTCCACCCTACCTTTTATTTTATTGTAAATAAATCCAAAAAGAACATGTGTCTGCTTGTGGTTTAGTGAATAATTGCATAGATATCCTTGTTAATTTTGTCATTTGCACTTTAATCCTCATTGCATAGTTCACGTGTCTCATCACGTGTTGGATGGAGAAATTACAATATCTAGCCTGTTGATTTGTGTTAGTATCTGCTCCATAGACTAATAATTGCAATTAAGTCCTTCATTTGCTGATTCATATGCGTCAGCACGTGAATTCGTGGGTATATTGCATAATTTTTCTTACAGTTCTTACTTTTGTTATTGATTAGTCCCAAGATATTAAATAATTGAATATTGGTCCTTCTACAGCAAATTAATTGTATTAGTTTTAAATTGCTTCTAATAAATAGCTAACTAATTCATTAAAATCCCTAAAAATTAGGTTAACTATATGTTAATAGGTGTTATCATTCATAACTTTTGTTTGCAAATTTTATTATTTTTTATTTTTATAAATTCAAAAATATTAAAAACTTTATCTTTTTACACTAAAAATTCATAAGAATTCAAAAAACATTATAAAAAATCAAAAATTACTATTTGTATCTTTTAATTAGTTTTATTTAATCTAAAATTTTTGTTTCGGAATTCATTCAGAAAACCTTAAAATTGAAAAATACTAAAAAGCTATAATAATTCATATAAAATCATTGAAAATCAGAAAAATACATAAAAATGCTTGAATTAAATCTTGGAAAATTTTCTTTTGTTTAACTTGATTTCTAATTTATTTTATTTTATATTTTAAAATATAAAACAATAGCTTAATTTCATTTTGTATTCTATTTCAATTTTTATTCATTTTTAAAATCCTTAAAAATTAAGTTGCATAAAAATAACAAAAATAGTTTAAAATTAAATAAAACATAAAAAGAATTTTTTTGAATTTTTGAGTATTTTACTATTTTTAAAATCCAAAAAGAACCATTTATTCTTTTTGTCATATTTTCTATTCTTTATTTTAAAAAATTTAAAATATAAAAATTATAAATCAAATATCATTAAAAAATTAAAATTTGAAAATATAAAAATTAAAATTGATTTAAAATCCATAAAAATATAAAAAATTTAAAAAGATATTAAAAACAACAAAAAGAGAAAAAGGAAAGAAAAAATCTTTGATTAATTAACAATAACTAAATAACTCTCAAGTAATGTCGCCTCCCTGAGTTCGATCCTGCATAGCTATAAAGGTAAAATAGTAGCATCTCTAGCATTTTTTATTTATTTCTTCTATTGCTAGAATAAAAAAAATTGATTTAGAGAGTTATGGGTTACAACACCGCATTGTTCACATATTTCTTCATTAAAAAAACCCATCAATTCTCTACAATAATCAGTCGGTTATTCCTTCAAACAACCGAAGTGGTAGTTGATTATGGGTTTGGAAAGATCACGCTCTGCTCCCACAGTGAAAAAGTCACAATGGACATGATCACTAAGCCAAAAGTTGCAAAGAGCACATATGAGGAAAGAAAGCCAGAACCACCTACAGAAGACTGTGATGTTATTGAGAAGATCAGAGAACCATGTCTTTCACTAAATGACATTTTAACACAGAAAATCATCTTCCAAGAGGAGGACCTAGACAACAAGGTCAATTCTTTCTCCTTTGCCAATAGGGAGATTGATTTTGAAGCACTGATCAATTTATTCAAAGAAGATTCATGCCAAACTGAATAAGAAGAAATCATTGTAGATATATATTGTACAGTAGTGTTTGAGACAAGATTGACAGAGGTGAATAGCATCGTATTGTCTGCAGATCATGCACCAACCAACTCAGTTTTTGAAGTGACCGACAAGCAGACTCAGAATGTACCTGAATTAAAGTCGCTTCTAGCCGATCTGAAGTATGCTTTCCTTGCAGGTGAGCTGAATATGTATACGATCATCATCAATAGCATATTAATCACATATCAAGAATCTCATTTGCTAGAGATTTAGAGAAAAACCGCACGGCTCTTGGTTGGAATGTCTCTGATCTCCTGGGGATAAATCTGGCCTTGTGTTCACACCATATCTACTTAGAGGATGATTGTAAATCGTCCTGTGAATTTCAGTGAAGGTTAAACCATAATCTTTGAGACGTAGTCGTGAAAGAGATAACGAAATGGTGTAGGGTTGTATTTATTTATCCCATCTCCAATTCAAAATGGGTTAGACCATTACACGTGGTTCCGACGAAATCCAAAATTACAATGGTTACAAATGACTAAGGGGAGAAGATCTCTACTTGAATACCTATATCATGGCACATTTGTGTGGATTATAGGCACATAATTTCAGCGACCAAGAAGGATCGCTTTTCTTTGTCTTTTATTGATCAAATCCTTGAAAGATTGTAGGGAAAGAGTTCTTTTGCTTCTTGGACGGGTACTCTAGGTACAACCAAGTGGCAGTTGCCTTTGAGGACCAAGAGAAAACCACTTTCATGTATCCGTTCGATACATATGCTTTCAAGCAGATGCCCTTTTGATTATGCAACATGCCCGCTACAGTTCAGATGTGCATGCTGGTCGTTTTTATCGACATTGCGGGTAGTTTTCTTGAGGTTTTCATGGACAATATCTCGATCTATGGTGATAGTTTTGATGCTTGTCTTGTGTATTTAGACCGAGTACTTAGAGATGTTGTGAAGTCAATCTTGTTCTTTCGTGGGAAAAGAGTCATTTCATGGTAACTGAATGAATTGTTTTAGACCATGTTGTCTCCAAACAAGGTATGGAGGTCAATCCGACGAAGGTGAATGTTATTGCAAAACTTGAGCCACCTCGAGCAGTAAAGAACGTGAGGTCATTTTTAGGGCATGTTGGATTCTACAAAAGATTCATCAAGGACTTCAACAAGATTTCCCGACCTCTTACAGAATTGCTAAGCAAGGAAACTGATTTTATTGTTGATGACAAAGTTCTCCAAGCCTTTACTCAGTTAAAAGAGCTTGTCACTCAAGCACCTATCTTACATCCACCTGATTGGTCTCTCACATTCGAGATCATGACGAATGCTTCATATTTTGCCATTGGGTTTGTGTTACGATAAAGGCGTGAAGGATTACCCCATGCCAACAACTATGCCAGCAGAACACTAGTAGATGCACATAAGAACTCTATGGTTACAGAGAAAGAATTGCTAGAAGTTATTTTCTCCCTTGAGAAGTTCAAATCCCATCTTCTCGGATCCAAAGTGATTGTGTACTTACCACTCTACTATCTGATACCAACATCAGAAGAAGGATGCAAAGTCACGTCCACTCAGATGGATCCTTCTCCTCCTAGAATTTGATTTGGAATTAAAAATAGACTTGGTGTTAAGAATGTGGTAGCAGATCATTAGTCCAGAATAGAATTGCTAGAGACTTCACTGAGCAGTGTGTTGATCAATGAAACCTTTATTGATGAATAAATTCTCAGTGTTGCTTCTCTCCCCTGGTATACTGATATTGTGAACTATCTCATTTCTGAGAAAGTTCCACAAGATTGGACAAGAGTAAAGAAGGACAAAATTTTATCTGATATCCATTTCTACCAATGGGAAGATCCATACCTTTTCAGGAAAGGTGGAGATTGTATTTGGCATCGGTGCATTCTTCAGGAGGAGTACACCAGTATCCTCGAGCATTGTCATAAGCTTGAATTTGGTGGACACCATTCTGGAAGTAGGATGACAATGATAAGTATTGTAGCGTAGCCTATGGTGGCCCACACTATTCAAGGATGTCGTAACATACGTGAAATATCTCATCGACTACCAAAAAATAGGAGGAACCCTTAGTTCCAAAAATTCGATTCCCCTCAAGTTTATTCAGATCTCAGGTATTTGATACTTGGGGCATTGACTTTATGGTCTCATTTCCTAATAGCCAAGGATTTGAATACATCATGCTTGTCGTCGATTGCATGAGTCATTGGGTGGAAGCTATTCCCTCCCAATCCGTTGATAGTCGTATAGTTATCGCTTTCTCAAGGACAACATTATTTTATGGTCCGGGATTCTAAAGATTTTGACTTCATACGGGAGTAGTCATTTCATAAATAATTAAGTTAAGAAACTTGTGAAGGAGTACAACATCGATCATCATGTCGCATCTCCTTGCCACCCACAATCGAATGGCTTGGACGAGTTATCCAATAGGGAGATCAAGACTATTTTGCATAAACTTGTTAGGCCAGATAGGAAGAATTGATCTCAATTGCTTGACTCAGTTATATGATCTTAGCGGACGACCTACAAGTCTCCATTAGGTTTGTCTCCCTATCATTTGGTTTATGGAAAGCCATGTCATCTGCTGGTAGAACTCATTAACAAATCTTTATGGGCAGTAAATATTTACAATTTGGACTCACAGACTGGTGTGTATAAGGAGAAAGTCAAATGCTGGCACGACAAGCACATCAGAAGAAAGCCTTTTAAGCCTGGTCATAAGGTCTGGTTATTTGATGTGAAATTGAAGATATTCTTGGGCAAACTTAAGAGCAAGTGGAGAAGATCGTTCTTAGTAAGAACTGTGTGTGACAATGGTAGCATATTGACAATAACATATTGACATAAAAGTGGTCATCTAATGCACAATCATTTATGATCAACGGATAGTATCTAGAGCACGATACATTCTTGTCCATTGTCGATTCAATTCAATCAATGTGATTTTTGAAAAAGATCTCTTAGTCGCATCAGCAAAAGACTCGGACAATGCCCCCGAAAATATTTTTGATTAATTCTTTCTTTGTTTATTATTTTTCAATTCGTTCATTCTTTCATTTATTTATTCATCCTATTTGTATATTATATACTTAGGATGACCAGATCTTAAGTATAGGAGGGATGAGTGCATTGATTTAGTCTTCATTATTCTCCTGCTTGTCTTTTAACTTGTTCATATTCTTTCTATACTTAGGGATATTTTACCCTAAGTATAGGGGAGGACAAGCTGAGTCGTTGATTATTTTGTGAATTTCAATCCTCGATCATCCCCTCTTTGTGGACATTCCATTATACTTAGGATTAGTTGATCCTAAGTATAGGGGGCGATCAACTTATTCTTTTTCAGTCATTGCAGTATAGACTTTTCTTTACGTAGCACGAGTTATGTCTTCTTTTATTATTCTTTAATCACTATGAGGACATAGTTCGAGCTAAGTATAGGGGGTCGTATATACGTTATATATACATGTTAGCCATAATTTTCAATAATATGGCTACACTATACTGTGTAAGGGAATACAATAAATCAATAAAGAATAAAATCATGTAAATATGTGTAAAGATTTTTGAAAAATTATTTGCAAAAATTTGAAACTATTTTGCAAAATAATTTGGAAAATCATTGTAAAATATTTTGCAAAAAATATTGGAAACCTTTGAAATATCTTTGTAAAATATTTTTGAACCATTTGAAAAATAATCTCTTTGTAAATTTTTTGTAAAAACCATTTGTAAAAATGTTTTTTGAAAATTTCTTGTAATCTTTTTTGCAAAATAAGTGTTCAAAGTGTTTGTCAGATGTTTGCAAAAATATTTTCAAATTATTTTGATATCTTTTAGATAATACCCTTGCAATAATTATGCAAATAAAACCTCTATATAAAACATGTACAAGCTTGTATCAAATTCTTTATAAACTTGTATAGAGTTTTGTATAAAATTCTTTATAAAATTGTAGTTGATATGTACAAAATCTTTGTAAATATGTAAATACATTTAAGTCACTATCTTTTTCAAAAATCCCTAAAAAATGAAAAATATTTTCAAAACTCCATAAAATTTGCACAACTATTTGAAAAATCCCATAAAAATTCAAAATCAAATATTTTTTTCACAAAAATATTTTCTTGCATTACATAAGTATTTTTCAAAATGATGTGACAATTAAACAAGCCTAACTAAAATCTGAAGATTGGAGCTTGGTCTAGACCTTAATCCACTTAATCCTATAGGAACCGTATAGGAACTTGAATTAAGACTTTCTGGTCAATGAGACTTAATTCTTAGAATCCACAAGTCTGTGTTCACATGTCATCTTGATTATCCTCAATAGAGTATTTCGAAGCGCACACATGACTCTTGCTAACAATGACTTAACTTAGACAAGCACTATGCACTTATCTCAACTTTGAGGAGGTGGTGAGGGCAAGATTCTTTAGCTTAAGGAAGCACATGTGTGGAAGCATACTTCGCCCCAATTGGTGGCCAGTGCCTCCCAACCAGATCGAGTGGCATGTATGTCTAAAGATAGGACACTATGGTTGCAATAAAGCTTCAAAAGAGGGATAGTCTACTAGCTCAAGAGGAAAATTTCTTTATGTAAATGATGTTTTATATACTATAAAAAAATGTGAAATCAAAAATTCTGAAAAAATAGACAAGCAAAAATCGATGAAAAATCAATCACGTCGGAGTATGCATTCAAATAAGGAAGGCATTATGATTCAAAGTCAAATACCTCAAGGTTGCCTGGAGACTTGTCTACACTAGTCAAGCTCCATGGGATATGTGACTACACTAGTCACAATCCATTATTCTCTCTACCCCCTCTTCTTGAGCCGGTTGCACTTGAACTTAGAAGGAAATACCCCGGTCCTCGAGAAAAGATTAGCTAGATTGAGGAATTAGGGTTATCTTGCTGAGGGAGACTATTCATTACTATTTCTGATGAGAAGAGCTACATTCACATACACTGTACAAGTGAGACTCGTAGTCATAAGGATTTGCGTAGGAATAAACTTAATCTGACATGGCTATTGAGGTGATCTGAACACGTAATTGTGGAACTTGAGGGCTGTTAAGTTTAGATCTTATTTGCAATAAGGTTCCGAACACATTAACAATCCAAAGATCTTGACTGGGATCAAAATTGTGATTTTGTGATGATAAGTTTAAAAGTTATTATCCTTTTTGTTTCTTTATTTTTCTTTTTTACATCACTTATTCTTCTAATATGGGTTTGCTAGGGACTGGTAAAGATAAGTGTAGGGGGTGATTAATAGTCATTCATCTACATTTATTATTCCATTTTATATTTGAATCTCTAACAAAACACCTATAAATAATGTTAACTTGTACACACTAACATTCATTATTTATCTATAATTAATACATAATTATTTGTATTTAAATCTAAATAAAAGAATAAAGAAAAGGAAAGGAAAATAAATGAATTATAAAAGATACTGAATGATCCTAAACCATGAGATCGAGTCAATATTGATTTGATCGACCAAGAATAAAGTAGGGGAGATAAGGGCCAATTTACAGTACAGAAGCCCTAATTTTTACCCTGAAAATAGTCATTTTGCTCTATTTCACTCTTCAATATACACATCTCAAATAATAAGTTTTCGACATAAAAATTGATCATAATAATACATAGAAAATTACAAAAATAATAGTCAATAAAAATTATGTATAGTGCAACTGGGACACGCGTATGAAGAAAGTCACAAATCGAACTTCACAGATTAGTATCTTATCTATATGAACTCAAACTGGATCAAACCCACCTCCATTGTATTCCAAATTAAATTATCTATCAAATGAAATAGTCTCGTAAAAAATGAAGTTAAGATACAAAAGCCGGCTTTCTGTATGTGAAATCCTTTTTTCAGAAGTTTTGACATAATTTTTGGCATTCAAAAAATTTAAATGGTTAGATCATTTTGTAGAGCTTGTTGAGATCTTTCCAAGGAGCCTAAGAACATCGAATTCCGAGCTTCTTAGCTCAAGATATTAATATTTTAAGTTGGTTGATTGAGGCACATATGTGGACTTGTAGTGGGTCCAAACTGAATCCAAATGTGGATCTCTTTTCACATCTCCTTCTATAAATAAGATATGATAGGTTGCCCTCTCCAAAACCTAATTGCTGCCATCTCTTACCCTCACCAAAGCACCAACTCATTGGTCGCATTCGTCATCAGAGGGTCGCCGTCGACATCGGAGAAGCTGCTCCAATCGAAGATCCGTGACCGGTGTCAGGTAGGGGAGCTCGAGATCACTGTTGTACATACATTTACGGGGCGATCGAGTGATGTAAACATTTTTTCCGTGCGAGAGGAGATCTCGAGGGAGCATCTACGAAGGTAACAATTTCCATTCCTCCTTGTTGTTGGGTTCTACACACATTCTGATCCTACAAACTCGAACAACCTTGAGCTTGCGATGTCCTTGGGCAGAGATTTTAGATGATTCTTAATACCTTGTTGTTCGAATCATATTTCAATTGTGTGAGCATTAATCATAAATCAGAATTTATGAATTGAGCTGAGATCCAAGATTTAACTCCCAAAGCTAAATGGCAGCGTCTTGGCTATTTAATTTCCATCGAACCGATGAAATCTGTCGATCTGCTTCTTATCTAGGTTCTGTTTTTTTACAGATGGCCTCGTTTCTTATTCTTTCTAAAACGTAAATCTAGTAATATGATTGAGTTCGGATGGCACTACAAGTTGGATACAAGTAAAATTTTAGATTATTTCTTTCATGCAAATCTACACTATGCTTATGTATTATGGATGCAAATAAAGTTTTATATTCTTCCTATTCTAATATATATATATATATATATATATATATATATATATATATACTAGAATCTGATCTCATAACATTATAGTACCGTTTAGCAACCAGTAATGTCCTTATATAAATACTACCTGCAATTTATGTATGATTGACTATATACCAAACACTCTCTCTTTCTATCTATTTTTCTCTCAGTAAAGAATATCGTTGTCAGTATCTCACGACGTAGAAAGAAAATGATCTTCATGTGTGTGTGTGCGCGCGCGCGTGCATGTGCTTGTGCGTGTAGGTATGCGTGTGTGTGGGTGTAAGTGTGCATGCGCATGTGTGTGTCCGTGCTTGTGTGTGCTTGTGTGTGTGTCTGTGTGCATGTGTGTGGGCGTGTTGTGCCTGCATTTGCGATGATAGCTATCGAATTTGAACAACCCCATAGTTGTGAATCACGTTTTGGAAACTGATTATACTGTTCTTTGTTAACACCAACGGATTTTCGACATAATGTAACGTTTCTTTTTAAGATAATGAAAGATTATTAACGCTTACGTTGTAGTATTGATATGCCAACATTAAGAATATATGTAATGCCTCGATTATTATATGGTCGGCATTAACTTTACGAAATATAAAAGTAATAGATAAATACGGAAATGTCAATGCTTTGGTGATGAAGGGCATCATGCACGTTCATGCATGTTTAGAATTAGTGTGCTAATCCTTTTATGTCACTGTGTATATAAGACACACGACTATTATCATTCTCACGCAAGCGATGGAATTACAATTATTCTGTTATTTGCTAATATAGATGATAGATGATATAAACAAAAAGACATTGTGGATGCGAATCCAAATGCACAATCCTTCCATGATATGTTCAACTAGAGAAGGTGGCTGGTAGCAAAGGAATATAGACTCACACAAAAGTTGTGCTAAATATTTTTTTGACAAACAATTGTGGCTTTGAACTCCATTTTTTTACAACGATTTTCAGCCTAAGCAAATTGAGATCTCAATAGTTCATAAATAACGATTTATGTTTGTGGTAATTACAATCCCATGTTGAGATTTCATGGTGATCGAGTAGATAAAGATAGGTACCACAAGGGATTGAGCATACACCATTAGACCCCGACATGGGCGGACTCACTCATTGAGCATGGGGGCACGTGCCCCCTAACTTCTCAAATTCCATTTATTTTTGTATCATTAAAAAATTTTAAAAATGTGATATTATGCGGTTGTGCCCCTCCATCATCGGAGAATTAGAAATATGAAACCCATATGTGCCCTCCCATCTTCCGAGAATTTAGAATTGGAACCTTGCACCCCATCCCTCTCCATACCTCGTGCACTCCAGTCCCCCCCCCCAAACCCCAGACTCCGACATGCACATTCTCTTTAGGTCGATGCTCTTCCCCGAGTCCCCTCCCACGCAGTGATGTCGCATCCCGCCACTTTGCCTCCCCCTCGAGCCCTCAACATGCTATAGCAAGAACTAAAAGCATGTCTCAACAACGTGACCTCCGACTCTCTCACGGTCCCGCATCTCTCTCCAGTCTCGGATGTGCCATGACAAGGAGTATGAGACATTCTAGCACTCATGGCTCCCTTTTAGTGTCGCAGTCATGCACTCTAAGCCTCCAACTCCAATGCATGTAACAAAAATACAATATCTCCATACTTTGTAGGCATATGTGTATGTTTGAGTAAAACAAACATCAATTTATCAATTGAGTAATGCAATAGGAAGTAATTTTTTTTACCAATCCGTACTTTACTGTTGTAGTTGTTACTTGGGTGCTTTAAAATTGTTTAATTGACCAAAATTTTTGTAATTATTTTATGGCATATTTGGATATTTTCTATGAATTGAAAGCATGATTTTCAAATCATGATTTTAGAAAAGAAGAGGTTAAGTATCCGACATCTTATCTCCCATCAGTATCATAAATTTTTTATTTTTATCGGTTGTACCCCTCTGGGATATTGCAATGTCAGTTATGCCCTCCTTTTTTTGGAATATCAGTCGTGTCCTACCTTCTTGCAAAACTCACAATTCTACCCTCTTGTAATATTTGTTATGTCCCTACTTTACCTTAACAGAAGGGCAAAACTATGAATTTTGCAAGAAGATAGGGGCACAATTGAGATTCCAAAAAAGAGGGGCATAACTGATAATGCAATATCCCAAAGGGGTGTAACTGATAAAAACCACAAAATTTTATATGCAAAACATCTCTTCATATGTCTATATGCACATATATATGTATATTGATTTATTTTGTCTTGCAATGTTATTTATTTATTATTTGCCGTTGTGTCCTACCTAGTCTATAATCATGGGTCGAACTTAGAGCCCTGGATAGATGCCAAGAAGGTCGTGACTCCAATGGACGAGTTGGGTGGAGTCGCACTTAGCAGCTCGGTTGTATCCAGAGTCGCTCAATGGAGTAGGCAGGTTGCGCGATTGGTGGTCTCGGTTTCGTACTTATACACGATGTTAGAACTAGAAGTAGAATTAGATGAAGTCTCATCAAATTATTTTTCAAGTAATAGTATTGTGAGAGATGTTCTGGGATGTGGTTTGAAGTTGTAGAAATCAGCATTATGATCTTTTTCATGATATAGTTGAACATAGTTTCCTAGAGGTTTACTGAAGATGACAAACAAGTTTCCTCATAGCAGAGGTCTGCGAGTTGCGTACTTACGTGTGTGTTAAAATAATACGAGAAATGATTCGAATATCAGCAGTTGTAATTGTATAACATTGTGGACTCTAACCAACAGATAGAAATATCAAGATCATTGTGGTAGTGCTCAAATGATTAATAAATTAATAAATCAAATCAATTGCTATGTGATCCAATGTAAATTAGACTAACTTGGTGTTTCTCAGTTTCTGCGATACATGCATATATCATTAGATAAAGTTGAGTGCACGTTTCTTGCTTATCCCTACATTAGCTATTAAACTATTTTTCTCGTTCATGGACAATTGCTCTTAACGTTACCCTCATGTGAACCCAACAGGTGCAGCTGAATCACAGCCACAACAGTAGCAGCTTTTGAGGAGATCAGACCTTCTAAGTCGTACTTACACCAGACAGGGTGCATTCTACTTAATTTATTTGATTCCACATTATTTTCTATTCTATTTGAGAGACAATGTAATGAGATATTTGAAGAACTTCTGCTTCACATTATATAGTCATATGGTGTATTTTCATTTTGTGGACATGGACTTGATGAATATTATTAATGTGAGTGACTGAATGTTGCAGTTACATTTTATTTTATATTATTCTCCTTTTGTTATTTATATTTCAAATTTTAATCTAATGTGCATTAGTCGGTTTCCTGAGTATCAGAGATCGACGACGTAAGTGGACCGTAAGTTCGACACTCCTGTCCTGTCAGTTTCAGTAGCCGGAGGGGCGAGGTATCACACTAGGGTACTATTGTACTATGTATCTTTATATAATAGTAATATATTTTACTCCTTGTATTTTTACTCTTCTTATATTTTAAAATAATTGTATATATTGTATAAATTATAAAAAAATATAAACTTAAATAAAAAATATAAAAATATATTAAAATAAATAACACATTAAAATATATAGGTCTAATATGCATATAATGTATATACATACAATTATTTAAGTATCTAAATAACATCGTTAAAATAAAATAAAAATATGTACTTATGTATTTAATAATAATATAAATATATAAAATATGTAAAATGTTAATCGATACGAATGCAAAATAAAAATTTATTACACTAAATACAGGTTCATGGTGTTAATTTTAGTTTAGTGCAATTTCATTGAGTTTTAGCTAAAATCTGAGATTCATAGTACGCTAGAGCACTAGGCTCTTGCCACTGTGTTCACTGTTATTCAATCATTCAATCAACCTGCAAAGCGTCCCACCATCTTCCTCATCGTTTCTACATCTCTTCCCTGCATCCAAACCAACTTGATTTGTCCTATATCGGCAAATCAGATCTTGGATCCATCGCTTGTCGAAGTTCTACCGTTCACCTTCATCTTTGAGCTATAGGGCTTCAATCCAAGGGTCGAGGAGGAAGCCCTCGAGTTCGTGAATCTTTTTGTGCAGGAGACACGACATGGAAACTCAACTGAGCTCGGATCGAAGCTAGAGGTGATTCCCAAGTCACTTGAGCCAAACCGCTATTTCAGGCCTCCTCCCATGAGGCCTGGACCGAGTTGAGAGCTCATGTAGGTGCGAGAGGCTTCCAGGAAGCTATTGGGCCAGTTGATGTGGACGGAGAATGCCAGAGCAAGGAGGGGTTGAAGATCAAAGCTCTGTTAGCCATGTGAGCATGAGGCGAACCATTTCCACAATAAATGTTATTGTAATCTTTGGTATATCAATAAACATATTTCACTCAATGTCTGAGATTAAATTAATGAATACACGATAAGGTCCCTTAATACAATTAGACTTGTATACCATGGACATCTTAAGATACATACAAATATTGATTTAATGGTTGAATCATAGAGGGTGGTGCTTGGATGATATTTAAGGAGTTAGATTGAGGACTCATCAAGCACCTTCAAATGATTATTAAGAGATGATCTCCAACCTGAGAAGGAGATGGCAATCTTTCTCTAAAGGATGATATTTGATCGACCTCTTAATGCATGTCCTCTACATAGGAGTAGAGATTCGAAGGTGTCAGATAAGTTAGGTCAAAGAGTTGACTTAAAGAGATCAAGATAACCAAAATATATGTCGTATACTGTCACGATGTAGGCATGCATCCTCTGACCAGGGACAGATGTATTGTTATTTGTCTGAATATGTACATTTGGCAGACCGTTAAGTTGATGATCTAATCATGGTCTATACACCAGTGAGCTGGTGAGCATACGAGGGCATATGAGTAATACGATCTCTCAAAGGGATCATACAAGTTCACTTCTGAACCAGGAGACTTGAGCTCACTCATGAGGTATTAGAACCAATCAAATTTCATGCATGGTCATCCTGCTTTGGAAGCATGACAAGAATTTGTATGTATGATATATGACTTTGGAAAATATATTATCGATACCAACTCATGATGATCGAATGAGAAACTTAATGATAAAATCTTGAAGAAGACGGTCTAAAAGAGATTTAAAACTCCAGGTTTATCATAGGTCTTCGAGTATGATTGGTGTACGAGTATTAGGAATACTCGAGGGTGATGTGATCATAAATGATTGTATAACCATAACACTTTCATTCTAAGGGAGTGATGAAACATGTTTGGATTTTAATGACTCCTCTCAATAGAAAAGCAATCTAATCTTGGTCCAAATGTTGGACATTGATCTGAATATGATTAAGATGCAATGAGAAGATTAGATTTACAGCTTTGATTTAATCAAGCATCTTTGAGAGGTCCTCGAGATCTGGATTTGAGATATGATCTCAATATCTAAGTTATTATAAGTGGAACGTACAATCGCCCTGTCCTTATCTCCAAGTATCCGCGGAGAAAGCGCATTATTCTTAAAAGAGTTCGAGAATAATTCAATTGTTGAATTGTATATCCGAGCATTGAGAAATTGATGATTAAATGTGATTTAATTACCATTAATAATATGAATATGATTTATATTATTTAGATGCATGAGAATGATGATCTAAGATAATTAAATATGATTTAATTATCATGGATATGAATAATGTAGAAAGTAATATATATATATTAATCATATATATTATAAATGTGATTTATAATATATTATAGAAAGCTATTTGTAAATAGTATTTACAAATTAAATGTTGATGTGAATCGGGTTCATATTGACAATTAATTAAAAATACAATTTACACTTTATTTTGGGTGTGTGAATATGATTCACGAGTTCCAATGGCATGATTGAAATTATCACAAAATAATTTAGAACTATTTTTGTGAAATAATATGCAATAAAAGTTGTTGCATATAATGTAGAACTATATGAGATACGTGATCTAATATAAAAGAAAGAAGGAGAGAACCTTCCATGTGAGGAGGGTGGACGGCCACCCTTGAGTTAGGACTCAAGATGGTTGTCCCCCCTAATTGGAAGGAGCTTTGCCTCCTTCCTAATCCTTCTTGGTGTATTGATTTGATTGCATTAGTTTATATTGATGACTATTCAATATATATTTAACTAAACTAATTGTTGTTGTAATTTTTACAATAAAATCATGGCCATCGAAAGAAACACAAATCAATCTCAACCATTGATTTTGTGTTGTACATGGATTGCGATCCATTGACTTCCAAAATATTATAAAAGAATAGACAACCCTAGCTCTTCTTTTACATCACATGTTCACAAGCTCTCTCTCTCTCATATTCTCATCACGTGCCCCTCTCTCTTTCTCAAGAGTGGTCGTCCACTTCTTGACCAAGAGGGAATCGTCGGCATCCCTACGCCGTCGTGCTGCCACTTCGACCGCTCGTGGATCTTCGTCTTTCTCGATGCTCCTTGCATGTGAAGAAGATCTCAGATTTTGTGTGATGAAATGAGGAGATCCATTGCTTGGATCTACATGTTGGATTACGAGAGGACGCATCTCATCAATGAGTTCACAAGCATCTACTTTGTCGGGTCAGAATTGAGGCAGATGGTCTCTTTCTTTAGAGACTTAGATCGCAATCACATTTCACGAGGTATTCCTATATCTTCTTTATGGTATAGATGAAACGATTTGAGAAGTGTTCTAGGATCATGTGGTTTCATCAATTTAAGAAATTTTAAATTATGCTACCTCGAGCAACTAGTATGACTAGTCGTTCCCGATCGCATGCGATGCGATCACCATGCTTTAATGATGCGCTTAAGGTTTTTCCCATGACCTTCAAGCTCGTCGGGGAAGAAGTTCTTCCCCATTCTTCTAGACCACCTACCAACTGTCGGATGAAGATCACAACCCATATCTAATCTAGATCGTCCAATTAGAGGCGAAAAAGTGTGCGTCGAAGGATGTGGGATTTAAGTGAAGCACATGTGGCAACTCCTCTGCCATCTGATCATGCCTCACGCGTTACATGTGTTGCCACCGAGATATATTGCATAACTTTCCCTCCACATTTGTATGTTTATAATTAGTCCTGTAAATATTGAATTAAGTATGAAAACTTTAGGTTATTTTGCTAAGAGGGCCATGAGCTTGAGTGTAATTACATTTTAATCCTCTCATCTCGCATGTAGTGATAAGTAAGGCTCTGTAAATATTGCATTTATATCCTTTTAGTTCTTGGACCTATTATTAAATAAAGTGAATGTTTCCATAAATTACAAATAGGTCCCTATTAAGCATATTTATCATATTTAATATTTTTATTTCTCTGAAAATTATATGAAAAAATTAGTATAAGTGCTTGACACCATTCTTGCCCATGCCTAATTTTTTATTTGGCATTTTAATGCATTGTCCTATTTATTAAAATTACAAAAATACATATTTTCTCCTTGTCTAACTATAAAAATCCAAAAAAAATATAAAAATCTATTATAAAAGCTCCCAAAAATTATATTTGTTATATGGGTAAAATGGGGCTGCCCCCAGGGAGTAGCCAACTTGGCTACTCCCACCTTTATTTTCCCCTCATTTTTTTTGTTTTTTTAGAAAATAAAAATTTGTATATTCATCATTATATCCCTCTCACATTCTTTTAAAATTTCGTCAGAAACAGAGACTCCTAAGCCCTCCATCCAGACGTCATTTTTTTTAACGGTCGCAGGATTTTTTAAATCGACCATGTTTGGATGGAGGCCGTAGGAGTCTTTGTTTCTGACGAAATTTTAATACAATGTGAGAGGGATATAATTATGAATATAGAAATTTTTATTTTCCAAAAAAATAAAAAAATGAGGGAAAAATAGGGGTGGGAGTAGCCAAGTTGGCTACTCCCTGGGGGTAGCCCCATTTACCTCTTGTTATATTATTATATATATTCTATCACATATCCATATATCACTAAAAATACAGAACTTAAAAATCACAAAATCCTTAAGTCTTTATAAAAATTAGCAAAAAAATATCTAAAAAATCAAAAATACATCTTCCTATTTCTGCTTTTTCTTTGTTATATATATTATATATTAAAATAATTTTGAGTAAATTTTGGACACACACATATATATATATATTAAACTCAAAACAAAGTCGAATATTTAATCTGTGTACTATTTTGTACATTTTGCAACTTAAAAATCCATAAAAATTAGAAAATTCTATTAAAAAATTACTAAAAATAGAGTATAATATAAAAATCACAAAAACATTTATTTCTTATATCTTAACTTAAATTAAAATATAGATAACATATTATACATATTATCTTTATTTTGCTTATAATATCTATATTATTGTATATAATTAAATATCATATTTACAAACTAAAAAATAAATTAAAATTTAACACAATTAAAAAATATTAAAAAATTTAAAAAAAAAACAAAAAATTAAATATAATTAAAAACCCATATAAAAACAAAAAAACTCAAGAAAAATACAAAAAACAATTATTATTATTAATCAAAGATAATTACTAATAATTATAATCTGCACATTGTTTGCTCCATGTTTCGACTTCTACACTACTTGCACATATACACATCTATGGGTAGAGTTATAATAAATTTTAACTCATTTTTACATCGCATTGATTCATCTTCATATTGCGGGTTAATTATTGTTTGAATTAAAGATTGATCAACACAACAATTAGGGTTCCATCATTATTAGGAACTCTTAGATCGATCTCTGCTCAACAAACATCTCCATCATTTTCCCCGTCATGTTGCAAAATAAATCTCAAATATCTAAAAAAATCTATCCTCTCAATATTGTCGTCACCAATATTCACCATTACTTCCATCTAAAGTACAATCCATAAATTCAATTTTAACTCTACTTAAAAGAAAACATTTAGTTTCCAATGCATGTCTCTAGACCTCAAGCTTCTCATTTACTCCATCTTCAGTCTCACCAATCAACACAATATCATCAATGAATAATATACATAAAAAAATCTCATCATGAGTATGACTTGTCAACTCATCCATAATCAAAGTAAAAAAGAATTAGCTTAAAAGTAAACCTTGATGCAAACCAATGTTGATGTTAAAATATACTCAAGTTTTCCTAGAACAGATCCTTACACAAGATGAAGCTCTATCATATATATTCTTTATGAGGTTAATGTATAGGACATGTACTTAACTCTTCTCCAAATCTCTCACAAAATCTCATTTGGGACAGAATCATAAACCTTCTCCAAATCAATACAAATCGCATGAAGATTTTTCATTTTGCTCTATAAATCATATAGAGGTACTCGTCTCATAACCCTAAACCCTAAATCTGAAATCCTTAAACAAAAAATTAACAAGTGTATAGATTCAAGCATGCATATGCCTACTGGCACCCAACAGCAGTTGGACGGATAGGACATACACATCCAATATATTGTATCATCATTTAGGAAATATTTAGAGTAAGAGCTCATGGGCATCGCTCCAAAACCATAACATTTGCACGCCTGTATTCGAACGGAACCTCCCTCCGTCCTCTACTTAATACTTTCAAATCATCCGCAATGTACCAACACAAATACTCCTTGGGGTTATAAAAAAGCGGATCAAATATAAAGTAATAGATGCAGTTTTTTGGGTTGAACAAAGAAAAATAGAAAACTTGTAATCACCAACTCCAAGCGTAACATGGTAATCTCAAAACATAAGGCTCCCGCAACAGCAGCAGTCAATTTCATCACTGGAAGATATTGAGCCCATACACACAGATGTTCCGCTCCATCTTTCATCTCTTCTATACTCGTTTCACTTTATCTCCGTGCATAATAACGGAACCCTCTGTAGCAAGGGTAGTAACTGCAATCCGTAACTGTAAAAAGCAAAAATAATTAGCTAAGATAATTAACTGCAAGCTGCCTTTAGGTGCGGACAGCCTGACCAGATAACTCGAGTTAACAGAAAAAGGTGAATCTTACATCATGGAGATGAAGCTCCATAGAGCACCTTTTCTTTAACTCCTCCAATAACTGCATTCAGTAAGACAAGTTCTTTATAGTCTGGAAAAACAGCTCAGTTGATCAGCAAAATTTAGTGAAGAATTTTTACCTCTGATAGATGAGTAAAAGGTCCTCCAAGCTGCAACTTGTCCATTAAAAGGTTCCTTGTGGCTGACATTATGTTCTCACGCTTCATCCTCTCACTTGCAGAAATCCCAGTTGTGATCAGATCCATGTCAATAGTGCCTGTCATAGACAATGTAGGCTTATAGCTGCACCAAGAGTGGGCTCAAAAGAAAAACTGCACCAAGGGGAAACAGAGGAACATTTACCAGTGGCGTGATCAGTTGCAGACTGTTGCATGGCAACTTCTAGAAGCCTAAAAGCCTCAGCTACATCATGTTCTTCCACCTGTTAGGAAAAAGTAGAGATATACAACTCAATCCCGAATCAAATACTACACAAAAGAGAGGTAAACTGATTACTCGTTACCGTTTCCGAAAAACGAATACGTGCTAAAGCTTCACTGAGGCGTAATAAGCTCTCAATCTGCCTTGGTGTTGCTGTTATCACCTAGAATCAAATACATCAAATGATAATTATCACAGCTAATACACTGTAGCAATGAGTAGAACAAGTATCTCAGATGCAGGTTGTAAACCTTCTTACTGCTCCCAGGGAAGTTTCCTCTTCGTCTCAACTCAACATAGCCACGTGTCAGTGCTTCTGCAGCAGCATCAGAGAGCTGGGGATGGATGTGTTTGCGTGCATAACTAATATAAGCAGATAATGTCTGAATATCAAGAACATCCTGCACAGCACTCTGCAAGAGGTTTGGCATAAGATATGCTGCCTGAGGTCTTAAAATTATTAAGCATCACCGAATAGACAACAATTGCTTAAATGTATGGAAACCGTACACCACCAATTTCTTTTGGAGCCATACATTGCATAATCGTACTTCTTCCAAGTTCCAATATAACATGATTTTTTTCTTTGCTTTTCAAAAGAATGTATGAATTTTTTTGCACCTACTATATGCTAAAAGATGACTGACCTCTGGATTAGGAAAATGTAGAGCAACAATATGCTTGGCCAAACGTCTGTCATTTTGCTCATCAGCTTTATCCAAAATCAAGTAAATCAAGTCAAACCTGCAACAAAACAAAAGATCATTTGTAAGATATTCATGGATATAGGTAAATTCTGCAAGTGATTCTTCTCAAATGGCAATTTTCACATAGAATTGTTTACCTGGAAAGCAGCGTGGGAGGAAGGTGAATATTTTCAATCACAGACAAACGAGGATTGTAACGTGAACCACTTGGATTTGCACAAGCTAGGACAGATGTTCTAGCATTGAGAGAAGCAATAATTCCAGCCTTTGCAATTGAAACTGTTTGTTGTTCCATAACCTTTGGAAAGCTATATGTTAAAAGGAAATGATAGGAGCTAAATGCAGAGAAATTAATATTTCTATCCATGGATAACTATTTCCCTAAATAGAAAGATGTTATATAATATGTAAAATGCCAAAACTCTGACCATGCAATAACAAAAAAATTACCTCATGAAGCATGCTTCTTGCATTATCAGACATTTTGTCAAACTCATCTATGCAGCATATACCTCTATCACTTATGACAAGTGCTCCACTCTCCAAAACCTTGAAACAGATATAAATAGTTGATAGCGTGTGTTTTTATGGAAAGAAGTATCCAGCCAAGTAAAGTCATGCATGTTTATAAATAAATGCCAACAGCTAAATTTTCATACAGTTTCCCCAGTTTCTGGGTCTTTAGTGACATAGGCAGTCAGACCCACAGCAGAGCTTCCTCTTCCGCTGGTATATATACCACGAGGAGACAATTTATGCATGTACTGAAGAAGCTGAGATTTACTTGTTCCAGGATCTCCAACAAGCAAAATATTAATGTCACCACGGAAGCTGGCACCAGATGGGAGTTTCAACGCATTGCCTCCAAATAGCTGAATGGTAAGAAATACCACACGTCAATGCAAACAATAAAATAATAAGCAAACAATGAAGCATGTGCTGCTTATAGAAGCAGATAGAAAAGGCGCATCTTGAAATTGATCCTCACTTGACAAAGAAGACCTCTTTTCACATCGTCCAGCTCCCATATATTTGGTGCCAAGGATTTTGTCAGCCTGTCATAAATATCAGGCTGTTTTGAAAGTTCCTTCAAACTTTTGACCTGGACATTTTCTGGGGAATTAGTCACCTCAACTTTTTAATAAACAAGTGAAGAATTAAATAAATGCATTTCTCTTCCACATACCATCTCTTGATATTGACGAGAATCATCTACACTCTCGGTCTGACTACTTAGAGGGTCACATTCGATGGGCTCATCCACCTGCATCCTGGACTTGTCGGTCTTCTTCAAATGAAGGCAGTCAATGTATGTCTGCAACCATTCAGTAAAAACTTGAGCACTATCAAATCTACTAAGTTCCGATGTTTGAAATAAAACGAGAAATGATTTTTTTACCTTGAATAGAGACTTCACTGTCCTCTGGGTTGCGCCTACCCGTACAGTCATCGCCCTATATACTCCAGTGACCTTACAAAAGGGAAATTATTTTTACAAACATGAAAATAAATCAAAGAAATTAAGACTAATCGGAATATAAAGTTTAAACCTCCACTCTGTCTCCGGGTTTTCCACAGTCCACCAGCTTATCATGCATCAAAATGCTGACAGTGTGAGGAGTTCCACCTTCTGGGATCTCATCCGGAGTCTCCTGAAGTTTCACTATCTGCTTGTCAGCAAACCTGATTTCAGCACAAATCCACCTCAGCTGTGTTATAATGATGTTAAAAATTACACTTGAATAACGGGGAATTGTAAAATTATTTCAAGATTACACCCAAAAAATAACCACCTGCATCTGTTATGTACAAGAGTCATAGAATTTGTGGACAGGCATTCCTGCCTGGGGCATCTATTCGGCTCACTAATGCGGCCTGGCGAGAACAGAAGCAACACAAAAAAAAAACATAAAATTTAAGTTTCATTGAGCTGGCAACATTACTGATCAATAATGATCTCTTCTGACCTCTGTCAACAAGAATCAGGTCCGTAAAATACCCACAAATAAGGCACTGAAAAACTGCCTCCTTAATATCAGGTATGATCGAGCTGCACCTGATAATCATCCCCTTTACAGACACCATCTTCTCAATATCTGCAAGCAAATGCATCATTACAACGAACAAGGGAAACATCTTAAAAAGAAGACGGACGACGAGGATGGCATCTCTCACCGGAAGGATTGAGATTTCTCAAGGAAACGGATGATTTGAGATTAAATATACGAGTCTGTATGTGCTTATCGAAGAGCGGTTTGATGTGTGCGACCGTATCCATCAGCGCAATGTCGAAGATGGCCAGGACCTCAAGGGGGTACCTGACCATCTTGTTGTACAGATCAGGATCATAGACAAGCACGTCCTGCGCGTCCACATCCAGTGATCCCGGTGCGATTCCGCCACCGCTCCCGTCAAGATTGAGAATCCGGTGCACCACTGCCATGTACTTGCCATCCATCTCGGCAGGTTCATCCCGGTAATTCCTCAAGAACCGGAGGAACGCAGCGTTGACCTCCTGAACGCTAATGTTGGTGCCCCAGACGAACACGGGGGTAGCATCCGTGTCGTCATCCCCGGCGTCGGAGGATGGGGGAACGCCGTCGGTGGACGCGGGCGTGCCGGGGGTGGGGGGGACGGAGGAGGAGTGGGCGCGGCGGTGGGTGCTTGACGGAGTGGAAAAGCCAGTGGAGGATGAGGGTTGGTAGTGGAGGGGTGTGGGAGGCAAATGGCGGGTGCGCCGGCCGCGGGAGGCCGGTGAGGAGTTGGAAGCGGGGTCGTCGGGGGACGAAGGGTGACCGTTGAAGTTGAAGGGAGGGGAGGGATCGGACGCCATTGGAGCAGGTGGTTCGAGCGTCTCGACTTGGTATGGTGGAAGGATGGCCGGAACGGTTTTGAGGGTTTGGAAGGTGTGGGAATGGGAGGGCGGGAAACCCTAGTCTTTTTCCCGCCAAATCTCGGAGGTTCAGGAATCCCGTTGATAGATTATTATATATTAACTATTAACTGGGAATGCAAAAATGGACTGTATCCCTTCTATATAAATTTCTACGTCCACATTCGTGTCTATTTTAAAAATAGAGATATTGCTTTGGTAGTTGTAAATATTTGTATCCTATATCTATTTTCATATTTAAATATAGTTGCAGAATTTATTTTAAGCATATATAATATGATTTTATAAATTATTTCATCATGTTTTGTATAATTATTGTACTATAACTACATATAGTATGTTTATAACTTTATATAATGTGTATTTCGTCCAATACATGTATATTTAAGCTGATTTATATAGTATTCCTAATACTTCTTCTATGCGATCAATATCTGTTTTATATCTATATCTATTTTTTAAGAATATGATAACATAATTTTCTTATCTATCAATATCTATATTCATATTCAAAAACAAACAGAGATATGATAACACATGTATTTGTATTTATCCTTCATATAATACTAACGTGATTGCTTGAGAAATTTTGAATAGTCAGTTTTTTTAATGATGAGCTACTTATCTATAAGCATGTTTGTTTTTGGTTTGGTGGTCCTCCTTGTTTTTGTTGTCCATTGATCTGTGGGGGTTATGGGCCTAGAACCCTTTTTTCTATATTTGGTTAACTACTTCCCGACCAAGCATGTTGGATCGACGAGGTCCACGCCTCTTTGATGTGCCCTAACTTTTTAGATTTTAGTCTTTTCGCCTACTCAAAAAATCGTGATAATTGAGTTAATTTTTTTTATAGCAAATGCATATACATACTGACAATTTTAATACAATTACATATACGACAAAAATACAAGCAACATAGATTAATACTAAAATAACATAAAAAGGTTAAAAAGAGGAAAAACAAATATGTAAATTACAAACAAAAAGGGTCCAACTATGGGGCCGAGTACTAATTGTGAGCCTCATTTTTTACATGTAACGAAGAGAGGTCTTAAGTATTTTTCTCTCCCAAATACATGCCTTTGTAAGCTTCTGCGAGCTTTTTATGTCGATGTAAAATACTAACATTGAAAGTTCAAGCCCATCTCGTTGCATTTGAAAAATGAGGTATCCTACTGGGAATCACCGCATAATTGGATCCTTTTTGTAATGTACCCAAACAAATCATTTAGACTATTGAACATATGTAAATATTTACTATATGGTGAAATTGAAGAAAATATAATATGCAAAATTATGTTTTTTGATCTTAAGCTAAGAATACAAGGTGAAATAAAGAAAGTTAACAGAGTGAATTATAAAAAAAGACCCCAACTGTGCCTAGATTTTCAATTAGATATCTTATTTCTGAAATGTAACAAAGAGGTGTCCGACCTTAACTTTTCTTTTACTCTCAAATACAAGCCTCCATAAGCTTCTGTGAGCATTCTATGTTGATTGTAAACCCTAAATTGAAAGTTTATTACTCTTTTTGTTGCATTTCAAAAATGAGTCCCCTAATTGGTAATCGAAATATAGGTGGAGCACTTTTTGTTGTTTTCCTTAGACAAAAAATCCAAATAACCCAAGTTTGTTGACAAAATACATGAATTTATACATGCAAACAATATTCGAAATTTCCCATTTCTATATGAAATCTTTTTGTTTTACTTTTTTGTGATTTCTATAATAAAATAAGGTACACAAATGAAGAAAAATAAAAGGTTTAATTTAATAATTGAAAAAATAATTCAAATCCCAGTATGGTAGATTAACTTTTCAAACTCAAAAGTACTTATAGAAAAATATTCTTCACCTTACTCGTTTTTAAAGTCCATATCACAATAAGAACTCTAAGAGAAAATATTCAATAATTCTTAAAAATTAGATGTATTTGAGCCCTCGAGCGTTGTGTTTTGTCAGAACCCCGCTTTTGCATCCAATTTCCTGCTCGATCCCCTCATGCTCTAGCTTGGCTTGCTGAACGAAAAATGGAGATTTGACATCCCTAAATCATGCCCAAGCTCTAAATATAATCAATCTTCATCGATTCAAGTAGAATCGAATCTGCAAGATACCTCGTCCATCTGTGTATAAATAAAATACCCTCCCCTCCTTTTTGCATTTGATCCCCCTTCATCCTCTGTAACCCCGATATTCGAGTCGCTTGAGCTTGCCGGTGACAACAGCAAGCTCGCGGGAACGTTGGCTTGGAGAAAGAATGACCAAGGAGGTGATCCAGCTCACTGGAGCAGCCGTCGGTGGAGATCTCTGTTTCTTGGCCAGTAGGGCCAGGTATGAGATGTGTTTATGTTTTTCATTTTGCATTTTTCATCTTGCGTATTATATTATGTTTCAATCCTTGCAATTAGGACATAACTTCGCTTTAATTCCAAAAAAAATTCGTCGGAGCTTTGACTCTGACGCTTATTTCACTGTGAAATCGACATGTTCCGATCCCATCTTCACCTCCATCTCGTGCCTCACCATGTTCTCCATAAGAACCCCCATATCCCACCCTTGATTTCGCAAAAATCAAGAAGGTCAGAGCTCCTCCACTACTGCACGTCGGAGCTCATTGCCCCATCACCACCCTGGTGCTTTTCAACGTCATTTTGGATCAAGAGCATCGCACTCGAGCCCGTCAATTTTTGCTGCAGGTTTAAAGGCTCGAAGGAGGCCCCTGGAACTGAATCAGAGACACATCTCCCACTACGGATGACTCTTCAGGTCCCCGTCGATGGGACATGGATGTTCTGAAACCTCCCAGCAGACACGGCGTTGTCCCACGGAGCTTTTGAACTCGTCCGAGATGAAGAAGGTTGACAGAGCCGCAAGGAATCAAGGATCGTATCTCGCCCAGGAAGTGTTCTTGAGGGTTCTCCGTGAGCCATCGGGAGCCGTCGGATGTAAGGCACGTGCCAGATCTAATCTGGGTTGTTCATATCGAAACGAGTGGTGCGCCTCCTTATCGTCAATCACGTTTAAGTTGTGCTACGCGACACCTCCTACGCCGTACGATAGTGCCTTATATTGGGTAAATTGCTGAACAAACCCCCTCCCTTTTTTATTTCACGGTAGTACTGTAACTTTGTTAAGTAGCGTACATTTTGTAATATTTGCATTAAACCTCCCTCGACTTCTCGCGATTTACAAGCAGGTCCCTACATGTTGTGATTTTTGCTCTCATGACATGTCAGTTTTAGTTTATTTAACTTTAGTCTTTAAAATGGTAAAATCGGTGTTGATTTCTGGGTTTTTTGCATAGAACACCTCAAGCTTTATTTTTATTGCAAATATGCCCTTGCTAGTCTGTTTAACTGATCACTTCTCTTTCTATTTTTATTAAACAGCTCTGGCGCATAAAAATCGTGGGAAAATTTCTGTGAATTCTTGATATCGTGCCTATTGTCGCCCATACTTTTATTTAACATTTCAATGCATTTTTCCATTTAAACATTCATCTAGGAGCTATTTATTCCTTATTTATGTATTAAAAAATAAAAAAATATAAATTCTCTAAAATTCCAAATAAATTATATATTATATATTATTAAGCATTACAACTATAGACCAAAAATCGAAAAAATATAAAAAGAAAACCTTAAAATTGGAAAAAAAAAACCTTCTAGCCCTAGAAAAATTAGCAACAATCCTGTCAAATCCAAAAATAATTTTATGATGTATGTTTTTTTATATTATATATCATATATAAAAATAATTTTATAAAAATTTTGATATTATTATCTATTTTTAGTACCCAAAATAATCTAGCATGTATATTTAACCTACTTTTTGATATATTTCAGACTTTAATAATTCATAAACATTAGCAAAAAATATTAGAAAAATCACAAATTAGAGAAAAAAATACTAAAAACATAAAAAAAATAATTTGTAATTTTTGACTATATCTAGTTATATTTATAAACCCCTATATAGACTATATACATTTAATAACCATTACATACTTGTTGTTATTAGTATTATTATTTATAAATACCTGATAAAAAAGAATCCTAATTAATTAGCCTTAATTAAATAACCCTCAGGTAATGATGCCTCCTTGATTTCGATATTGATAGTTATACGTGAAAAATAATAGCATATCCCGCATTTCTTTTGTTTTATATTTCTTGCTAGAATAATTTTTGTTTGAAGCGATTTTGGGTTACAACGACCACATCACTTGTGCATATTTCATCACATTTTCCCCATTAAATAAAGTTAAAACCTAGAAAATCACTCTTCAACTGGTCTACCTCCATGAAACGGGTGAACCACCCTAATGGCGGTCTGAGAACACAATTAAGATGGCCTTGACGGGCATGTATGGCTGCGCTCCTAGCTACTCCAAATGCCATCCACCTCCTGAATTTGAGGTAGAGGCGGAAACTCTAGCTCTGAATAGTGTGGAGATTCTGGATAGTACAATACCATGTATGCGGGAGTCTGCTACTACAATCCTTGATCTGGAGTCTGCATGTGATACACATGCTGAACGGCATGAGGTACTATGGAACTCTGTTGGGGTGAAGTAGAAGAACTTTGCTCAGGTGTAGATGTCTCTATTGCAGCACTCGAACTATGACATGAATGGATCGTGCTAACTAGCAACTCCAAATGCTTTATAATCTCATCTAGCTTATCCGACAACTTTATCCTCTACTCGATCACATTTTAGTTCTCAAATTCTTGTTATTGTTTCCCAATTATATCAACTTTGGAAAGGTGATTTCCAATAAATCTCAAGCATGAACTATCAATCCTATCCACATCATGAAATGTCATCATGTTGATGGTCTTGTGGGGAATAGAAGAAGGATGCTTCTGAAATGCACCGGAAGATGATAATGTTGTTGAACTCTCCATTATCTCCTCAAAAATCTATCAAAGAGTGTCCTCATCGTTGTTGAAGTGCAACCCCCACAAGCGGCAAATACAAGCCTCTGATTCTCTAAGCTCAAACCCCAACGTAATTTTGCGCTACGTTCGTCTTTGGAATATCATGATTGGGGAACTTCTTCGTCGAATCTTTCCTATGCCTCGTGTTGGATCATGGGACATCTGGGATAAGTTAGTTATCAGTGACCGCATTTGATTCAATCGTATTAGGGGATAATATTTGTTCAGAAAAGATGATTTCAACTCTTCACATGATGCAACCACCCATCCTGAATGAGCCATCCAATAAAGCTCCTTTATCCACAAGGCTAAAAGGGAAAGCTGTCATCTTCACTACCTCTATTGGGATGTTACGGTAGTGCATTGTGTTGCATATGTGGTCGAACTGCCGGAGGTGCATATACAACTCCTCACTGGTATGTCTATGGAATATGGGGAGAAGTGGAAGTAGCTGAGGCTTCGGCTCGAAATGCCCATGAACTGTAGGAATCTGAATCCAATTAACCATCTTTCTTGCTCTTGGGCTATAAGAATCTCTAAGTATAAGCATTGCATCTATACAATTCTACTATGGATCTCATATATTCTGCTCAGGTTCTCTCCCATTCCCACATCCTTTCGACCGATCCTCCTCTCTCCTCTCTCCACCATCCCTCATCTCTAATATCCTATCTCCCAGTCCGTTCTGAACGTTGGCTTGCTATGTAAACTGAGTCTGAATCACTCGAATAGTCGCCAACATGGTGTTGTTGATCTCGATCTGATCAATCACGGGTCCCTTGACCTTTGCTGCCATCGAGTCCTCTGAATCTGAATCAGTTTCTGAAAGTGTGAAAGGTACTCGGTGAGTCATCAGAAATGAAGGAGTATCAAAAGAAAGCTTGAGCTGGAAATCCATCTCGAATAAAGGATTTATTGGTGAAAGATACGGTGTGAAAGATAAAGAAGAAAATTCAGGAAGATAGTCACCCAAAGATGTGAAGACGAGTGAATTGGAGAGTAGAGAGATAGGTTCGTGAAGTTTGAACAAAATTACTCCAATCTGACATCTTTTTAAACAAAAGGAAGATGTGAGAACGTGAAGATCAAATCAAAGAAAAGAAAGCGAAGAAAGGCACAAAATATGCAGAAGGATCTTTATTATAGTAAGCAAACACAAATCAAATCCTCAAATTCGCCAACTCGACACAATGATGACCATGAAAGTCTGGTCGCTTGTTTTTCTATTTTTAAAATTTAGTGATCACACAGTGACTTAAGTTAAAGTCACAAGTGGTGTCACCTAGTGATGAATCCACATTTCATCATCTTTATTCTATCATTTTGGCACCAAAAACCCTAGCAAATGCCTGTAAATAGCATTAATTCCATCATCTTAGCATTCATGCATGTGCATCTAAATAGTGTATAAATTGCTGTAATTAAAGCCAAAATTATAGAATAAATAAAGGAAAAGAAAAAGAATAAAATATTGTAAATATTTTATGACCCGAAACCCCGAGACCTAGGCATCTCGATGACTCGGGCGACAAGGAATAAAGTAGGGGGAGATAAGGGCCAAAATACAGATAAAATACCTATATTTTCTATTCATTCTTTATTCATTTTGGGACCTATTTTTGGTTTCACTTTTTACACATCAAATAAAGAAATGTTGTACATAAAAGTTGTAGATAATTTCATAAAGAAAAATACAAAATTGATTTCAAAGAAAAATAATGTACAGATAAAAAGTTATGGTCTGAATAAAAATCCAGAATCCCAACTTCCCAGGCCCGTATCTCACAACTGACAACTCCAAATGCAGCATACTCACCTTTAATTGTATATAGAATAAAATAATCTATCCAATGGCGGTGGTTTCGCATTTGGCGGGGCTACGGTTTGAATGTTGAGTTTTGGACCCTCATTGTACAACTGTACAGATTAAAATATTCAATTTATTATTTATTCATTATTTTTATATTTTTATATTTTTATAATGTTGTAAATATTACTTATAATAATTATGTGCATTAAAACTAGAATAAAAATGCAAACAAAATACAAAATAAAAATACTTGTATAAAGAATACATAGGTATATTGCCTATACCTATACCTATACAAAACGCTCTTATATTTTATTAAATATACAAAATAAGTCAGGAAAATAGAATAAAAATATCTTTGTGTATATAAAAGTATTTTATAATTTTATAAAATAATAAATAAAAATAATAAAAGTAAAATACACATAATAAAATAAAGCAATGAAGTATATAGATAATATACCTATATAGGGGTATAAAAGCAACTTGTATAAATAAATATCATAAAAATAATTAAAAATCAGAATAAAATAATTTATAAAATTATAAACACTTTTTATTTTATAACCTAAACAAAATAATACCATTTACTATTTTAAAATGATTTTAGAAATCTTTTTCTCCAGGTTTTTCCTGGTTGGTCCACGTGGACCAACCAGGGGGCTAGGAGAGTTGACCTCGGTCAACTCTCTGCCCAACACCTGGGTTGTGTCAGAGCTATGTTTTGACCCAACTTCTCCCTTTTTTCGAGGACATCTCTTTCACCCTTTGGTGATGGTGTCTTATGGACATCTCTTCCCCTATCATCCCTCAAACTCGCCCATAGCTCTCCTTGGGTATTGGATGCCTGTGCCGCATCTGGCACCTCGATCAAGGAGCCCTCTCCACCATGTTTCAAAACCGAACCCATTCTTCCCATTTGATTTTTGAACCACTCCTCAGCCTAGCTTAGACATCCAAGTTGCAGTTGCGGATCTCCGGTGACAGGGGAGCTCTCCCAGCTCCTTGTAGAGGTACGGCGACGCCAGGAGTAGGCTTCCACTCCACCTCCGGCCATCTTGGCCGTGAGGTCCAACCTCGCCCTTCCTAGGGCTCGAAGTCTGTTTTTGTCACTTTTTCTTTATGCATTTTCAATCCTAGTAGCGGTAGGAACCCCTAGATATCCTCCATTTCGCCAGAAAGTCACCCATTTGCTATCGCCTCCACCTCGCCGGAGCAAGCTCCGGCGAGTTCGTTTCTCCACCATCCGCCGCCTACAGACCCCCTTTTCGCCACTGGAGGGTCGCGACATTTTGCCCGCGACCCCCTTCTCCCCTTTTTGCAAGTACTCGAAGCGAGATCAGGTGCTGGAGGGTATTTTTGCGAACGGCCGGAGCTTCTTGGACCCGTCTCCTCGTCTTTGACGTGGTGGTGGGCCTACGGAGCTCCCCCGCTCTTTTTGCTCCCTCCGGTCGACAGAGCAGCCTTCCAGGAGCAAGAAGCGACAGTCGGGGACCGCCCAGGAACGGGGAAACTCGAGCGTTGGCCGATCACAACTCGCCACGCTCGAGTTCTTCGATGTTCTTGCAGGGGCCCTCTGCGCCGTCCGATCAAGGAGTCCTCTCCAGATACTACAGCCGCCATTGGATCGTTTAAGGCCTAGACGTCCGATCGCCCTTCTCAATCTAATCCTAGCCCTCAGATCTGAAGGGGTATCGGCCGTCAACGTTTCGACACGTGGATAAGTGGGCATTTTGGCACCGTTTGATTGCGAAGTGATAACGACCATCGGATCAGCGTCGCTGTCACGAGCCATTCCATCCGCCGTCCGATCAGATCGGTGGGGTATTTTGCATTTCCCCTGCCAGTTTTTGTATTCTATATAAAAGACACAAACTTTCGCTTTCCTTTATTAAGTTTTTGCAAAATTTGCTAGTAGCCCCCGCCAGTTTGTAATATTCCATCGAGGACCCCGCCAGGTCACGTGCTTCACGCACATGACTTGGCGATTTTGCAAGGGACTCCCTGGGTTTTTAGAATTTGTACCTTCAGTCTTGAAACCTTCATCTGCAGTTAATTAATTTCTGGAATTTTGCAGTCACGCCCCAAGGTTTTGTATAATTGTTGTTTAGTCCTCCCCAGGCGCGTGCTCTGCACGCGCGTGGGTGGGCTTTTTGCCAAAACATTCTTGCGGGTCTTGCATTTTGTAACTAGTCCAGAAACACGTTTATTTAGTTATATATTTTGCGTTCAAATTGCAAGTTAGCCCCTGGAATTTTATTTATTTGCATGTATACCCTTGCCAGACCTTTAATTTGTGCTGAATTGCTCTATTTATTTAAGGCCTCATTTTAAGTCCAAAAACTCCACAAAATTAGGTTTAAGCTCCTGTGCACTTGTTGTTCCACGCTACATTTTTTGTTTTTGATTTTATTTTATTTTTATATTTATTAAAAATCAAAAACATGCTTTTCACTTACTGTCTAGCTTAGAAAATGCCAAAAAAATAGTAAAATACCTAAAATTCCAAAAAAAATCCCTAGTGTCTATTTTACCATATTTTAGTGTCAGTCCAAAAATCACTAAAAATCTCAAAAGAAAAACACTAAAAATTCAAAAAATACATAAAAACTTCAAAAAAATCTATAAAATCAAAGAAAACTCCAAAATTACAAACTCAGTTCTTGTTTACTATATTTTTCATTCTCTTTATTTGAAAATTAGTGTGGAATAATTTTGTGGCTGACTGTTATGTTTAATCCCCATTTTACTCACAGCCAGTGCCTTCTTCACTATTTTCCTTTATTTCAGCCTTTAAAAATACCAAAAACACCTTGAAAAATCCTCAAAAATCACAAAAACAATAAAAAATCGTAAAAATATCAAAAACATTTTATTTATGAATTTTTGGATATTTTTGCACATTTTTACTAAATACTTATTCTTGTCTTTTATTACATTGTTTTTAAATTCCAATATTGAAAAAAATATATAATATAAAATTTTAAAAATTAGAAAATTAAAAACCAAAATACAAAATTAAAAACTAAATAAAAAAATAAAAAAAATTAAAAATTAAAAACCCACAAGAATCTTTGTTTGCTTGCTTAGTGTAGACACACCACACATTCACACACACACTTGTATTTGATCTGCATACTTGTCCCTATACACCATTTGTGCAGAGTTAAAAATAAATTTTAACTCCACATTTATTTCTAATTATTGATCTTTAGTGTGGGTTAATTGTTGACTTTAGTCCAGGATTTATCGTGAGTCGTCACAGCGACAGGTGTCTCCGCCTTGTGTAAGATACCACTTTTAGACTCCGTGAATTTTGGCTAAAATCAAATGGCGCCGCTGCCGAGGAACAACAACGCGTAGATCTCATTTTTGTTGTGTTGTGATCATTAGTCTACCTTTGCGGCTTTTAATCCTGCTTGTTTTATTTACCTTATTTTTTGATATTTCTTATTTGAATTGTCTAACCTCTCTCTTGTTCGACTTCTTGCGAGGAACGCGGATCGAGGGAGGAGCTCTCTTCCAGGAGCCCTTGCGCACCCACGTGAGGCGACTTGACTTAGCACGAAGGCAGGCTAGGAGAGGATTTTGAAGACAGTTCCTTTTCATTTATTTCCTTGTATACAGTTTGTCATTCGTAGTGAGAGAGAGACCTATTATTGTAATAATACAGGTACCCCCGGACACTTGACTCTTGCGAGCCTAATTTCCAAGTGATTGTTCACTTGGGGGCTCGCCGCGGTTTTTGCCGGCTTTTCTCACATTCTTTTTATTTTGTTTTGTTTTTCGATTTTATTTATTTTGTGTGATTGAGCCCCTAGTTTTAGGATTGCTTGCGATAGACTAAGGCCAAACACGTAATATTCTGCATGCACCTATAGTCTCGTTTGGACTTAGTCAAATTTTAAACAGTTGATCATCACCTTCAATCCGTCGCGCCGCGAGCTCTCCCCGCAAAGCGCTTTCTCCTAAACTCAAGTGTGTTGAGCAGAGGAGGGGTGAGCCTAGACCGGGCTCTAGGGTTGAGGATTGGTGGTCAGCTTGTGGTTCTTCCCGCTAATAGCAATTTCTGAACTTAGGGCGATTTCATCGGCTTGCATTTGCTTATAGTTAGGTTTCAATTCTGCTGAGCATCCTTGCATGTAGAGTGCTGGAGGCAAGGTGAGCATTTACGCTTTAGCATCCATCATTATTTGCCGCTTGCATTGCTTTTCCGCCTCTCCCTCTGATTTTACCAACCTAGGATCTTAAAGGAATTGACTCCTCGTTAGGTGCGTGCATTCTCACTAAAAAATCCAAAAAAAGTGATAATCAATAAAATTGGGACTGCTAATTTTACTTGACTCAAAAACCAATCAAAAAGAAAAATCTTGTATTGGGGCGAGTAATCCCCTCATTGTCTTCGCTTTACATTGCTCGCGCACACACTAAGGTTAGTGCCCAAATCCCATCAAGCTCCCTAAGTGTTTGTGCAATTTTGGACTTCTCACCTAACTCTAAAGCAAACAAGATAAAAAGACCGAATTTTCGGTCTCTACCGAGTTGAGTAGGTGAATTGAGGGTTTGCATTCTTTTCATTTTTGTCTGTGATTGTTTTGTGTGCGTCCTAGATCATCTCTGCGCATTTGCGCCTTCTTCTTCACTTTCTTGACTTGACCGACGTGCTCCCCTGAATCATTTCCTTTTGTTTTCGAGATGGATCCTTGGAGTGTATTTTATCCGGACTTTGCGGACCCCTCGCTCGCTCCAGTCGATCCACCTCCCTTTTATCAGGAGGAACCACCTCCTATTTTTTCTGATTTTTGTACATACCCGCCTCAGCCACAGTATCATGACTCGGACTTCTACCCACATCCACCCCCACCTGTATATTATCCACCTCCACCTTCACATCCACCCGAGTCTGACCTGATGGAGTCACCTCCCTCGATCTCTATGAGTGATATCTTGAATCGGATGACAAAGCGCATTGATTTGATGAATGATGATATTGCCTTCTTGAGGAAGAATCAGATTAATGCTCCTTTCGTCGGGAATACAGCTTCACTTGTAGGTGATCATGGGAGCTTGCAATCGCCAAAAATACAAAAAACTGAGAAAAATTTAAAAGACCAAAAAGATTTCGGGAGACACTTGGTTGATCAATATTTTGCGGAGAGAGTCCACTTGCCAGAACCATGGACCACACATCATTTCACACTTAGTCCCACCTTTGACCCCGAGGATGCCGCTGTACAGACTGCTCTTGGCATGCCTCGTGTATATGCTGATTCCGACTTCCTCCCTTGTATGGAGGAAGTCCAAAAATTCAAAAAAAATGTTATCTGAACCCGAAGTGGTGGCTACTATTCATGAGATTATCCGTGCCCCACTTCAGCAGGCCATGACTGATTTATCTGCCCCTCTTCCCAAGAAGAGAAAGCGGAGAAGCAGATCTGAGCGTCACATTCTGACCATGGCCACTGCCCTCGCCATCACACACCTCCCATTCCCAAGAGGAAGAATACAGCTACACCATTCATCACTTGCACCATCTCTGACTATACATGTGATCGCACTCTCCTGGACGGCGGTGCATCTATTAGCATACTACCCTTCTCGCTGGTACAGTCTCTTCACTTAGGGCCTCTCAAGAAGACCAGGATGATCGTTCAGTTTGCTGATGGATCAATCAAGACGCCGAAGGGTATCCTTGAAAACGCCGTCATTTCGATTCAGGGCACAAGCCACACAGTTGATTTTGTCGTGTTGCCCATGGAGAACTCCACAGGGGAGCCATCTCCAATCATCCTGGGACGACCATTCCTCGCCTCGGCGAGGGTCGTTATTGACTATGGATCAGGAGAGATTCGTTTCCGTCCTGTTGACGAGAGCGAAGTGGCGGTCACCGCACCCACAATTGATCAGAGATCTGCACCTGATGCTCCTTCACCGATCATAGCTGACTCCGAGGCCTGTGACCTACCTGATGCTACTAGAGATACTTCCTTAGCGATCCCTGATGAGACCAGACGAATCCCCCGAAAGGGGAGGAAGTCGGAAAGCATGGACCTCACTGATCCTCCTCCTGGTGTATGGCGATGTGTTGATGAGATCCAGAGTATTTATGTGATTGAACCATTTGAGCGGAGGGCAGATATCAAGATGATTGAGGACGTTTATGATGTTGCTCATTATTTTGAGAGACCTCATAAGGAAACAAATGACATGAGTAGGACTAGACAGGACGGACCTGGTTTGACTACTTCCACTAATAAGTCCGTCCCTGGTCCTTCACAGGTGAAGATGATTGAGGTCGGTTATGATGCGCACCTTCACAATTTTTGGCCTCATAATGAAAAAGATGATCCGGGCAAAACTCTTGAGGACGATCTGAGTTCGTATACTTCCACTGATGATTTCGTGCCTTTTGACTTTGACCTGAACGAGGACTCGCAGGACGACTCCGATTACACTTCTTCCGAGGATGATGAGTTTGTCCCATTTCACTTTGACATCTACGAGACTTCCAAGGCCAGACCTAGTCGTACTTCTTCCACTCACCAGTCTGCACCTTCACACCAGAGGACCACCAAGGGAGAACCGAGCCATACTGCTTCCATCGATCAGTTCGTCCCTTTCCGTTTTGATTCCACTGAGGGCCTTCACCGTGTCGACCCTGATCGGCTTCCGTCCACTGTGGACCCCGATATCGACATACACCACACTAGATCTATCCCTCAGCGGTCTCGCAAGAAGGTTAGCTTTCGGCCTTCTTGATCATATGTACATCCACCTCTATTGTACATTCTTCTTTGTTCATTTTTTTCTATCTCCCGTTTTTACTCGTCCACCCATTCTCGTGTCTGCCTTGCTTAGGACGTACTTTGTTCTACGTATAGGAGGGGTGGACGAGCCGAGTGTTCTTTCATCGTTTTGTGCCCTCACTCCTGTCGCTGCCTATACTTAGGGCTTCTTTTACCCTAAGTATAGGGGGAGTGATGTGTATATCCTCTGATCTATCCTTCCATCTTCAGATCTCTTTTTCTTCTTTTCTTCTTTTCTTCTTTTCATTTTCTATCCTCTTCATCTATCAAAAAGGTGCCGCCCTTGTAGACAGTTTTCCATACTTAGGACGTACTTTGTCCTAAGTATGGGGGGCGTGCACCTCGAGTTGTTCTATTCTTTTCGATCCTCTCCATTGTCTCCTCTTCCTGTCTATACTTAGGGATATCTTACCCTAAGTATAGGGGGAGACAATCTGAGTACGATCTGTTCATTCCCACCCTTGACCCTCCCTGCGTTGTGTACAGTCTGCTATACTTAGGATTATTTGATCCTAAGTATAGGGGGGACGGTCAACTTCTCATTCGTTCATTCGTTTCTTCGTTCATTTATTCTTTAGATTTTCCTATACTCAGTACGAGCTATGTCTTCTCTTTTCTCTCTGATCTATGAGGACATAGCTCAAGCTAAGTACAGGGGGGTCGTATATACTACGTATATACTTTAGCCATAACTCGTACTTTCGTATCTCCCTAATAATATGGCTAATCATTCTTTAAAATTAATTAAAAAAACCTTAATAAAAAGGTGTTTTGTTCCTCAAAATTCTTTTTGTAATTACTGATTAATCAATCAGGTGAAAATGTTTTTTGCAAAATGTTTGAAAAATAGTTTGAAAATCTTTGTGAACATCTATTGAAAACTATTTTGAAAATGTTTTGTTACATGTTTTCAATCTGTGTAAAAATGTGTGGTTTGCAAAATTTCTTTTCTTTGTGTGAAATAAAATGTTTGAAAAATGATTTGCAAATGGTTTGAAAAATGGTTGCAAAAATGTTTGAAAAACCTATATATACTGCTTTGAAAACCTTTGCAAAATGATTTTCAAATGTGTGTGCATATTTGCAAAAATGTTTGTAAAAATTATTTTGGACTATAGTTTTCAAAAATAGTGTGAAAAACTTGTGTCAAATAAGTTTGAGGAATACATACATCACACCAAAATCCACTATATAAATGTACTTATAAAATTGATCACTTACCCTTGTAAATTCTTAAAATCCACTTCTTGTATATATAAAGAAGCACTCCCGTGTACATATCTTAACCTAGTTTTCAGCCAAAACTTTTTATTTTCAAAAATCCCAAAAACATTTGCAAAATTAAAATCCAAAAACATTTGAAAAATCTTTTTGAGAAAGACAAAAAAATTGCATCTGCATATGCATCATCTTTTCAATCCATAAAAAGTTCAAAATCTTTGAAAATTGCATCACAAAAATATTTTCTGCATCGCATTTGCATAGCATGAGCATTTTTAGGATTGAGTTTGATAGTTGAATGAGTCTAAGTAAAATCCGGAGATTGGAGCTTGATTGGACCTTAAAATCTACCTAATAACATGACCCTTATAGGAACTGGGTTTGAGGTACTTCAGGTCTAGTTGACTTAATTCTTTGAGGATCACGGGACTTGGTTCAATGGATTCTTGACTGCCTAAGTAGAGTATTTCGGAGCACACACACGACTCTTGTTGATAATGACCTAACTTGGACACCTGCACCTTTCACATGGCTCGACTCAGTTGGAGTGGTGAGGGGATTGGATTTGCCGGTATGAGACGCACACAAGTGGAAACATTTGTCCTCCTCTAGGGAGGGAAGTGCATCCCAACCCGTCCAGTGATTAGGAAGTCTAAAGACAGGAGGTTGTGGGTTGCGATAAAGCTTCAAAAGAGGGATAGTCTACTGGCTCAAGAGGAAAATCTCCTTATGTAAATGCTGCTGTGAATAGTATTAAAAAAAAGAAAGAGAAAAAAGGAAAAAAAAGAAAAGAGTTCAGGCATGTACAAAAATAAAAAGCCTGCAAAGTATGTGAATTGTTGTATAGAAAATAAGCAAGCTTGAGTTCCAAAGTCAAATATGTGAGCCTGCAGCTGGATGACTTGACTACACTGGTCTTGCATCCCAGGATAGGTAGCTACACTGGCTACCGTCCATTCTTCTCTTCACCCCATCCTCTTGAGCTGGTTGCCACTTGAACTTAGAAGGGAATACCCCGCTCCTCGAGGATGGAGTCATTGGATTGGGGAATCATTGGGTTGTCGTACTGGAGAAGTGATTATCTCAAAATTCGATGTGGTTATGTCGACTCACAAGGCGAGTCAACAGTCGGTGTTTGACCACACAAATCCTGAAATTAATCAACAATTAACCCACACTAAGATCAATAAATTAGAACTAATGCGGAGCTAAAATTTATTTTTAACTCTACATAAAAGATGTATAGGTGCAAGTATGTAGAGAGTTCGAACACAGGGAGCAAGCAGGGTAATTCACAAAAATTATGCTCAAGTGAAAGTGTGTGATGTGTGGAGTGTCTACACTAAGCAATCAAAGAAAGGAAATTTTTGTGGGTTTTGAATTTTGAATTTTTTTTTATTTTTATTTAATTTTTAATTTTCTGCTTTTTATAATTTATATTTTATATTTTTTTTATTTCTTTTTTCAATATTGGAAAGTAAAGACAATATAAGAAAAGGCAAGGTAAAATATTTATAAAAAGGTGCAAAAATAACCAAAAATTCAGAAATAAAATGTGTTTGGTATTTTTATAATTTTCTACTATTTTTGTGATTTTTAGGGATTTTTCAAAATGTTTTTGATATTTTTAAATATTGAAATAAAAGAAAACAGTGGAAGTAAGGCTGGCTGGGAATAAAATGCAAATTAAAAATAGCAACCAGTACTCAAAATGTTTCACACTATTTTTTTAATAAAAAGGATAAAATAAGGGATAAACAGATCTAAGTTTATGATTTTTGGATTTTTCTACTATTTTATATATTTTTTTGAAGTTTTTGAGTATTTTTAAATTTTTAGTGTTTTTCTTTTGAAATTTTTAATGATTTTTGGACTGACACTAAAAGATAATAAAATAGACACTAGGTAATTTTTTTGGAATTTTTAGAGGTGTTTTAATATTTTTTTGGTATTTTCTAAGGTAGACAGTACACAAAAAGGCTGTTTTTGATTTTTAATAAATAAGAAAATAAAATAAAATAAAAAACTAAATATGTGGCGTTAAAGTACACAGGTCCAGGAGCTTAAGTCTATTATTGTGGAATTTTTGGAGTTAAAATGATAGGTTAAATAATTAGAGCAAACATCCAAACATTAAACAGTCCTGGCAGGGGTATATGTGCAATATCCAAAACATCCAGGGGCATGCATGCAATTTTCCACAAAAATATACACTGAATATTTAATTTCTGGAACCAAAAAGCAATTACAAAAGCCGCCTGGGCTTCTTAGAAATTTTCCCACCAAGGCGCGTGACTTGCACGCGCCTGGCGAGGACTGGAATGCAATATAACAAAAGCCTAGGGGTCAACTTGCAAAATGACCAAAAAGTTTACACTTCACGCAACATTTCTGGGCTAAAACGAAATAAGTAAACAACCAAGGGTCCCTTTGCAAAACGCCCCCCCACCTCACGTGTACAGGTCACGTGAGGTGACGTGGCGAAGGACCTAAGTGTAAATAAACAAAACCTAGGGGTCTTTATGCAAATATTACAGAACTTTTAAACTACAAACAAAAGTTTAAATGCTAAATATTAAATACAAAAAAGCGCGAGGGTTGGGATGCAAAATACCCTCGCTCAGGTGCTCTGCAGGTGACGCGTGGCGCGCATCCAATGGCTGGCGGCGATGGACGATCCAACGGCGGGAAGCGGGCCACTTATCCACGTGGCAGCACGAGAGCGGCCGATGACGGTTGGCGTCGACGTCTGGGATTAGATCTCAGAAAGAGATCTGACGGTGACTGGGCGTGGACGATCGGACGGTCGACACTCGAACTGGAGCTGCGGCTCGATCGGACGGTGGAGAGGCGAGGAGGAAGAACGGGGAAGAAGGCCGGCGGAGGCGAACTTCCCCGGCTCCGATCTCGCTTCTCAGGCGATGATTGGGCTCCAAAATGGAGCTGCAGACTCCTGGGAGGTCCCTCTATGGACTGGACGGCTCGGATTCGCCGGAGGGGCGTCGAGGTGCTGGCACGAAGGCGGCGGAGCTTCTTGCTCCAGGTATCTCCGGCGAGGACTCAAAATGGCCCTCCAGGTGCTTCAAGGATCTTTGACCTGCAAAAAGTGGTGAGAAGGCCCAGGGCAAATTGCCTGGGCCTCGCGAGGACCTAATCGAAGCGCGAAGGGGAGTGGTCGACGGTGGCCGGAGGTGCGCTCCGGCGATGATGCTTGGAGTGGCGAAATACGTGATGGAACTTGTAATTTTTTTGGGGTTTTTGAAGCTTAAGCTACCAGGATCTAAATGCACGAAAGAAATAAGCGGGGTGGTGCCCTCGATGGCCGGAACCAGAGGAAGACAAGTACCTCGACGCCGGCTGTTGGCGGAGGTGGTGGAGGCACCCTCGACTTCGCGCGCCTCGGCTGAAGGGCTGGCGATGGAGCTGTCACCTCCACGGAGCTCAGGAGCACAATGGTGGCGCTGAAGGGTGGACCAAGGGGACTCGAAAATCAAATCGAAAGTGGGGGGCCGTTATATTTGGTTTGACCCCTGACTGAGGTGCTCCAAAGATCAAGGCATATCTTGCGAATCTTGGGTCCGACGACCAAGGTTAAGCATGGGCGAGCTAGAGGGAGGATCGAGGAACAATGTTGCAGAAGATTGCAACACAAAAAGATGAAAGTCTTGGCCTCAAAAAATCCTTGAAATTGGGTCAAAACCTAGGTTGTCAGACGCTACAGGGGTAGGTCAGACTGTTGACCTAGGTCAACAGTCCTGGCCTCCTGGTTGGTCCACGTGGACCAACCAGGAAAAACCCTGGAAAAATATATTCATAAATCTATTCAAAATACTAAATGGCCGAATTAAATAAAAGTTATAAAATAGAAAATGCTTAGAATTTTATGTAGTATTTAATTCTGATTTTTATTTATTTTTATGACTTCTAATTTTACAAGTTACCTTTTTAACCCTATATAGGTATAATACCTATGTGTTTTAGTATTTTATTTTTATTTAGGTATTTTCTTTCTTTATTATTTTTATTTAGTATTTTATAAAATTGTAACATACTTTTATATACACATATATATATTTTTATTTTATTTTTCTGATTTATTTTGTATATTTAATAAAATACAAGTGTGTTTTATATAGGTATGTATATAGATAATGTACCAATGTATTGAATATATACAAGTATTGTATTTTTAATTTTATTTAGATTTTTATTCTAATTTTAATATTCACAATTATTATAAGTAATATTTACAACATTATAAAAATATAAAAATATAAAATAATGAATAAATAATAAATTGAATATTTTAATATGTACAAGTATACAATGAGGGTCCAAAAGTCAACTTTCAAACCGTAGCTCCGCCAAATGCGAAACCACCGCCATTGGATAGATTATTTTATTCTATATACAATTAAAGGTGAGTTTGCAACATTTGGAGTTGTCAGTTGTGAGATACAGGTCTAGGAAGTTGGGATTTTGGATTCTTATTCAGACCATAACTTTTCATTTGTACATTCTTTTTCTGTGAAATCAATTTTGTATTTTTCTTTATAAATTCATCTACAACTTTCATGTACAAAGTTTCTTTATTTGATGTATAAAAAGTGGAACCAAAAATAGGTCCCAAAATGAATAAAGAATGAATAAAGAGGATAGGTATTTTCTCTGTAGTTCTGACCTTATCTCCCCCTACTTTATTCCTTGTCGACCTATTCATCAAGATGCCTAGGTCTCGGGGGTTTTGGGTCATAAAATATTTACAATATTTTATTCTTTTTCTTTTCTTTATTTATTCTATAATTTTGGCCTTAATTACAGTAATTTATACACTGTTTAGATGCATATGCATGAATGCTAAGATGCTCTATTTAAGGCTATTTACAGGCATTTGCTAGGGTTTTTGGTGCCAAAATGATAGAATAAAGATGATGAAATGTGGATTCATCATCCCCCTATACTTTACCTTTGCTAGTCCCTAGCAAACACTTATGCAATAAGTGCAGAAAGAAAAAGAAAGAAAAGAAAAAGAAGAACTTGGATTTTATTTGATTATCAAACTTGTCTTCACAAAATCAAAGTTTGGAGCTTAAGTAGGACCTTTGGAATTTTAGTGCGGGCGGAACCTTAGTGAGAACCGTGTTCGAAATCCAACAGTCCTTGAGAATCTCAAAACTCTGTCCAAGTCTCCTCAATAGCCAGGTCAGAAATATCTCAATTCATACGCAAACTCTTACGACTATGAATCTGACTTGTACAGTGTAAGTGATGGTGGCTCTCCTCAACTAGAATGACAAAGAAACTGACTTCTCCAGTACGACAACCCAGTGATTCCCCAATCCAGCAACTCCATCCTCGAGGAGCGGGGTATTCCCTTCTAGGTTCAAGTGGCAACCAGCTCAAGAGGAGGGGGTGAAGAGAAGAATGGACGGTAGCCAGTGTAGCTACCTATCCTTGGATGCAAGACCAGTGTAGTCAAGTCATCCTGCTGCAGGCTCACATGATATGACTTTGGAACTCAAGCTTGCTTATTGACTTTGTACTTGCAGGCGTTTTATTTTTGTACATGCCTGAACACATTTTTTTTGAATACTATATACAGCAGCATTTACATAAGGAGTTTTTCCTCTTGAGCTAGTAGACTATCCCTCTTTTGAAGCTTTATTGCAACCCACAGCCTCCTGTCTTTAGACTTCCTAATCACTGGACGGGTTGGGGTGCACTTCCCTCCCTAGAGGAGGACAAATGTTTCCACTTGTGTGCGTCTCATACCGGCAAATCCAATCCCCTCACCACTCCAACTGAGTTGAGCCATGTGAAAGGTGCAGGTGTCCAAGTTAGGTCATTATCAACAAGAGTCGTGCGTGTGCTCCGAAATACTCTACTTAGGCAGTCAAGAATCCATTGAACCAAGTCCCATGATCCTCAAAGAATTAAGTCAACTAGACCTGAAGTACCTCAAACCCAGTTCCTATAAGGTTCCTGTTATTAGGTAGATTATAAGGTCTAATCAAGCTCCAATCTCCGGATTTTACTTAGACTTGTTCCACTATCAAACTCAATCCGAAAAATGCTAATGATATGCAATGCAATGCAGAACATATTTTTGTGATGCAATTTTCAAAGAATTTGAACTTTTTATGGATTTTTGAAAATATGATGCATGATGATTGATGAATCCACATTTCATCATCTTTATTCTATCATTTTGGCACCAAAAACCCTAGCAAATGCCTGTAAATAGCCTTAAATAGAGCATCTTAGCATTCATGCATGTGCATCTAAACAATGTGTAAATTACTGTAATTAAGGCCAAAATAATAGAATAAATAAAGAAAAGAAAAAGAATAAAATATTGTAAATATTTTATGACCCAAAACCCCCGAGACCTAGGCATCTTGATGAATAGGTCGACAAGGAATAAAGTAGGGGGAGATAAGGTCAGAAATACAGTCAAAATACCTATACTTCCTGTTCATTTCTTATTCATTTTGGGACCTATTTTTGGGTCCACTTTTTATACATCAAATAAAGAAACTTTGTACATGAAAGTTATAGATAATTTGATAAAGAAAAATACAAAATTGATTTCACAGAAAAATCATATACAGACAAAAAGATATGGTCTGAATAAGAATCCAAAATCCCAACTTCCCAGACCCGTATCTCACAACTGACAACTCCAAATGTAGCAAACTCACCTTTAATTGTATATAGAATAAAATAATCTATCCAATGGTGGTAGTTTCACATGTGGCGGAACTACGGTTTGAAAGTTGAGTTTTGGACCCCTATTGTATACTTGTACTGAATAAAATATTCAATTTATTCTTGATCCATTATTTATTCATTTTTATATTTTTATAATGTTGTAAATATTACTTATAATAAGTATGAGTATTAAAATCAGAATAAAAATATAAATAAAATACAAATAAAAATAGTTGTATATTCAATACATTGGTACAATACCTATACATATACCTATACAAATAATACTTTCATTTTATATCAGAAAATTAAAATAAAAATATATTTATGTATATAAAAGTATGTTATAATTTTAGATAATAAAAACCAAAATAAAATAAATTAAAAATACCTAAAATAAAAATAAATATTAAAATACATAGGTATTATACCTATATAGGGTTAAAAAGGTAACTTGTAAAAATATAACTCCTAAAAATAAATAAAAATCAGAATTAAATACTACATAAAATTCTAAGCATTTTTTATTCTATAACTTTTAATTAATTCGACCTTTTTCTATTTGTTATTGATTTTACAAATCATTTCTTAGGGATTTTTCCTGATTGGTCCACGTGGACCAATCAGGAGACGGTCCCAGTTGACCCCGGTCAACTGGCCGTCCTTCCCATGTGCGACGTCAGAAGGCTCGGTTTTTGGGCCAATTTCTTGGCTTTCTCCCGGCCAACTCTTTCACTATCTCGTCTCGATTTCTTCTGCAAACCTCTTCCCTTACCAACCACCTTGCCCGCCGAGTGATTTTCTTGGGGGTCGCATCACTGAATCGCTCCAGATTCCTTGGTCTTTGGCCCCCTGTCACCTTGGGTCAACCCACTTAAAACCGACCCCCCTTCTTTCCATTCGAATTGAGTCCCCTTGGTCCACCCTTCAGCGCCACCATTGTGCTCCTGAGCTCCGTGGAGGTGACAGCTCCATCGCCAGCCCTTCAGCCGAGGCGCACGAAGTCGAGGGTGCCTCCACCACCTCCGCCAACAGCCGGCGTCGAGGTACTTGTCTTCCTCTGGTTCCGGCCATCGAGGGCATCCCCCCGTTTATTTCTTTGCACCATTAGGTTCCTGTTAGTCGCATCTTCGAAAACCCCAAAAAAATTCTAAGTTCCATTACGTATTTCACCCATCTAAGCATCATCGCCGGAGCGCAACTCCGGCCACCGTCGATCACTCCCCCTCGCGCTTAGATTAGGTCCACCTAAGGTCCAGGCACTTTGCCCTGGACCTTCTCACCATTTCTTGCAGGTCAAAGAGCAGCGAACGCACCTGGAAGGCATTTTGCGACCTTCGCCGGAGATACCTGGAGCTGAGAGCTCCGCCGCCTCCGCGACAGCACCTCGACGCCTCTCCGGCGAATCTGAGCCATCCAGGCCATAGAGGGACCTCCCAGGAGTCTGCAGCTCCATTTTGGAGCCCATTCATCGCCGGAGAAGCGAGATCGGAGCCGGGGAAGTTCGCCTTCGCCGGCCTTCTTCCCTGTTCTTCCTCCTCGCGTCCCCACCGTCCGATCGAGCCGCAGCTCCAGATCAAGCAGTAGCCGTTAGATCTCCCCACGTGCCTGCCGTCCGATCATCGGAGGAGATCTAATCCAGACCGTGCATCGCCCAACCGTCATCGGCCGCCCTGGTGTTGCCACGTGGATAAGTGGAGTGCTTCCTGCCGCTGGATCGCCCATCGCTTCCCAGCCGTTGGATGCGCGCCACGCGTCACCTGCAGAGCGCCCGAGCGAGGGTATTTTGCATTCTACCCCTCGCAACTTTTGTATTTACTTTTTAGTCTGTAATCTTTCGTCTGTAGTTTAAATATTTTGTAATATTTGCACGAAGACCCCCGGGCTTTATTTATTTGCATTTAGGTCCTTCGCCACGTCACCTCACGTGACCTGTACGCGTGAGGGGGTGGGCATTTTGCAAGGATACCCTCGGTCGTTTGTGTATTTCGTTTTAGTCCTGAAACTTTCGCAGCACGTGTATTATTTTTGGATATTTTGCAAGTAGGCCCCCAGGTTTTTGTTATATTACATTTTAGTCCTTCCCAGGCGCGTGCAAGTCACGCGCCCTGGTGGAAAAATTGCTAGGAGGCCCAGGCGGTTCTTGTAATTGCATTTTGGTTCGAAAAATTAAATATTCAGAGTATATTTTTGTGGAAAATTGCATGTATGCCCCTGGATGTTTTGGATATTGCACATATACCCCTGCCAGGACTGTTTAATGTTTGGATGTTTGCTCTAATTATTTAACCTATCTTTTTAACTCCAAAAATTTCACAAAAATAGACTTAAGCACCTGGACACGTGTACTTTAACGCCATCTATTTAGTTTTTGATTTTATCTTATTTTTACATTTATTAAAAATCAAAAACTCCCTTTTTGTGCACTGTCTAGCTTAGAAAATACCAAAAAAATATTAAAACCCCTCCAAAAATTCCAAAAAAATCACCTAGTGTCTATTTTATTGTCTTTTAGTGTCAGTCCAAAAATCATTAAAAATTTCAAAAGAAAAACACTAAAAAATTAAAAACTCTCAGAAACTTCAAAAAAAATATATAAAATAGTAGAAAAATCAAAAAATTATAAACTCAGCTTCTGTTTATCCCTTATTTTGTTCTTTTCAGTAGAAAAATAGTGTGAAACATTTTGGATACTGGTTGCTATTTTTAAATTGCATTTTATTCACAGCCAGCCTTATTTCCACTGTTTTCCTTTATTTCAGTAATTCAAAATATCAAAAACACCTTGAAAAACCCCCAAAAAATCACAAAAACAGTAGAAAACTTTAAAAATACCAAAAACATTTTATTTCTGAATTTTTGAGTATTTTTGTGCATTTTTATAAATATTTTACCTTGCCTTTTCTTATATTGCCTTTACTTTCCAATATTGAAAAAGAAATACAAAAATATAAAATATAAAATATAAAAATCAGAAAATCAAAAATCAAATACAAAGTTAAAAATTAAATTTAAAAAAAAATATTAAAAATTTAAAACCCACAAAAATTAAGTTGCTTGTTTGCTTAGTGTAGACATCACACACTCACACACTTTAGCATTTTTGCTTGAATTACACTGTTTGTTCCCTGTGTTCGAACTCTCTGCATACTTGACACTATACACCATTTGTGCAGAGTTAAAAATAAATTTTAACTCCACATTGTTTCTAATTTGTTGATCTTAGTGTGGGTTAATTGTTGACTTTAGTCCGGATTTAGTGTGGTCACCACACCGATTGTTGACTCGCCTTGTGAGTTGATATAACCGCATCGAATTCCGAGATTATCAAATGGCGCCGTTGCCGGGGAGCAACAGCTTGTAGTTCACATTTTTGTTTGATTGTGTGATTGTTTACCATAGCATTGTTTTTCATCTCTTACATTTTGATATATCTTGTTGAGCTGTCTGACCATCTCTTTTCTTGTCTTCTTGCGAGGGACCGTGGAGCGAGGCGGATCGCCTAGGCGACCCGACGCAACCTTGGGACGTGGAGCCGGCTATTCTTTAGCCAAGCCGGCAGGAGAGAGCAAGGAGTGAGAGAGAGAGAGTGATTAGATTAGTTTTCATTTATTTTTGGTGAGAGAGTGATTTATTTAATTTGTAATAATACAGGTACCCTTGGACTTGGACACTTAGACATTCGGGCCTAATTTCCGGGTGTTTGTTCACTCGGGGGCTCACCGCAGTTTTGACGAGTTTTCATCGCTGTCATTTGCCGGTTTTGTTTTCATTTTACACTTTCTTTTGTGGATTGAGCTCTTAGTTATAGGTCTGCTTGATTCGATTAGAATAGGTCCAAACACCTAATTATACTTGCATGCTCCTATAGATTCGTATTTGGACTTAGACTAATTAAACAGTTAGTTAGTAGCTTCCAAATCCACGCGCCGCGAGCTCACACCCGAACAAGCGCTTTCTCCTACCCCAAATGTGTTGGGCAGAGGAGGGGTGAGCCTAGACCGGACACTCGGATTAGGAGTTGCTAGTTAGCTTGTGGTTCTTCACGCTAGCAGTTGCCTATTCTAGGACGATTTCCGCTTGCATATCGCCATATAGATTAGGTTTAAAAATTCTGCTTTGCATCCCGCATGGAGAGAGCTGGGATTCGTTGTAAGTCTTCTAACTTTGCACGCATCATCTAGGCACAAAGGTGAGATTTCCACCTTGGTGTCGACTTGAACGGCTTTTCCGACTCTATTCTCCCTCTGTTTTTGGAACAAAGTAGGATAAAGGAAAAATACAAAAACCGTTAGGCGCTTGTTTGAATTGACTCAAAAGAAGCGATAACACCAAAAAAATTAAAAAAGGGACTGCTAAAGAAAACTTGACCAAAAATAAAATCGGTAATTGGATTCATTGCTTGGGGAGAGTAATACCCTCACTTGTTTTCAGGTTGCATGGGAAGGTCTCCTTCCAAGTGAGGTGAGCGCTTCGTGAGGATTAGAGCCCAAAACCCAACTTGTGGCTGCCTTGTGTATCGCCTGGATTTCCGAAGTATTGGCGCTACTATCGTACGTAGTCGAGTAGGACTTGGTCGCCATTGGTGACTCACTATTGTGTGAGCGCCGACCTTGTCCGAAGTACCGAGCCTAGGCCACGCCTTCACGGGTGTGTCTGTCTCACCGGCTGCGTCCGAGTAGGATCTTGCACGCTCACGGGTGATTCCGTTGCGAGCAAGGTCCGAAGTATCGGTTTCGCCTATCGGCTTCCTCTCTCTTTTCTTTGGCTGAGTAGGGATCCAGGAAGGGTTACAAGGACCTCAAAAAGCGCAAGTTACAGGTTACACAGGAGGAGGACAAGTACGGGGACACTTTCCTGGCAGTACTCTCTCTCCTATAGGCGTAGCGCTCTAAGGACTCGTGAAAAGATAATTGCCTGAAAAACAAGCTAAAATTGACAAGATAAAAGCCGAACCTTCACGGCTTCACGAGTTGAGTTGGTGAACTTACCCTTGCTTTGTGTTTGATTGTTAGATTTATTAAGGTCAAGATCAAAAACACCGCACAATTGTGCAAAATTTTGTTGCATCTCATTTTCTTCTTTTTCTTGCATCTTCCCTGCTCTTTCCGAACGATCAAGATGATGGGACGGAGATCTCTTAGGCCGACCTTGTCGGCACCGCTATCCAGCACTCCTCCTTACTCATCTAGGAACGCCTCGGAGAGCCCGCTCTCCGAGCCTGAGTTCACATCCACCCTGTTCCCCCTCGACCACCCTTCCCATTCTCCTTCCCTCAGTCCAATTGTGTCAGAATTCAGTGCATCGCAGAGCTCAGCTCATTCAACAGCACCTGAAATGGCCTCTTTTGCATTTTCAGAGAATCAAGCAATGGCAGACAGAGGCGAGCACCCAGATGACCACGATCACCCTCCCTTCATAATTGATCAGGCGGCCATCAACAATTCATTGCTAGCGTCCCTGGAAAATATGCAGAGACAGATCCGTGACCAGGGCACATTCATGGGTGACCTTATGAGAGAGATTGCACAGCTGAGAGAGAACAGACCTGGAGGAGGCGGTGGCGGAGAAGGAGGAGGACCCGATGCAGGAGGCGATCCTGATGGTGAGCGACCGCCACAGACTATTATGAGGGAACTGCACAACCCAGCTTCGTCCCTCACTCACCGGTGGATTAGACTCCCGCCAATCCACGGAGACTTCGAGCTTCGACACCACACGATCCAGCTTCTTCCAAAGTTTCATGGGTTGCCGACCGAAGAGCCGCACCTCCATCTCCAAGAATTCGAAATGATATGCAGCACCATCCACGATCGGTTGTTGACCGAGGACACAATCAGGATGATCGCCTTTCCATTCTCATTGGTTGACAGAGCCGCTTACTGGCTCAAGCATCTAGGGCGATTCGTCGATACTTGGGCAGATCTCCGGTCCATATATTTGAAGAAATATTATCCTCTCGGCCGGACCAACGCAGCTCGAGCCATGATCAGCAATTTCGTCATGATCCCAAATGAACAGTTCCATGAAGTATGGGATCGATTCAGAGAGCTCATAGACCGGTGTCCACATCACGATATCTCCAAGCCCCACCTGGTGCAGAGTTTCTTCTGTGGGCTGACACCGGAGCTGTAGGGGCTTGTGAACGCCTCTTGCGGTGGGTCCTATTTCTCCAAGGGAGAAGACGACGTCTGGGCCATTTATGAAGGAATGGCAGAGAACTCCACAGTGATGACCCAGGCCAGAGTCTACACTCAGCAGAAGCCCCCGTAGGGAGCGGGATCATTTCAGAGGATCGCCCGCATCGATGCCGGTCCCAGCACAACGTCGGTAGCCGCAGCCCAAGCAGAATCAGCAGCAGCCGACATGGGCATAATTAGTGAAAAATTGGACCGCATGGAGATCCTCGAGAAGAAGCAGAACCAAGGTCTAGCCCAGATGGACCTTCTCACCAAGACAATGAGTGACCTGAAAACTCAAATTCTCTGTATTCAGGAGGCACAGGCCCATTCACAACAGCCTCCCAGGTCACAGGTTGCTTCCAGCAGCAACAATCCCAACCAGGCCCCCACCTCATACCGCCAGGTGAACCATATCCAGGCGGAGCCGGTTCCATTGTTGCAGTACCATCCAGAGCAACCACCATCTCAGGAGACGCGGATGGTGGTGTATCAGCAGGAGCAGCCACTGGCAGTTCTTCCTCCACCTTCCTTCAAGCAGGAACCGTTGATGGAAGTCAACGGGATTTGGTATGACCGATACCCTCAGCCCGCAATTCGTAGGGATCACCCCGGATTCCGTTGGGGTAATGGTGGATCCTCATCCCAACAGCATTCCCCTGCTCAAGGACAGCAGAACGGCCAGCCACAGCAACAACACCAGCAGCCCCAGTACAACCAGCCCCAGCAGTATCAGAGTGGTCCTCGTCCCGCCTATCAGGGACAGCAGTGGAGGCAGCGACAGCCGCCTCAGCAGTCTTATCACCAGCCTCCCCCCCAGTACCAGCAGCAGCAACCCCATTTCCAGCAGGGACAGACATCCGGTTCTCAGGGTCCAGCCTATGAGAACCCAGCCCTCGATGATCTTGCCCGCTTGCTATCTGAACAGCGAGCATCTTTCAGGCAAGAAATGGATGAATTCCGGCAGGAGATGCGGGATATTATCAAAGGCAAAGCCGCCATACCCGCTCAGATCGAACCCAATCCTAATAATTTAAAAAGAAAATCTGAGCAGGTAGAGTTCACAGAGGATACCTCTCCTAGTGATGATTTGAATGATATGTCTTATTCTTTGAATGATGCTGATTTTGTGACTACTAGGAGCGGTAGGATGCCAGCCGGCGGCGCCTCTTCTGAGCGACAGCCAGACGCAGGATCAGGAGCGTCAGAAGAGCAGAGGAGCGGTGCTGATACCGCTAATGATGATGTTGAAGACGGTGGTGCTGATGCCACCCATGATGGAGTCCAGGACAACGGTGCTGATGCCGTTGTGACACCAGATGCAGACGGTGGTGCTGATGCCACCATTTTGGATGCTGAACCAGAGCGCGGTGCTGATGCCGCAAAGACAGGTGCTAGTGGTGGTACTGAGGCCACCACATCCACTTTTGTTGAGCCATCTGTGATGTCACCACATTTTGTACCTAGAGACTGTGGGAACAAAAACAAAAACAAAAATATGAATAAAGGAAAGGTTTCTGTTCAAATTGCGGATCCATATGTGATGAATGATGATGATTGTATGGATTCTCCATCTTCACAGGCACAGGGACCAATTCCTAGGCCTCCATCTGAGGAGGCCCCTACCATCCCCTTCCCTGAGGCACTCCGCCGAGCGAAGGGGAATAAAAAAATAAAATCCTAAAAAGAATCAGCAGGTAGAGTTCGGCAATGAAATGATTGACAGATTTCACATTCAGCTGACTCTACGAGAAGCATTTGAGCATATCCCCTTCTTCAAGAAGAACTTAAAAGAAACAACTACTGTTCGAAGAAGGAAGAGGCACAGAGATTTAATCCATATGCTCACTCATAACACTTGCTGCGCCATTCAGAACACATTGCCAGCCAAGCGACCAGACGCAGGAGCTCCCTATGTCAGATGCGAAATTCAGGAGCAGCAGTTTGATCGTACTCTATTAGACAGCGGCTCTTCAATCAACCTCCTTCCGGCAGCCTTACTCAAGCAGTTCGAGTTTGGCCCTCTTCTTCGAAGCAGAACCGTCCTTCAGTTTGCTGATAGGTCGATTAAGAGGCCGAAGGGGTTATTGAAAGACGTGGTCGTTACCATTCAGGGCATGAAATTCCCCGTGGACTTCGTTGTATTGGACATGGAGATCCCTGAGTCGGTAACTGATGCCCCCATCATTCTCGGACGTCCATTCTTGGCCACAGCCAAGGCGGTGACCGACCATGATAGTGGGAAGGTATGCTTTCGCGTAGAGGGCGAAACTATACAAATAGAGACGATCGAAGAGATCAGAGCCAGAGAGGCAGAATGCTCAGAGCAGTCCAGCGAAGCCGAGCAGATGACAGAGGAGGAGCTAGACATCCACCAGGTTTGTGATTTCGAGATGACTGATGATGAATCCAACTGGAAAGATCCCGTAGCACCGACCCTCGCCTTGCCTACAGATTCACTGTATCTCAAGCTCATGGCAGTCGAGAGCCGGGAGAGCACATTCCTGGATGAGGATTTCTCTGAGGCTGACAGTGTTGGGATGAGTGGTGCTGAGGAGTTTCAATCTTGCTCATCGTTTTCTGATCCCTCGGATTCAGACATAGACTGGGATGACTTTGATGATTATTTGCCTTGTCTGATTCCTTCTGAGCCGACAACCATGACAGAGTGCGAGCCAGTGCAGTTTATCGATGATCCAGCAGGCCGCCCTTCGTCAGAGATTCATGCAGAGCGAGAGTTCTCCCATGCAGACCTGGTACCATTTACACAGACGTATCAGAAACCGGATCTGCCACCTCCCAGTTGTCCAGAACGAAAACCTCTGCCGCAGTCAATGAAGTACAGATTCCTTGCTGGAGAGCCAGAAATGCACCCAGTCATTATCTCAGCAGATTTGACTGGAGAACAAGAATCTCGTCTGATGGAGGTTCTTGAAAGAAACCGCAAGGCAATCGGTTGGAGTATAGCTGATCTCCAAGGGCTGAGCCCTAATCTTTGCTCCCACCATATCTATCTTGAAGATAACGCTAAGCCGTCGCGTGAGTTCCAACGACGGCTGAACCCGAATCTTCAAGACGTAGTCATGAAAGAAATTTCCAAGTGGTGGAGCGCTGATTTTATCTATCCCATCTCCGACTCCAAATGGGTTAGTCCACTCCATGTGGTACCCAAGAAGACGGGTATCACTACAGTTGTCAATGAGTCTGGAGAGGAGATCGCTACCAGAGTACCAACTTCTTGGAGGGTCTGTGTGGACTACAGACGATTGAATGAGGCCACCAAGAAGGATCACTTCCCGCTTCCCTTCATTGATCAGATTATCGAGCGGTTAGCCGGGAAGAGTCATTACTGTTTTCTCGATGGGTACTCTGGATATAATCAAGTGGCCATTGCGCCCGAAGACCAGGAGAAAACGACATTCACCTGTCCGTTTGGGACTTATGCTTTCAGACGGATGCCCTTTGGTCTATGTAACGCTCCGGCGACATTCCAAAGGTGCATGTTGTCCATCTTCTCGGACATGGTGGGTGACTGTTTAGAGGTCTTCATGGATGACTTCTCGGTCTATGGCGACGGGTTCGACGCTTGTCTTGACTGCCTAGACCGCGTGCTGAAGCGCTGCATTGAGGTCAATCTTGTCTTATCCTGGGAGAAGAGTCATTTCATGATGACTCAGGGGACGGTCCTTGGTCATATCGTCTCCAACAGGGGCATGGAGGTCGATCTGGCTAAGGTGGATATCATCAGAAAACTCAATCCGCCGTCCAACTTGCGTCAGTTACGGTCTTTTCTGGGGCATGTCGGTTTCTACCGACGGTTCATTCAGGACTTCAGTCGAATTGCCCGACCGCTTACTGACTTGCTAACCAAAGACACCGAGTTTATTGTTAATGATAAGTGTCTTGAAGCATTTGAAACTCTAAAAAATATGGTTGTCTCAGCTCCTGTCCTTCAGCCACCCGATTGGTCTCTCCCATTCGAGATCATGACGGATGCTTCAGATTTTGCCGTTGGGGCTGTGCTTGGACAGAGGAGGGATGGTCTACCGTTTGCCATTCACTACGCCAGCCGGACTTTGGATGCCGCGCAGCAGAATTACACTGTAACTGAGAAAGAGATGCTGGCCGTAGTCTTCGCTCTTGATAAGTATCGATCATATATTCTCGGATCTAGAGTAACCATTTATACTGATCATACCGCCATCCGGTACTTAATGGCTAAGAAGGATGCCAAAGCACGTCTCACCAGATGGATCCTTCTACTCCAGGAATTTGATATTGAGATTAAGGACAAGCCTGGAGTCAAGAATGTGGTGGCGGATCATCTCTCCAGATTGGAGAATCTTGAGGAATCTGAGCCCAGCACACCTATCACAGAGACATTTCCAGATGAGGCGATCTTGGCTGTCACCTCACTCCCATGGTATGCTGACTTTGTAAACTATCTTGTTGCCAAGACAGTCCCTCAGGGTTGGCCCAGGCAGAAACTTGAGACCTTCTTAGCTAAGGCCAAGTTTTACCACTGGGAGGATCCCGTCCTTTATCATGAAGGAGGGGATAGTATCTGGAGGAGGTGCATTCCTCAAGAAGAGCAGCATAGCATCCTCACATACTGCCACAAGCTTGAGGCAGGAGGACATCATTCTGGAAAAAGAACAGCACAGAAGGTGCTTCAATCCGGCCTATGGTGGCCTACTCTCTTCAAGGATTCTGATGAGTTCGTGAAGAGATGTACTGACTGTCAGAAAATGGGAACCTGCGGACAGAGAGACATGATGCCCATGCAACCCATTCACTTCTGTGAGGTTTTTGATGCATGGGGGATTGATTTCATGGGCCCATTTCCTAAGAGTCAGGGATTCGAGCATATTTTGCTCGCTGTGGATTATGTCAGCCGATGGGTTGAGGCCATCCCCGCCCGAGCCGCAGATGCTAAAACCATTTGCAAATTTTTGAGGAAAAATATCATTTCACGGTTCGGAGTACCTAGAGTCTTGATTTCAGACGGGGGGTCTCACTTCATCAATGACAAAGTCAGGGCCCTTGCAGACGAGTTCGGCATTGACCATCGGGTTGCCACTCCTTATCACCCTCAGACTAATGGTCTTGCCGAAGTATCGAATAGGGAGATAAAGACTATCTTGCAGTAAGTTGTCCGCCCAGACCGAAAGGATTGGTCATAGCTTTTGGACTCGGTCTTGTGGGCTTATCGGACATCTTTTAAGAATCCATTGGGAACATCTCCCTTTCGTCTCGTCTATGGCAAGCCGTGCCATTTGCCAGTGGAGATCAAGCATAAATCTTTTTGGGCAGTTACTGAGTTGCTTTTAGATCCCGAGAGTATAGGAGACCAGAGAAGAGCAGAATTGGCAGCCCTGGAGGAATTGAGAGATACAGCCTTCTCCAACAACCTACAGTACAAAGAGAAAGTGAAAACATGGCACGATTCGCATATCAGCCATAAACAGTTTGAGCCAGATCAGAGAGTATGGTTGTTTGATTCAAGGCTAAAGTTATTTCCAGGGAAGTTACAGAGCAAGTGGAAAGGACCGTATGTGGTCAGGAAGGTACATGACAATGGCAGCATCGACATATCTGAACCGTCATCTTCCTCTACCTTCCGCGTCAATGGTCAACGCTTGAAACTATATCTTGATCATGATCCGCCGACCATTGACGTTGCCCCCATTCTTCTGGCATGAGATGTATCCCTTGACTCGCATCATCTGCATTTCATACATGGTGATCAACTCTATTCCCCGTTGTACAGATCCATCTGTTTATATCATTCTGTTGTCTGTCAATTTATTTTCTTATTTTCTTCTTTTCTTCTTTTCCTTTTCTATCTTCTTTATCTATCAAAAAGGTGCCGCCCTTGTAGACAGTTTTCCATACTTAGGACGTACCTTGTCCTAAGTATAGGGGGTGTGCACCCCGAGTTTTTCTATTCTTTTCGATCCTCTCCATTGTCTCCTCTTCTTGTCTATACTTAGGGATATCTTACCCTAAGTATAGGGGGAGACAACCTGAGTACGATCTGTTCATTCCCACCCTTGACCCTCCCTGCTTTGTGTACAGTCTGCTATACTTAGGATTAATTGATCCTAAGTATAGGGGGGACGGTCAACTTCTCACTCACTCATTCATTTATTCTTTATTATTTAGACTTGTCTATACTTAGTACGAGTTATGTCTTCTCTTTTCTCTCCGATCTATGAGGACATAGCTCAAGCTAAGTATAGGGGGGTCGTATATACTGCGTATATACTTTAGCCATAACTCGTACTTTCGTATTTTTCTTAATAATATGGCTAACAATTCTTTAAAATTCATTAAAAATCCTTAATAAAAAGATGTGGTTATTCCTCAAATTCTTTTTGTATTTACTGACTAATAAATCAGGTGAAAATGTTTTTGCAAAATGTTTGAAAAATGGTTTGAAAATCTTTGTGAACATCTATTGAAAACTATTTTGAAAATATTTTGTTACATGTTTTCAACCTGTGTGAAATTGTGTGGATTGTAAAACTTCTTTTCTTTGTGTGAAATAAAATGTTTGAAAAATGATTTGCAAATGGTTTGAAAAATGGTTGCAAAAATGTTTTGAAAAACCTATATATACTGTTTTGAAAACCTTTGCAAAATGATTTTCAAATGTGTGTAAAATGTTTGTAAAAACTATTTTGGACTATAGTTTTCAAAAATTGTGTGTAAATTGTTTTCAAATAAGTTTGAGGAATATACACATCACACCAAAATCCACTATATGTATATATGTATAAAATTGATCACTTACCCTTGTAAATTCTAAAATCCACTTCTTGTAAATATAAGAAGCACTCCCGTGTACATAGTTTTCACCTTGTTTTCAGCCAAAAACTTTTTATTTTCAAAAAAAAAAATTCCCAAAAACATTTGCAAAATTAAAATCCAAAAACACTTGAAAAATATTTTTGAAAAATACAAAAAAAAATTGCATCTGCATGCATCATATTTTCAAAAATCCATAAAAAGTTCAAAATCTTTGAAAATTGCATCACAAAAATATTTTCTGCATTGCATTGCATAGCATTCGCATTTTTCGGATTGAGTTTGATAGTTGAACAAGTCTAAGAAAAATCCGAAGATTGGAGCTTGAGTGGACCTTAAAAGCTACCTAATAACAGGAACCTTATAGGAACTGGGTTTGAGGTACTTCAGGTCTAGTTGACTTAATTCTTTGAGGATCACGAGACTTGGTTCAATGGATTCTTGACTGCCTAAGTAGAATATTTCGGAGCACACGCACGATTCTTGTTGATAATGACCTAACTTGGACACCTGCACCTTTCACATGGCTCAACTCAGTTGGAGTGGTGAGGGGATTGGATTTGCCGGTATGAGACGCACACAAGTGGAAACATTTGTCCTCCTCTAGGGAGGGAAGTGCACCCCAACCCGTCCAGTGATTAGGAAGTCTAAAGACAGGAGGCTGTGGGTTGCGATAAAGCTTCAAAAGAGGGATAGTCTACTGGCTCAAGAGGAAAAACTCCGTATGTAAATGCTGCTGTGAATAGTATTTCAAAAAAAAAATGTTCAGGCATGTACAAAAATAAAAAGCCTGCAAGTATGTACAAAGTCAATAAGCAAGCTTGAGTTCCAAAGTCATATCATGTGAGCCTGCAGCAGGATGACTTGACTACACTGGTCTTGCATCCAAGGATAGGTAGCTACACTGGCTACCGTCCATTCTTCTCTTCACCCCCTCCTTTTGAGCTGGTTGCCACTTGAACTTAGAAGGGAATACCCCGCTCCTCGAGGATGGAGTTGCTGGATTGGGGAATCATTGGGTTGTCGTACTGGAGAAGTCAGTTTCTTTGTCATTCTAGTTGGGGAGAGCCACCATCACCTACACTGTACAAGTCAGATTCATGGTCGTAAGAGTTTGCGTATGAGTTGAGATATTTCTGACCTGGCTATTGAGGAGACTTGAGCAGAGTTTTGGGATTCTCAAGGACTGTTGGACTTCAAACACGGTTCTCACTAAGGTTCCGCCCGCACTAAAATTCCAAAGGTCCGACTTAAGCTCCAAACTTTGATTTTACGAAGGCAAGTTTGATCATCAAATTAAATCCAAGTTCTTCTTTTTCTTTTCTTTGTGTTTCTTTTTGCACTTATTGCATAAGTGTTTGCTAGGGACTAGCAAAGGTAAAGTATAGGGGGATGATGAATCCACATTTCATCATCTTTATTCTATCATTTTGGCACCAAAAACCCTAGCAAATGCCTGTAAATAGCCTTAAATAGAGCATCTTAGCATTCATGCATGTGCATCTAAACAGTGTGTAAATTACTGTAATTAAGGCCAAAATAATAGAATAAATAAAGAAAAGAAAAAGAATAAAATATTGTAAATATTTTATGACCCAAAACCCCCGAGACCTAGGCATCTTGATGAATAGGTCGACAAGGAATAAAGTAGGGGGAGATAAGGTCAGAAATACAGTCAAAATACCTATACTTCCTGTTCATTTCTTATTCATTTTGGGACCTATTTTTGGGTCCACTTTTTATACATCAAATAAAGAAACTTTGTACATGAAAGTTATAGATAATTTGATAAAGAAAAATACAAAATTGATTTCACAGAAAAATCATATACAGACAAAAAGATATGGTCTGAATAAGAATCCAAAATCCCAACTTCCCAGACCCGTATCTCACAACTGACAACTCCAAATGTAGCAAACTCACCTTTAATTGTATATAGAATAAAATAATCTATCCAATGGTGGTAGTTTCGCATGTGGCGGAGCTACGGTTTGAAAGTTGAGTTTTGGACCCCTATTGTATACTTGTACTGAATAAAATATTCAATTTATTCTTGATCCATTATTTATTCATTTTTATATTTTTATAATGTTGTAAATATTACTTATAATAAGTATGAGTATTAAAATCAGAATAAAAATATAAATAAAATACAAATAAAAATAGTTGTATATTCAATACATTGGTACAATACCTATACATATACCTATACAAATAATACTTTCATTTTATATCAGAAAATTAAAATAAAAATATATTTATGTATATAAAAGTATGTTATAATTTTAGATAATAAAAACCAAAATAAAATAAATTAAAAATACCTAAAATAAAAATAAATATTAAAATACATAGGTATTATACCTATATAGGGTTAAAAAGGTAACTTGTAAAAATATAACTCCTAAAAATAAATAAAAATCAGAATTAAATACTACATAAAATTCTAAGCATTTTTTATTCTATAACTTTTAATTAATTCGACCTTTTTCTATTTGTTATTGATTTTACAAATCATTTCTTAGGGATTTTTCCTGATTGGTCCACGTGGACCAATCAGGAGACGGTCCCAGTTGACCCCGGTCAACTGGCCGTCCTTCCCATGTGCGACGTCAGAAGGCTCGGTTTTTGGGCCAATTTCTTGGCTTTCTCCCGGCCAACTCTTTCACTATCTCGTCTCGATTTCTTCTGCAAACCTCTTCCCTTACCAACCACCTTGCCCGCCGAGTGATTTTCTTGGGGGTCGCATCACTGAATCGCTCCAGATTCCTTGGTCTTTGGCCCCCTGTCACCTTGGGTCAACCCACTTAAAACCGACCCCCCTTCTTTCCATTCGAATTGAGTCCCCTTGGTCCACCCTTCAGCGCCACCATTGTGCTCCTGAGCTCCGTGGAGGTGACAGCTCCATCGCCAGCCCTTCAGCCGAGGCGCGCGAAGTCGAGGGTGCCTCCACCACCTCCGCCAACAGCCGGCGTCGAGGTACTTGTCTTCCTCTGGTTCCGGCCATCGAGGGCATCCCCTCGTTTATTTCTTTGCACCATTAGGTTCCTGTTAGTCGCATCTTCGAAAACCCCAAAAAAATTCTAAGTTCCATTACGTATTTCACCCATCTAAGCATCATCACCGGAGCGCAACTCCGGCCACCGTCGATCACTCCCCCTCGCGCTTAGATTAGGTCCACCTAAGGTCCAGGCACTTTGCCCTGGACCTTCTCACCATTTCTTGCAGGTCAAAGAGCAGCGAACGCACCTGGAAGGCATTTTGCGACCTTCGCCGGAGATACCTGGAGCTGAGAGCTCCGCCGCCTCCGCGACAGCACCTCGACGCATCTCCGGCGAATCTGAGCCATCCAGGCCATAGAGGGACCTCCCAGGAGTCTGCAGCTCCATTTTGGAGCCCATTCATCGCCGGAGAAGCGAGATCGGAGCCGGGGAAGTTCGCCTTCGCCGGCCTTCTTCCCTGTTCTTCCTCCTCGCGTCCCCACCGTCCGATCGAGCCGCAGCTCCAGATCAAGCAGTAGCCGTTAGATCTCCCCACGTGCCTGCCGTCCGATCATCGGAGGAGATCTAATCCAGACCGTGCATCGCCCAACCGTCATCGGCCGCCCTGGTGTTGCCACATGGATAAGTGGAGTGCTTCCCGCCGCTGGATCGCCCATCGCTTCCCAGCCGTTGGATGCGCGCCACGCGTCACCTGCAGAGCGCCCGAGCGAGGGTATTTTGCATTCTACCCCTCGCAACTTTTGTATTTACTTTTTAGTCTGTAATCTTTCGTCTGTAGTTTAAATATTTTGTAATATTTGCACGAAGACCCCCAGGCTTTATTTATTTGCATTTAGGTCCTTCGCCACGTCACCTCACGTGACCTGTATGCGTGAGGGGGTGGGCATTTTGCAAGGATACCCTCGGTCGTTTGTGTATTTCGTTTTAGTCCTGAAACTTTCGCAGCACGTGTATTATTTTTGGATATTTTGCAAGTAGGCCCCCAGGTTTTTGTTATATTACATTTTAGTCCTTCCCAGGCGCGTGCAAGTCACGCGCCCTGGTGGAAAAATTGCTAGGAGGCCCAGGCGGTTCTTGTAATTGCATTTTGGTTCGAAAAATTAAATATTCAGAGTATATTTTTGTGGAAAATTGCATGTATGCCCCTGGATGTTTTGGATATTGCACATATACCCCTGCCAGGACTGTTTAATGTTTGGATGTTTGCTCTAATTATTTAACCTATCTTTTTAACTCCAAAAATTTCACAAAAATAGACTTAAGCACCTGGACACGTGTACTTTAACGCCATCTATTTAGTTTTTGATTTTATCTTATTTTTACATTTATTAAAAATCAAAAACTCCCTTTTTGTGCACTGTCTAGCTTAGAAAATACCAAAAAAATATTAAAACCCCTCCAAAAATTCCAAAAAAATCACCTAGTGTCTATTTTATTGTCTTTTAGTGTCAGTTCAAAAATCATTAAAAATTTCAAAAGAAAAACACTAAAAAATTAAAAACTCTCAAAAACTTCAAAAAAAAAATATAAAATAGTAGAAAAATCAAAAAATTATAAACTCAGCTTCTGTTTATCCCTTATTTTGTTCTTTTCAGTAGAAAAATAGTGTGAAACATTTTGGATACTGGTTGCTATTTTTAAATTGCATTTTATTCACAGCCAGCCTTATTTCCACTGTTTTCCTTTATTTCAGTAATTAAAAATATCAAAAACACCTTGAAAAACCCCCAAAAAATCACAAAAACAGTAGAAAACTTTAAAAATACCAAAAACATTTTATTTCTGAATTTTTGAGTATTTTTGTGCATTTTTATAAATATTTTACCTTGCCTTTTCTTATATTGCCTTTACTTTCCAATATTGAAAAAGAAATACAAAAATATAAAATATAAAATATAAAAATCAGAAAATCAAAAATCAAATACAAAATTAAAAATTAAATTAAAAAAATATTAAAAATTTAAAACCCACAAAAATTAAGTTGCTTGTTTGCTTAGTGTAGACATCACACACTCACACACTTTAGCATTTTTGCTTGAATTACACTGTTTGTTCCCTGTGTTCGAACTCTCTGCATACTTGACACTATACACCATTTGTGCAGAGTTAAAAATAAATTTTAACTCCACATTGTTTCTAATTTGTTGATCTTAGTGTGGGTTAATTGTTGACTTTAGTCCGGATTTAGTGTGGTCACCACACCGATTGTTGACTCACCTTGTGAGTTGATATAACCGCATCGAATTCCGAGATTATCAATGATGCAGATGCATTTTTTGTATTTTTCAAAGAAATTTTTCAAATGTTTTTGGATTTTAATTTTGCAAATGTTTTTGGGATTTTTGAAAAGAAAAAGTTTTGGCTGAAAACTAGGTTAAAAATATGTACACGGGAGTGCTTCTTATATATACAAGAAGTGGATTTTAAGAATTTATAGGGTAAGTGGTCAATTCTATACATATATATATATAGTGGATTTTGGTGTGATGTGAATATTCCTCAAACTTATTTGACACAAGCTTTTCACACAATTTTTGAAAACTATAGTCCAAAATAGTTTTTACAAACATTTGACACACATTTGAAAATCATTTTGCAAAGGCTTTCAAAACATCATATATAGGTTTTTCAAATCATTTTTGCAACCATTTTTCAAACCATTTGCAAATCATTTTTCAAACATTTTATTTCACACAAAGAAAAGAAATTTTACAATCCACACATTTTTACACAGGTTGAAAACATGAAACAAAATATTTTCAAAATAGTTTTCAATAGATGTTTACAAAGATTTTCAAACTATTTTTCAAACATTTTGCAAAAAACATTTTCACCTGATTTATTAATCAGTAAATACAAAAAAGAATTTGAGGAATAACCACATCTTTTTATTAAGGATTTTTAATGAATTTTAAAGAATTTTTAGCCATATTATTAAGAAAATACGAAAGTACGAGTTATGGCTAAAGTATATACGTAGTATATACGACCCCCCTATACTTAGCTTGAGCTATGTCCTCATAGATCGGAGAGAAAAGAGAAGACATAACTCGTACTAAATATAGATAAGTCTAAAGAATAAATGAATGAATCAATGAGAAGTTGACCGTCCCCCCTATACTTAGGATCAAATAATCCTAAGTATAGCAGACTGTACACAACGCAGGGAGGGTCAAGGGTGGGAATGAACAGATCGTACTCAGATTGTTTCCCCATATACTTAGGGTAAGATATCCCTAAGTATAGACAAGAAGAGGAGACAATGGAGAGGATCGAAAAGAATAGAAAAACTCGGGGTGCACACCCCCCCTATACTTAGGACAAGGTACGTCCTAAGTATGGAAAACTGTCTACAAGGGCGGCACCTTTTTGATAGATACAGAAAATAAGAAAGGAAAAGAAGAAAAAAAGAAAATAAGAAAATAAATCGACAGACAACAAAGTGATATAAACAGATGGATCTGTACAGCGGAAGATAGAATTGATCACCATGTATGAGATGTAGATGATGAGAGTCAAAGGACACATCTCATACCAGAAGAATGGGGGCAACGTCAATGGTCGGCGGATCATGATCAAGATATAGTTTCAAGCGTTGACCATTGACGCGGAAGGTAGAGGAAGATGACGGTTCAGATATGTCGATGCTGCCATTGTCATGTACCTTCCTGACCACATACGGTCCTTTCCACTTGCTCTGTAACTTCCCTGGAAATAGCTTTAGCCTTGAATCAAACAACCATACTCTCTGATCTGGCTCAAACTGTTTATGGCTGATATGCGAATCGTGCCATGTCTTCACTTTCTCTTTGTACTGTAGGCTGTTGGAGAAGGCTGTATCTCTCAATTCCTCCAGGGCTGCCAATTCTGCTCTTCTCTGGTCTCCTATACTCTCGGGATCTAAAAGCAACTCAGTAACTGCCCAAAAAGATTTATGCTTGATCTCCACTGGCAAATGGCACGGCTTGCCATAGACGAGACGAAAGGGAGATGTTCCCAATGGGTTCTTGAAAGAGGTCCGATAGGCCCACAAGACCGAGTCCAAAAGCTGTGACCAATCCTTTCGGTCTGGGCGGACAACTTTCTGCAAGATAGTTTTTATCTCCCGATTCGATACTTCAGCAAGACCATTAGTCTGAGGGTGATAAGGAGTGGCAACCCGATGGTCAATGCCGAACTCATCTGCAAGGGCCCTGACTTTGTCATTGATGAAGTGAGACCCCCCGTCTGAAATCAAGACTCTAGGTACACCGAACCGTGAAATGATATTTTTCCTCAAAAATTTGCATACGGTTTTAGCATCTGCGGCTCGGGCAGGGATGGCCTCAACCCATCGGCTGACATAATCTACAGCGAGCAAAATATGCTCGAATCCCTGACTTTTAGGAAATGGGCCCATGAAATCAATACCCCATGCATCAAAAACCTCACAGAAGTGAATGGGTTGCATGGGCATCATGTCTCTCTGTCCGCAGGTTCCCATTTTCTGACAGTCAGTACATCTTTTCACGAACTCATCAGAATCCTTGAAGAGAGTAGGCCACCATAGGCCGGATTGAAGCACCTTTTGTGCTGTTCTTTTTCCAGAATGATGTCCTCCTGCCTCAAGCTTGTGGCAGTATGTGAGGACGCTATGCTGCTCTTCTTGAGGAATGCACCTCCTCCAGATACTATCCCCTCCTTCATGATAAAGGACGGGATCCTCCCAATGGTAAAACTTGGCCTTAGCTAGGAAGGTCTCAAGTTTCTGCCTGGGCCAACCCTGAGGGACTGTCTTGGCAACAAGATAGTTTACAAAGTCTGCATACCACGGGAGTGAGGTGACAGCTAAGATCGCCTCATCTGGAAATGTCTCTGTGATAGGTGTGCTGGGCTCAGATTCCTCAAGATTCTCCAATCTGGAGAGATGATCCGCCACCACATTCTTGACTCCAGGTTTGTCCTTAATCTCAATATCAAATTCCTGGAGTAGAAGGATCCATCTGGTGAGTCGTGCTTTGGCATCCTTCTTAGCCATTAAATATCGGATGGCGGTATGATCAGTGTAAATGGTAACTCTAGATCCGAGAATATATGATCGATACTTATCAAGAGCAAAAACTACGGCCATCATCTCTTTCTCAGTCACAGTGTAATTCCGCTGCGCGACATCCAAAGTCCGGCTGGCGTTGTGAATGGCAAACGGTAGACCATCCCTCCTCTGTCCAAGCACAGCCCCAACGGCAAAATCTGAAGCATCCGTCATGATCTCGAATGGGAGAGACCAATCGGGCGGCTGAAGGACAGGAGCTGAGACAACCATATTCTTGAGAGTCTCAAATGATTCAAGACACTTATCATTAACAGTAAACTCGGTGTCTTTGGTGAGCAAGTCAGTCAGCGGTCGGGCAATTCGACTGAAGTCCTGAATGAACCGTCGGTAGAAATCGACATGCCCCAGAAAAGACCGTAACTGACGCAAATTGGACGACGGATTGAGTTTTCTGATGATATCCACCTTAGCCGGATCGACCTCCATGCCCCTGTTGGAGACGATATGACCAAGGACCGTCCCCTGAGTCATCATGAAATGACTCTTCTCCCAGGATAAGACAAGATTGACCTCATTGCAGCGCTTCAGCACACGGTCTAGGCAGTCAAGACAAGCATCGAACCCGTCGCCATAGACCGAGAAGTCATCCATGAAGACCTCTAAACAGTCACCCACCATGTCCGAGAAGATGGACAACATGCACCTTTGGAATGTCGCCGGAGCGTTACATAGACCAAAGGGCATCCGTCTGAAAGCATACGTCCCAAACGGACAGGTGAATGTCGTTTTCTCCTGGTCTTCGGGCGCAATGGCCACTTGATTATATCCAGAGTACCCATCAAGAAAGCAGTAATGACTCTTCCCGGCTAACCGCTCGATAATCTGATCAATGAATGGTAGCGGGAAGTGATCCTTCTTGGTGGCCTCATTCAATCGTCTGTAGTCCACACAGACCCTCCAAGAAGTTGGTACTCTGGTAGCGATCTCCTCTCCAGACTCATTGACAACTGTAGTGATACCCGTCTTCTTGGGTACCACATGTAACGGACTTACCCATTTGGAGTCGGAGATGGGATAGATGAAATCGGCGCTCCACCACTTGGAAATTTCTTTCATGACCACATCTCGAAGATTCGGGTTCAACCGTCGTTGGAACTCACGCGACGGCTTAGCATTATCTTCAAGATAGATATGGTGGGAGCAAAGATTAGGGCTCAGCCCTTGGAGATCAGCTATACTCCAATCGATTGCCTTGCGGTTCCTTTCAAGAACCTCCATCAGACGAGATTCTTGTTCTCCAGTCAAATCTGCTGAGATAATGACTGGGTGCATTTCTGGCTCTCCAGCAAGGAATCTGTACTTCATTGACTGCGGTAGAGGTTTCCGTTCTGGACAACTGGGAGGTGGCAGATCTGGCTTCTGATATGTCTGTGTGAAGGCGACCAGGTCTGCATGTGAGAACTCTCGCTCTACATAAATTTCTGACGAAGGGCGGCCTGATGGATCATCAATAAACTGCACTGGCTCGCACTCTATCATGGCTGCTGGCTCAGAAGGAATCAGACAAGGCAAATAATCATCAAAGTCGTCCCAGTCAATGTCTGAATCCGAGGGATCAGAAGACGATGAGCAAGATTGAAATTCCTCAGCACCACTCATCACAACACTGTCAGCCTCAGAGATATCCTCATCCAGGGATGTGCTCTCCCGGCTCTCGACTGCCATGAGCTTGAGATACAGTGAATCTGTCGGCAAGGCGAGGGTCGGTGCTACGGGATCTTTCCAGTTGGATTCATCATCAGTCATCTCGAAATCACAAACCTGGTGGATGTCTAGCTCCTCCTCTGTCATCTGCTCGGCTTCGCTGGACCGTTCTGAGCATTCTGCCTCTCTGGCTCTGATCTCGTCGATCGTCTCTATTTGTATGGTTTCGCCCTCTACGCGAAAACATACCTTCCCGCTATCGTGGTCGGTCACCGCCTTGGCTGTGGCCAAGAATGGACGTCCGAGAATGATGGGGGCATCAGTTACCGACTCAGGGATCTCCATGTCCAACACAACGAAGTCCACGGGGAATTTCAGGCCCTGAATGGTAACGACCACGTCTTTCAATAACCCCTTCGGCCTCTTAATCGACCTATCAGCAAACTAAAGGACGGTTCTGCTTCGAAGAAGAGGGCCAAACTCGAATTGCTTGAGTAAGGCTGCCGGAAGGAGGTTAATTGAAGAGCCGCTGTCTAATAGAGTACGATCAAACTGCTGCTCCTGAATCTCGCATCTGACATAGGGAGCTCCTGCGTCTGGTCGCTTGGCTGGCAATGTTTTCTGAATGGCGCAACAAGTGTCATGAGTGAGCATATGGATTTGATCTCTGTGCCTCTTCTTCCTTCTGACAGTAGTTGTTTCTTTCAAATTCTTCTTGAAGAAGGGGATATGCTCAAATGCTTCTCGTAGAGTCAGCTGAATATGAAATCTGTCAATCATTTCGTTGCCGAACTCTACCTGCTGATTCTTTTTTGGATTTTCTTTTTTATTCCCCTTCGCTCGGCGGAGTGCCTCAGGGAAGGGGATGGTAGGGGCCTCCTCAGATGGAGGGCTAGGAATCGGTCCCTGTGCCTGTGAAGATGGAGGATCCATACAATTGTCATCATTCAACACATATGGATCCGTAATTTGAACAGAAACCTTTCCTTTATTCATATTTTTACTTTTGTTTTTCTTCCCACAGTCTCTAGATACAAAATGTGGTGACATCACAGATGGCTCAACAAAAGTGGATGTGGTGGCCTCAGTACCACCACTAGCACCTGTCTTCGCGGCATCAGCACCGGCTCTGGTTCATCCAAAATGGTGGCATCAGCACCACCGTCTGCATCTGGTATCACAACGGCATCAGCACCGTTGTCCTGGACTCCATCATTGGTGGCATCAGCACCACCGTCTTCAACATCATCTGTAGCGGCATCAGTACCGCTCCTCTGCTCCTCTGGCGCTCCTGATTCTGCATCTGGCTGTCGCTCAGAAGAGGCGCCGCCGGCTGGCATCCTACCGCTCCTAGTAGTAACAAAATCAGCATCATAATAGGAATAAGATATGTCACTCAAATAATCACTAGGAGAGGTATCCTCGGTGGACTCTACCTGCTCAGATTTTCTTTTTAAATTATTAGGGTTTGGTTCGATCTGAGCGGGTATGGCGGCTTTGCCTTTGATGATGTCCCGCATTTCCTGCCGGAACTCATCCATTTCTTGCCTGAAAGATGCTCGCTGTTCAGATAGCAAGCGGGCAAGATCATCAAGGGCTGGGTTCTCATAGGCTGGACCCTGAGAACCGGATGGCTGTCCTTGCTGGAAATGGGGCTGCTGCTGCTGGTGTTGCTGCTGATACTGGGGAGGAGGCTGGGCATAAGAATGCTGAGGCGGCTGTCGCTGCCTCCACTACTGTCCCTGATAGGCGGGACGAGGACCACTCTGATACTGTTGTGGCTGGGCAAACTGGGGCTGTTGCTGCTGATGTGGCTGGCTGCTCTGCTGTCCTTGAGCAGGGGGGTGCTGTTGGGATGAGGAACCACCATTACCCCAACGGAATCCGGGATGATCCCTACGAATTGCGGGCTGAGGGTAGCGGTCATACCAAATCCCGTTGACTTCCATCAACGGTTCCTGCTCGAAGGAAGGTGGAGGAAGAACTGCCAGTGGCTGCTCCGGCTGATACACCACCATCTGCGTCTCCTGAGATGGCGGTTGCTCTGGATGGTACTGCAACAATGGAACCGGCTCCGCCTGGATATGGTTCACCTGGCGGTATGAGGTGGAGGCCTGGTTGGGATTGTTGCTGCTGGAAACAACCTGTGACCTGGGAGGCTGTTGTGAATGGGCCTATGCCTCTTGAATACAGAGAATTTGAGTTTTCAGGTCACTCATTGTCTTGGTGAGAAGGTCCATCTGGGCTAGACCTTGGTTCTGCTTCTTTTCGAGGATCTCCATGCGGTCCAGCTTTTCACTGATTATGCCCATGTCGGCTGCGGCTGATTCGGCTTGGGCTGCGGCTACCGATGTTGTGCTGGGACCGGCATCGATGCGGGCGATCCTCTGAAATGTTCCCGCACCTTGCGGGGGCTTCTGCTGTGTGTAGATTCTGGCCTGGGTCATCAGTGTTGAGTTCTCTGCCATACCTTCGTAGATGGCCCAGACGTCGTCTTCTCCCTTGGAGAAATATGATCCACCGCAAGAGGCGTTCACAAGCCCCTGCAGCTCCGGTGTCAGCCCACAAAAGAAACTCTGCACCAGGTGGGGCTTGGAGATATCGTGATGCGGACACCGGTCTATGAGCTCTCTAAATCGATCCCATGCTTCATGGAACTGTTCATTTGGGATCATGACGAAGTTGCTGATCATGGCTCGAGCTGCGTTGGTCCGGCCGAGGGGATAGTATTTCTTCAAATATACGGACCGGAGATCTGCCCAAGTATCGACGAATCGCCCTAGATGCTTGAGCCAATATGCGGCTCGATCAACCAATGAGAACGGGAAGGCGATCATCTTGATAGTGTCCTCGGTCAACAACCGATCGTGGATAGTGCTGCATATCATTTCGAACTCTTGGAGATGGAGGTGCGGCTCTTCGGTCGGCAGCCCATGGAACTTGGGAAGAAGCTGGATCGTGTGGTGCCGAAGCTCGAAGTCTCCGTGGATTGGCGGAAGTCTGATCCACCGGTGAGTGAGGGACGAAGCTGGGTTGTGCAGCTCCCTCATGATGGTCTGTGGCGGTCGCTCACCGTCTGGATCGCCTCCTCCTGCATCAGGTCCTCCTCCTTCTCCGCCACCGCCTCCTCCAGGTCGGTTCTCTCTCAGCTGTGCGATTTCTCTCATAAGGTCACCCATGAAAGTGCCCTGGTCTCGGATCTGTCTCTGCATATTTTCCAGGGACGCTAGTAATGAATTGTTGATGGCCGCCTGATCGATTATGAATGGAGGGTGATCGTGGTCATCTGGGTGCTCGCCTCTGTCTGCCATTGCTTGAGTCTCTGAAAATGCAAAAGAGGCCATTTCAGGTGCTGTAGAATGAGCTGAGCTCTGGGATGCACTGAATTCTGACACAATTGGACTGAGGGAAGGAGAATGGGAAGGGTGGTCGAGGGGGAACAAGGTGGATGTAAACTCGGGCTCGGAGAGCGGACTCTCTGAGGCATTCCTAGATGAGTAAGGAGGAGTGCTAGATAGCGGTGCCGACAAGGTCAGCCTAAGAGATCTCCGTCCCATCATCTTGATTATTCGAGAGGAGTAGGGAAAATGCAAGGTAAGAAGAAAATGAAATGCAACAAAATTGTGCACGATTGTGCGGTGTTTTTGATCTTGACCTTAATAAATCTAACAATCAAACACAAAGAAAGGGTAAGTTCACCAACTCAACTCGTGAAGCCGTGAAGGTTCGGCTTTTATCTTGTCAATTTTAGCTTGTTTTTCAGGCAATTATCTTTTCACGAGTCCTTAGAGCGCTACGCCTATAGGAGCGAGAGTACTGCCAGGAAAGTGTCCCCGTACTTGTCCTCCTCCTGTGTAACCTGTAACTTGCGCTTTTTAAGGTCCTTGTAACCCTTCCTGGATCCCTACTCAGCCAAAGAAAAGAGAGAGGAAGCCGATAGGCGAAACCGATACTTCGGATCTCGCTCGCAACGGAATCACCCGTGAGCGTGCAAGATCCTACTCGGACGCAGCCGGTGAGACAGACACACCCGTGAAGGCGTGGCCTAGGCTCGGTACTTCGGACAAGGTCGGTGCTCACACAATAGTGAGTCACCAATGGCGACCAAGTCCTACTCGACTACGTACGATAGTAGCGCCAATACTTCGGAAATCCAGGCGATACACAAGGCAGCCACAAGTTGGGTTTTGGGCTCTAATCCTTACGAAGCGCTCACCTCACTTGGAAGGAGACCTTCCCATGCAACCTGAAAACAAGTGAGGGTGTTACTCTCCCCAAGCAATGAATCCAATTACCGATTTTATTTTTGGTCAAGTTTTCTTTAGCAGTCCCTTTTTTAATTTTTTTGGTGTTATCGCTTCTTTTGAGTCAATTCAAACAAGCGCCTAACGGTTTTTGTATTTTTCCTTTATCCTACTTTGTTCCAAAAACAGAGGGAGAATAGAGTCGGAAAAGCCGTGCAAGTCGACACCAAGGTGGAAATCTCACCTTTGTGCCTAGATGATGCGTGCAAAGTAAGAGGACTTACAGCGAATCCCAGCTCTCTCCATGCGGGATGCAAAGCAGAATTTTTAAACCTAAGCTATATGGCGATATGCAAGCGGAAATCGTCCTAGAATAGGCAACTGCTAGCGTGAAGAACCACAAGCTAACTAGCAACTCCTAATCCGAGTGTCCGGTCTAGGCTCACCCCTCCTCTGCCCAACACATTTGGGGTAGGAGAAAGCGCTTGTTCGGGTGTGAGCTCGCGGTGCGTGGATTTGGAAGCTACTAACTAACTGTTTAATTAGTCTAAGTCCAAATACGTATCTATAGGAGCATGCAAATATAATTAAGTGTTTGGACCTATTCTAATCGAGTCAAGCAGACCTAGAACTAAGAGCTCAATCCACAAAAGAAAGTGAAAAATGAAAACAAAACCGAAAAATGACTGCGATGAAAACGCGATAAAATCCGCGGTGAGCCCCCGAGTGAACAATCACCCGGAAATTAGGCCCGAATGTCTAAGTGTCCAAGTGTACCTGTATTATTACAAATCAAATGAATCACTCTCTCACCAAAAATAAATGAAAACTAATCTAATCACTCTCTCTCTCACTCCTTGCTCTCTCCTGCCGGCTTGGCTAAAGAATAGCCGGCTCCACGTCCCGAGGTTGCGTCGGGTCGCCTAGGCGATCCGCCTCGCTCCGCGGTCCCTCGCAAGAAGACAAAGAAGAATGGTCAGATAGCTCAACAAGATATAATCAAAATGTAAGAGGTGGAAAATGCTATGATAACAATCACACAATCAATCAAACAAAATATGAACTACTCGCTGTTGCTCCCCGGCAACGGCGCCATTTGATAATCTCAAAATTCGATGTGGTTATGTCGACTCACAAGGCGAGTCAACAGTCGGTGTTTGACCACACAAATCCTGAAATTAATCAACAATTAACCCACACTAAGATCAATAAATTAGAACTAATGCGGAGCTAAAATTTATTTTTAACTCTACATAAAAGATGTATAGGTGCAAGTATGTAGAGAGTTCGAACACAGGGAGCAAGCAGGGTAATTCACAAAAATTATGCTCAAGTGAAAGTGTGTGATGTGTGGAGTGTCTACACTAAGCAATCAAAGAAAGGAAATTTTTGTGGGTTTTGAATTTTTAAATTTTTTTATTTTTATTTAATTTTTAATTTTCTGCTTTTTATAATTTATATTTTATATTTTTTTATTTCTTTTTTCAATATTGGAAAGTAAAGACAATATAAGAAAAGGCAAGGTAAAATATTTATAAAAAGGTGCAAAAATAACCAAAAATTCAGAAATAAAATGTGTTTGGTATTTTTATAATTTTCTACTGTTTTTGTGATTTTTAGGGATTTTTCAAAATGTTTTTGATATTTTTAAATATTGAAACAAAAGAAAACAGTGGAAGTAAGGCTGGCTGGGAATAAAATGCAAATTAAAAATAGCAACCAGTACTCAAAATGTTTCACACTATTTTTCTAATAAAAAGGATAAAATAAGGGATAAACAGAACCTAAGTTTATGATTTTTGGATTTTTCTACTATTTTATATATTTTTTGAAGTTTTTGAGTATTTTTAAATTTTTAGTGTTTTTCTTTTGAAATTTTTAATGATTTTTGGACTGACACTAAAAGATAATAAAATAGACACTAGGCAATGTTTTTGGAATTTTTAGAGGTGTTTTAATATTTTTTTGGTATTTTCTAAGGTAGACAGTACACAAAAAGGCTGTTTTTGATTTTTAATAAATAAGAAAATAAAATAAAATCAAAAACTAAATATGTGGCGTTAAAGTACACAGGTCCAGGAGCTTAAGTCTATTTTTGTGGAATTTTTGGAGTTAAAATGATAGGTTAAATAATTAGAGCAAACATCCAAACATTAAACAGTCCTGGCAGGGGTATATGTGCAATATCCAAAACATCCAGGGGCATACATGCAATTTTCCACAAAAATATACACTGAATATTTAATTTCTGGAACCAAAAAGCAATTACAAAAGCCGCCTGGGCTTCTTAGAAATTTTCCCACCAAGGCGCGTGACTTGCACGCGCCTGGCGAGGACTGGAATGCAATATAACAAAAGCCTAGGGGTCAACTTGCAAAATGACCAAAAAGTTTACACTTCACGCAACATTTCTGGGCTAAAACGAAATAAGTAAACAACCGAGGGTCCCTTTGCAAAACGCCCCCCCACCTCACGTGTACAGGTCACGTGAGGTGACGTGGCGAAGGACCTAAGTGTAAATAAACAAAACCTAGGGGTCTTTATGCAAATATTACAGAACTTTTAAACTACAGACAAAAGTTTAAATGCTAAATATTAAATACAAAAAAGCGCGAGGGTTGGGATGCAAAATACCCTCGCTCAGGCGCTCTGCAGGTGACGCGTGGCGCGCATCCAACGGCTGGCGGCGATGGACGATCCAACGGCGGGAAGCGGGCCACTTATCCACGTGGCAGCACGAGAGCGGCCGATGACGGTTGGCGTCGACGTCTGGGATTAGATCTCAGAAAGAGATCTGACGGTGACTGGGCGTGGACGATCGGACGGTCGACACTCGAACTGGAGCTGCGGCTCGATCGGACGGTGGAGAGGCGAGGAGGAAGAACGGGGAAGAAGGCCGGCGGAGGCGAACTTCCCCGGCTCCGATCTCGCTTCTCAGGCGATGATTGGGCTCCAAAATGGAGCTGCAGACTCCTGGGAGGTCCCTCTATGGACTGGACGGCTCGGATTCGCCGGAGGGGCGTCGAGGTGCTGGCACGAAGGCGGCGGAGCTTCTTGCTCCAGGTATCTCCGGCGAGGACTCAAAATGGCCCTCCAGGTGCTTCAAGGATCTTTGACCTGCAAAAAGTGGTGAGAAGGCCCAGGGCAAATTGCCTGGGCCTCGCGAGGACCTAATCGAAGCGCGAAGGGGAGTGGTCGACGGTGGCCGGAGGTGCGCTCCGGCGATGATGCTTGGAGTGGCGAAATACGTGATGGAACTTGTAATTTTTTTGGGGTTTTTGAAGCTTAAGCTACCAGGATCTAAATGCACGAAAGAAATAAGCGGGGTGGTGCCCTCGATGGCCGGAACCAGAGGAAGACAAGTACCTCGACGCCGGCTGTTGGCGGAGGTGGTGGAGGCACCCTCGACTTCGCGCGCCTCGGCTGAAGGGCTGGCGATGGAGCTGTCACCTCCACGGAGCTCAGGAGCACAATGGTGGCGCTGAAGGGTGGACCAAGGGGACTCGAAAATCAAATCGAAAGTGGGGGGCCGTTATATTTGGTTTGACCCCTGACTGAGGTGCTCCAAAGATCAAGGCATATCTTGCGAATCTTGGGTCCGACGACCAAGGTTAAGCATGGGCGAGCTAGAGGGAGGATCGAGGAACAATGTTGCAGAAGATTGCAACACAAAAAGATGAAAGTCTTGGCCTCGAAAAATCCTTGAAATTGGGTCAAAACCTAGGTTGTCAGACGCTACAGGGGTAGGTCAGACTGTTGACCTAGGTCAACAGTCCTGGCCTCCTGGTTGGTCCACGTGGACCAACCAGGAAAAACCCTGGAAAAATATATTCATAAATCTATTCAAAATACTAAATGGCCGAATTAAATAAAAGTTATAAAATAGAAAATGCTTAGAATTTTATGTAGTATTTAATTCCGATTTTTATTTATTTTTATGACTTCTAATTTTACAAGTTACCTTTTTAACCCTATATAGGTATAATACCTATGTGTTTTAGTATTTTATTTTTATTTAGGTATTTTCTTTCTTTATTATTTTTATTTAGTATTTTATAAAATTGTAACATACTTTTATATACACATATATATTTTTATTTTATTTTTCTGATTTATTTTGTATATTTAATAAAATACAAGTGTGTTTTATATAGGTATGTATATAGATAATGTACCAATGTATTGAATATATACAAGTATTGTATTTTTAATTTTATTTAGGTTTTTATTCTAATTTTAATATTCACAATTATTATAAGTAATATTTACAACATTATAAAAATATAAAAATATAAAATAATGAATAAATAATAAATTGAATATTTTAATATGTACAAGTATACAATGAGGGTCCAAAAGTCAACTTTCAAACCGTAGCTCCGCCAAATGCGAAACCACCGCCATTGGATAGATTATTTTATTCTATATACAATTAAAGGTGAGTTTGCTACATTTGGAGTTGTCAGTTGTGAGATACAGGTCTAGGAAGTTGGGATTTTGGATTCTTATTCATACCATAACTTTTCATTTGTACATTCTTTTTCGGTGAAATCAATTTTGTATTTTTCTTTATAAATTCATCTACAACTTTCATGTACAAAGTTTCTTTATTTGATGTATAAAAAGTGGAACCAAAAATAGGTCCCAAAATGAATAAAGAATGAATAAAGAGGATAGGTATTTTCTCTGTAGTTCTGACCTTATCTCCCCCTACTTTATTCCTTGTCGACCTATTCATCAAGATGCCTAGGTCTCGGGGGTTTTGGGTCATAAAATATTTACAATATTTTATTCTTTTTCTTTTCTTTATTTATTCTATAATTTTGGCCTTAATTACAATAATTTATACACTGTTTAGATGCATATGCATGAATGCTAAGATGCTCTATTTAAGGCTATTTACAGGCATTTGCTAGGGTTTTTGGTGCCAAAATGATAGAATAAAGATGATGAAATGTGGATTCATCAAGAAGTCAGTCTCTTTGTCATTCTAGTTGGGGAGAGCCACCATCACTTACATTGTACGAGTCAGATTCATAGTCGTAAGAGTTTGCGTATGAATTGAAGTATTTCTGACCTGGCTATTGAGGAGACTTGGACAGAGTTTTGGGATTCTCGAAGACTGTTGAATTTCAAACACGGTTCTCACTAAGGTTCCGCCCGCACTAAAATTCCAAAGGTCCGACTTAAGCTCCAAACTTTGATTTTGTGAAGACAAGTTTGATAATTGAACTAAATCCAAGTTCTTCTTTTTCTTTTCTTTCTTTTTCTTTTTGCACTTATTGCATAAGTCTTTGCTAGGGACTAGCAAAGGTAAAGTATAGGCGGATGATGAATCCACATTTCATCATCTTTATTCTATTATTTTGGCACCAAAAACCCTAGCAAATGCCTGTAAATAGCATTAATTCCATCATCTTAGCATTCATGCATGTGCATCTAAATAGTGTATAAATTGTTGCAATTAAAGCCAAAATTATAGAATAAATAAAGGAAAAGAAAAAGAATAAAATATTGTAAATATTTTATGACCCGAAACCCCGAGACCTAGGCATCTCGATGACTCGGGCGACAAGGAATAAAGTAGGGGGAGATAAGGGCCAAAATACAGATAAAATACCTATATTTTCTATTCATTCTTTATTCATTTTGGGACCTATTTTTGGTTCCACTTTTTACACATCAAATAAAGAAACGTTGTACATGAAAGTTGTAGATAATTTCATAAAGAAAAATACAAAATTGATTTCAAAGAAAAATAATGTACAGATAAAAAGTTATGGTCTGAATATAAATCCAGAATCCCAACTTCCCAGGCCCGTATCTCACAACTGACAACTCCAAATGCAGCATACTCGTCTTTAATTGTATATAGAATAAAATAATTTGGCATTTGGCGGGGCTACGGTTTGAAAGTTGAGTTTTGGACCCTCATTGTACAACTGTACAGATTAAAATATTCAATTTATTATTTATTCATTATTTTTATATTTTTATATTTTTATAATGTTGTAAATATTACTTATAATAATTATGTGCATTAAAACTAGAATAAAAATGCAAAGAAAATACAAAATAAAAATACTTGTATAAAGAATACATAGGTATACTGCCTATACCTATACCTATACAAAACACTCTTATATTTTATTAAATATACAAAATAAGTTAGGAAAATAAAATAAAAATATCTTTGTGTATATAAAAGTATTTTATAATTTTATAAAATAATAAATAAAAATAATAAAAGTAAAATACACAGAATAAAAATAAAGCAATGAAGTATATAAATAATATACCTATATAGGGGTATAAAAGCAACTTGTAAAAATAAATATCATAAAAATAATTAAAAATCAGAATAAAATAATTTATAAAATTATAAACACTTTTTATTTTATAACCTAAATAAAATAATACCATTTACTATTTTAAAATGATTTTAGAAATCTTTTTCTCCAGGTTTTTCCTGGTTGGTCCACGTGGACCAACCAGGGGGCTAGGAGAGTTGACCTCGGTCAACTCTCTGCCCAACACCTGGGTTGTGTCAGAGCTATGTTTTGACCCAACTTCTCCCTTTTTTTCGAGGACATCTCTTTCACCCTTTGGTGATGGTGTCTTCTGGACATCTCTTCCCCTATCATCCCTCAAACTCGCCCATAGCTCTCCTTGGGCATTGGATGCCTGTGCCGCATCTGGCACCTCGATCAAGGAGCCCTCTCCACCATGTTTCAAAACCGACCCCACTTCTTCCCATTTGATTTTTGAACCACTCCTCAGCCTAGCTTAGACATCCAAGTTGCAGTTGCGGATCTCCGGTGACAGGGGAGCTCTCCCAGCTCCTTGTAGAGGTACGGCGACGCCAGGAGTAGGCTTCCACTCCACCTCCGGCCATCTTGGCCGTGAGGTCCAACCTCGCCCTTCCTAGGGCTCGAGGTCTGTTTTTGTCACTTTTTCTTTACGCATTTTCAATCCTGGTAGCGGTAGGAACCCCTAGATATCCTCCATTTCGCCAGAAAGTCACCCATTTGCTATCGCCTCCACCTCGCCGGAGCAAGCTCCGGCGAGTTCGTTTCTCCACCATTCGCCGCCTACAGACCCCCTTTTCGCCACTGGAGGGTCGCGGCATTTTGCCCGCGACCCCCTTCTCCCCTTTTTGCAGGTACCCGAAGCGAGATCAGGTGCTGGAGGGTATTTTTGCGAACGGCCGGAGCTTCTTGGACCTGTCTCCTCGTCTTTGATGTGGCGGTGGGCCTACGGAGCTCCACCGCTCTTTTTGCTCCCTCCGATCGACAGAGCAGCCTTCCAGGAGCAAGAAGCGACGGTTCGGGACCGTCCAGGCGCGGGGAAACTCGAGCGTTGGCCGATCACAACTCGCCACACCCGAGTTCTTCGTTGTTCTTGCAGGGGCCCTCCGCGCCGTCCGATCAAGGAGGCCTCTCCAGATACTGCAGCCGCCGTTGGATCGTTCAAGGCCTAGACGTCCGATCACCCTTCTCAATCTAATCCTAGCCCTCAGATCCGAAGGGGTATCGGCCGTCAATGTTTCGACACGTGGATAAGTGGGCATTTTGGCGCCGTTTAATTGCGAAGTGATAACGGCCATCGGATCAGCGCCGCGTGTCACGAGCCATTCCATCCGCCGTCCGATCAGATCGGTGGGGTATTTTGCATTTCCCCCTGCTAGTTTTTGTATTCTATATAAAAGACACAAACTTTCGCTTTCCTTTATTAAGTTTTTGCAAAATTTGCTAGTAGCCCCCGTTAGTTTGTAATATTCCATCGAGGACCCCGCCAGGTCACGTGCTTCACGCACGTGACTTGGCGATTTTGCAAGGGCCTCCCTGGGTTTTTAGAATTTGTACCTTCAGTATTGAAACCTTCATCTGTAGTTAATTAATTTCTGGAGTTTTGCAGTCACGCCCCAAGGTTTTGTATAATTACTGTTTAGTCCTCCCCAAGCGCGTGCTCTGCACGCGCGTGTGTGGGCTTTTTGCCAAAACACCCCTGCGGGTCTTACATTTTGTAACTAGTCCAGAAACACGTTTATTTAGTTATATATTTTGCGTTCAAATTGCAAGTTAGCCCCTGTAATTTTATTTATTTGCATGTATACCCTTGCCAGACCTTTAATTTGTGTTGAATTGCTCTATTTATTTAAGGCCTCATTTTAAGTCCAAAAATTCCACAAAATTAGGTTTAAGGTCCTGTGCACTTGTTCTTCCATGCTACATTTTTGGTTTTTGATTTTATTTTTATATTTATTAAAAATAAAAAACATGCTTTTCACTTACTGTCTAGCTTAGAAAATGCCAAAAAATAGTAAAATACCTCTAAAAATTCCAAAAAATTCCCTAGTGTCTATTTTACCATATTTTAGTGTCAGTCCAAAAATCACTAAAAATCTCAAAAGAAAAACACTAAAAATTCAAAAAATACATAAAAATTTCAAAAAAATCTATAAAATCAAAGAAAACTCCAAAAATTACAAACTCAGTTCCTGTTTACTACATTTTTCATTCTCTTTATTTGAAAATTAGTGTGGAAAAATTTTCTGGCTGACTGCTATTTTTAATCACCATTTTACTCACAGCCAGTGCCTTCTTCACTGTTTTCCTTTATTTCAGCCTTTAAAAATACCTAAAATACCTTGAAAAATCCCCAAAATTCACAAAAACAGTAAAAAATCATAAAAATATCAAAAACATTTTATTTCTGAATTTTTGGATATTTTTGCACATTTTTACTAAATACTTATTCTTGTCTTTTATTACATTGTTTTTAAATTCCAATATTGAAAAAAAATAAAATATAAAATTAGAAAAATTAGAAAATTGAAAACCAAAATACAAAATTAAAAACTAAATAAAAAATAAAAAAATTAAAAATTAAAAACCCACAAGAATCTTTGTTTGCTTGCTTAGTGTAGACACACCACACATTCACACACACACTTGTATTTGATCTGCCCTGTTTGCTCCCTGTGTTCGAACTCTCTGCATACTTGTCCCTATACACCATTTGTGCAGAGTTAAAAATAAACTTTAACTCCACATTTATTTCTAATTATTGATCTTTAGTGTGGGTTAATTGTTGACTTTAGTCGAGGATTTATCGTGAGTCGTCACAGCGACATGTGTCTCCGCCTTGTGTGAGATACCACTTTTAAACTTCGTGAATTTTGGCTAAAATCACCTAGTATACATCTTCACACCTCTCCAAAAAGTGGAACCATCTACCCGGGCTGCTGGGTTATATCATACCCAAAGGGAAATGTAAAGCAGGGCACACCAAAATGACTCTCTATAGTTGGAGACAACTGCTTGCAGCTCGACCGTGTACCGAAAGATAATGCATGGGTGCTTCGGGCACAAGTCCATGGTTTTTTTGCTCAAATCCTTAGGGCTACGTCCTTACCCGCTATGTATGGAGGTAAGTACCTGTGATCAACGAGGGGGGTACTCTCCCAATACAAAATGATTTTTACATTTAATTTAAGGGTCGAGTTCAGTTAGTAGTCCATTTTTTTGGTTATAACTTTTTTGTATATTTTTCAACAGAAGTTACCTAACAGTTTTTCTAGTTCCTTTTATCCTAAGTCCAAGAAAATGGAGAAGGAAATCAGAAAAGTTGATGCGCAAGAAATATGAATGCAAATGCAAGAGACAGAAGGTGTACCTTATTCCAGTAGTCTACATGTAATATGATCCGCACATATAAAGTAAAGCTAACCTATATGAATGCAATAAAGAAACCATCTTAGCAGGAACTTCTACCAATGAAAAGCATTGATTTATTTGACTAAGTCCAAAAGATATGTCTATAGGAACATATATTCTATTAGGGTGTTTGAACCTGTTAATTATCGGGCTCAACCATAAATAAAAATAAGAACCAAGGGTTCAAGCACACAAAACAAATAAAAAAGGTGAAAAACCCAACTCACAAACACGAATAGAAAAATGAGAAAAATAGGGAGGAAGATAAAAAATGCGAAGAAAAAAAACGATGAAACCCCCGAGCACTTGTACTGGTGAAACAGGCTTCGCATAACCACATAAGAAGTACAATGGCTCTATAAAAAATTGAAAAAGGGTAAATTTACAAATTAATTACAAGAATGAACGAAATAAAAAGAACTGAAACTAAAAAGAAAAATAGGTACTCTGCATCTCCTGTTCCTCCCCGATCGCTCTCTTCTGTTAGTAGGTCGAGAATGGTCGGCCTTTGCCCCGTTCGGGTACATCGACTTTCCAAAGATAGCCTCCCACGCTCGTCAGATCCTCACAACAAAGGTGCAACAAAGAGAATGTCAAAACAGTTGTTGCTAAAAATAAAATGAAAGTAAAAAAAGACATATAAAAGATAACGAAAACAAACAAGCGAGCAAATAGAAAAGAATAAAAATAAAAATCCTAGTTACCCTCGTCGTGCCTTCCCGGCAAAGGCGCTATTTTGTTGAACCAAGGTTTTCAAGGTTTTAATTATTGGAAATAAAGAAGAGATATGGAAATGTCGTTGTATAAACATAAATAATTTTTACCATAAGAAAAGAAGAAAGTGATGATATTTATTAACATGGTATAGCTTCCTGGATCGAACTAAAGGAGGCTACAAATAAACGAGGAAAATTAATTATTGCTAATTAATGAAGAATTTTAATCTCTTTTTCTTTTTTCTACTTTTTATATCTTTTTAATGAACTTATATTTTTTATGGACATTAAATATTTTATATTTTTTATATTATCTGATTATTAATTTTTAATTGATTTTAGTTTTTCAAATTTTATATATTTTTTATTTTGAAAAACAATTTATGAATATAATACATACAAAAGTGAAAAAAGGCTTTTTGTATTTTCAAAATATGTTAGAAATACTCGAAAATAATGAAATAAAATGCTTTTGTGTTTTAACAATTTATTACTATTTTTTATGACTTTTATAGTATTTTTTAATATTTTTATGGCTTTTTTACTGATTTAAGAATGAAAACATTTTTTAAAGTAAAATTAACTATTGTTTTTGGTATTTTTAAAATAGAAAACAAATTCAAACAATCTAGAAACAAATTTTATACAAAAGTATTTTTATTAGACTTCAAAATAAGACTAATTATATATTTTTCTGTGATTTTATATGATCTTTATAAGTTTTTATGTATTTTCAAGCTTTTAAGGTTTTCTTATTGAATTTTTGTTTGATTTTTTATTGGTGATAAAATATATAAAAATAAAGCTACAACCAGTTTTTAAGATTTTTTCAAAGAATTTTCGAGTTTTTTTGAATTTTTAAGTGACAAATAGAGAAATATATAACGTTTTTATATTTTAAAAAATAGCAAATAAAAGAAATTTTCAAAAACAAAATTATATGAGATGGATATGTTTACTAGAGCTTAACCTATTTTTTATAGAATTGTAGGTGTCTAGAAGTAATTATTTAAAGCAATTAAAGAATGAGATAAAATGCAGCAGAAATAGAACCAAAATGTAATCAACAGAAACTTACATACGACTTATTAAAATGAGATAAAGTTCAGGGCAATATTTTCTATTATTCCAAGTACCCACGTGTTTCCACACGCGATCTGCATACATAGGGACTAGATTGTAATTATTAAAAAACTATAGATCCTTTACAAGTTCATGACGTATATTGCAAACTGAGCACCAAACATGTGACATCACACGTGAGTTCACATGCGAAGGACTAAAATGCAACTAAAAAGAATCACAATACTTTTATGCAATTGTTCCAAGCTATCATTTACAAATTAAGGATTTAACCGAAATAAAAGAATTGTAGGGAAGAAAATGCAAATTTACAAATATAACGTGTAATGTATGTTCGGGTGGATGGCTCTAATGGAGTCTTCTAAATATGATCGAGCGGTGTGAATTTGGGTGTGAATGAACGCTCATGATTGCATATAGGACACACATATTCTTGATCAGACGCTTCTGGATGGTGATGGAAGAACACATAAGCATGTCGTCTCCTTCAAGTTATGATCTCGTATATCTCGTATGAGGGAGCTCATATCTGAACTCTAAGAGAATAGTTCAACTTGTGATGCTGCTCTGAATCAATCCTCGTTGATCGTAGCCCTGGAAGCTTGAGTGAATATACATTCTCCTGAAGTGTGATTTTTGCTCCAAGTGAAGTTCCTGTTCCTGAAAATTATGCTAAGGCTCGAAGACATGGTCCTTGGCCCAATGGTGATTTAAAACAATGATGGAAATGGAATGGATGGGTCAGATCTTCTGAACGGATGAAGGTTTGAGACTCAAAGCTTCATATCTAATCTGGAGATTGGATCTGATGATCAGATTGTGATAGAAGATGCAGAGAAGCAGTATATCGAAATGAGGTGATTATCAGAAGGAATCAGATACGAAACATGGACGATGGACCTCCAATCACGGTGATTGGAGATCAGATCTGAGATCTACTTCTACTAAATTGAAATCAACCAAACTAAATGAAATTGAATGCAAACTATAGCTAGATCTATGCTACTATTACCTATGGATAAAATACGATGATTTTCACCTCGATTCAACTATAAAAGGCTGAAGAAAGCTTCGTCCAGGGGGGAGCTCTGATGAAGTTCAATGTTGGAAGATGGATCTCACTGATTTCCCTCGTCATACACTCCTGCTCGATTGGTTGATTACTCCTGTCACCAACAATCAATCATGATATGCTCCAAGCTTAGGGGATGAAGGGCAAAGACAGATCAGGAGATGAAAGGAGGCACCTAGAGATTATTTATAGAGGTGAGAAGGGAAAAAATAAAATAAAAATGGCGTGTATAATGAGGTTATTCGGGCACAAAGAAGGACAAACGTGGATCTAGGAGACTAGGCGGATTAAGAGGCGAAGGAATCGAGCGAAATGGAGGAGCGAGTGTTGGACATGTGAGCCCACGGCGAGCCATTATGCAATAAATGTTATTGCACATATCATTCCCTGATCTGAAATGAAGAATAAATAATTTGCATAATAGGTCCCTCTGTACAATTAGGGTTATGTACCATGGCTATCTTAATGATCATACAGCTGTTGATTCAATTATTGAATCATAGAGGCTGGTGCTTGGATGAATATCTAAAGAGTTAGATTGAGGACTCATCAAGCACCGTCAAATGATTATTAAGATGTGATCTCCAGCCTGAGTAGGAGATGGCAATCCTTTCTCATATAGGATGATATCTGACCGACCTCTTGATGCAGGTCCTCTGCTTAAGAATAGAGATTCGGAGGTGTTAGATTAGTTAGGTTAAAGAGTTGACTTAACGAAATCGAGATAACCTAAGTCCTATGTTGAATGTTGTCACAGCATAGGCACACATCCTTTGACCGGAGACAGATGTGTTACTATATGTCTGAGTATGTACATTTGGCAGACCGATAGGTTGATGGTCTAACCAAGGTCTATACACCAGCGCGCTGGTGTGCATATAAGGGCATATGAGTAATACGATCTCTCAAAGGGATCATACAGGTTCACTACTGAATCAGAAGACATGAGCTCACTCATGAGATATTGGGAAGAATCAAATTCCGTGCACGGTCGTCTTGCTTTGGAAGCTTGACTGAATTTGTAGGTTTGATATATACTTTTGGAAAGTATATGATCAAGACCTAGGTATGATATATGCTTTTGGAAAGTATATGATCGATACCAAATCCCAATGATCAAATGAGAAACTTAGTGATCAAACTCTGAAAAAGACAGTATAAAATTGATCTTGATCTTCGGGTTGACCATGGGTCTTCCAGTATGCAGGATATACACGTATTGGGAATACCTGAGGGTGATGTGATCACAAACGATTGTATATCCATGACGCTTCCATTCCGAGGGAGTGATGAAACAGGTCTGGATTTTAGTGACTCCTCTCAGTAGAGAAGCAATCTGATCTTAGTCCAAGTGTTGGACATTGGTCTGAATGAGATTCAGATGCAATGAGAAAATTAGATTTGCGATCTTGATTTAATCAAGCATCTGTGGGAGGTTCGTAAAATCTGGATTTGAGATAAGATCTCAATATCCAAGTCACTATACGCGGAACAATACAATCGCCCTGTCCTTATCTCCAAGTATCTGCGAAGAAAGCACATTATTCTTGAAGGAGTTCAAGAATAATTCATTTGATGAATTCTTTATCCAAGCCTCGAGAAAATGGATAATTAAATATGATTTAATTATCATGAATAATATAAATTTGATTCATATTATAAGAAGAGATATCTAAGATAATTAAATGTGATTTAATTATCAATGATATGAATAACATGAATGTGATTCATGTTATTTGGGCACATGAGAAAAGAGATCCAAGATGATTAAATGTGATTTAATTATCATGGATATGAATAGTGTGGATAGCACTATCCATATTAATCATATATATTATAAATATAATTTATAATATATTAGAAATAGAGAAACTATGTAAATAGCATTTGTTAATTATTAATGTGAATTGGATTCACATTAAGTAATTAATTAGAAATGTAATTTACAAATTAGTTTGGGTTGTGAATTTGATTCACATATTTTTCAATGGCATGATTGAAATATTCACAAATTAATTTGGAATTAATTTGGTGGATATTTTTTTGATAATTGTTATCACAAATTATTAAGAGATAATGTGATATAATAAAAAGGAAATAAAAGCCACCAATTTAGAGGTGGGGTCACCCATGAAAAAGTCATGGGTGACGCCCCTTTTTTAGGAGACAATATTATTTCCATTTTATTATATTGATTAATCTCTTAACTTATTTATTTATGTTAAATTAAAAATGTGTTGATAATATTGCAGCTCATATTTAATTTAATTATAAATAAATGTTGTTGGTTTTAGCCAACAACAATTATAGCCATTGATTGTAACATATACCAAGCATGGCCGTTGGATCTATGTGTCCCATGGGTTGAGATCCATCGGATCCCAAATTAGTATAAAAGGAGGGCTAGCCTAGCCTTCCAAGGCACATCATTAAGAGTTTTAGAAGTTTAGAACTCTCTCTCTCTCTCTCTCTCATATTCCCGCCCTCTCTCTTTCTCTCCTCCAAAAGGTGGTCGTCCATCTTGTGTTGAGAAAGAAGAGACTCTTGCATTCGCCTTCGATGACTCGGGGATCTCCTTCTTCTTTGGGGCTGCTTGCTCTAAAGGAAGACGACGGATTTCGTATGACAAAATCAAGATCCATCGCTTGGATCTTCAGCGAGGATTGCGGGAGGAACGTGACTCATCATCGTGCCCGCAAGTTTGTTCATCGTGGATCGGACTTAAGACAAGAGGATCTCTTGTTTGGGATCTCACGATCGCAACAACGCTTCAAGAGGTATTCCTTATACTTTGTGGTTTGATGAAACAATCCGAGAAGTGTTCTGGTGATCATGTGGTTTCATCTTTAGTTTTAAAAATTTTAATTTCCGTCGCATCTTGCGACTAGTGCGACTAGTCGCCCCGATCGTATGAGATACGATCGTCACGCTTCCGTGATGCGCTTGAGGATTCTCAATATCCTTCAAGTGGTATCATAGCCTTAGGTCGAATAAGGTTTTGGATATGATCCATAGACCTAGGACGACTTGGGTTTGAAAGGGTCGCAAATTTTTTGTCGCATTTCAATTTTCGCAACTCTGTCTAATTGTTTTTTTCGTCACTGTTTATACTGTTTAAACACAAAATATTCAATTGGATTTTGTTCCCCATTGAATAAGGAAACTATAGGATCTGAGTTTACTAAATTTGGATTTAATTTGCTCAAGATATGGCCTTTTGAATATGCATGTATTCACAGTTGCGGGAACTGCAGAACAGAACGTGATTAATTTGTTAATTACGGTTGTGTTGCGCCTCGAAATGCGTGAATTATCACTTTTGTTCTTTAATAAATCAAATTGACAATCTTAGGAAACTGATTTTTCATTTTTTGGATTTAAATTGATCAAGATAAGTTAATTTTAGTGATTGGGGGTCACTGCTGGAAATTGACATCTTTTGATCATGAACCTTGTGATAAGTCATTCAAATATGATGATGAAAATTAATTGTTAATTTTCTGAAATAATTAGTGATAAATATTTGTGAAATATTTAAAGAGATAATTATTTCATTGAATGACATTTGCCTAAACCATAATGATAAGATAATTGATCTTGATCATTGGTTGATATGAAATCATCAACAAACTCTTTTTTCATGAAGAACCTTAGTTTATCCTACAATAGTTGTAGGACAACATTTTCATGCAAAACCCTCTTGCTTGAATAGGATTGGGGATTTGTTTAGCAAATCTCCTTATAATATAATCAAGTCAAAATTGTTTTGATGTATATTACATGGTATAATTTCGGTTGAAAGACCGATGAGCATCTCAAAGTACATGATGATCTATCTGGCATTATCCTTTCCTGAGGTGGATTTGGTGTCTAGTCGGAGATCGCTGGGGTAGCGGGTTGCAACGTATGTGGTCCGTCCCACTCTCGTCAGTACTGGCCATGACAGCGGGTAGGGACTAGATAATGCCAGAGAAATCAAAGTGTATTTTTCTAATTATTAAAATTCAAAATAATACGTATTTTGAGATTATACCTACTATTCAATTAAAATTCAAAGTTTGTTGATTGACAATAGGATTGATAGTTAATTTAATGTGATTAAATTAATTATATCCTATTAAAACACTCTATTATGAATAGATGTGTATTTCCCTTGAAAGAATTAATTATGTGAATATGATTCACGATAATTAATTATTACAATTTGAATAAGAGGCGGATGATCACATAAGTGACATCCATGGTCTCCCATCAAGGCAAAAAATTTCGTCGCCAAAAGTTGTATATAGGAGACGCTTGTCCGAAGTGACAGATCCTATATACAATTATTTGGATCGGGTTCTTTGCTTCTCGAAAGAGTAAGGCCGTATACGTAGTGACCCTAATATCGGGTCCTCATATTTTTGGGACGATATTGGATTGCGTATAGCGAGTATTAAGCATGTTGACAGTTGGTTCAATTAACAACGGGTCAACATCATCTTAGGGGTGGTGGGCCTGGGTGTTAAAGACCGAATTGAGAAATGCAAGTTGGACTTGCAAGGCGGAATGTGTTCCCGCTTCTTTTTATCGGAGTCGCAGGTTCTCATATTATTGGGATGTGACGAAGATAGGAAAGGAGATCCCATATCTTGCTAGAGATATAATGGTAAGGATATCTCTTACATTGAAAGTGATTAAGGGAATGAACTTTCATTGTTGACAAGGCAAGACAACTTTGATATAAAATTCCTAAATCAAAGTAAAATATGTATATATATAATATATATATACACTTATGTAAATTTCTTATTTCAGATAATCTTTCATTAAACCCACTCAATGTTATATTCAATAACAACCAGTAAAATATCATGGATTGGACTCATGATCCAGATATTGTACTTGCAATTGGACACATAATGTATGTGGTTGCAATGTGCAAGTTTCCTCAAACATAATGAGGAATGACAATTAAATAAGATAATAAGACATCATCTTAGGGTTTGAATGTCTCTATAGTCTTGATCTTTCATCGAGTGTACTTTGGAAGTGACATGTCGGTGGTGATCGTAATTGTCGAATAATCCTTATAAAATCAAAGAAGTTGTTTTGGCATACATATGTGCTCTAGACATTTAATCATGAATGACATGGTTCTCTGCATTATGCAGAATGGTGGCTCGAAAGAGATGATGTATTCAAAATGTTTGAATACCTACCTGAACCTAAGTCTCAAAGAGTTGAGATGTATGGAGATATGATGAGTGTCATCATTCTACTATCTATACTCAAGTCATTCATGAAGCTTCATGATATTCATATTGTATGAATTCAATGAAGCATGTATAAATGTTAAAATGCTCTTGCATTGAATTCTTTTGAATTCAACATACGAGATTCTTTATCTTAAGCAATGGTTGTTTATAGATGAAGAGAGCACAATGGAAGCATGGGTTGGACCCATGTGAGAAGGAAAGTCAAAGGGTTGATTGTACTTCTCTAACTTCCATATGGCATCCAAAGATTTGGATGAATGCCAATACTGCAATAAGTTGATGTGTTGATAGTATGACTATCAAATCTGTCTAAAATCCTTAGTAAAGGACTCAGATAGATCATCAGAATAATCTACATATAATCATTGACTCTGACTTTCTTATTTTATAAGATAAAGTCTGATAATTGTATCCCAATTTTCTAATGACATTTGCAATTGGTTGCATATATATTAGAAGATTAGAAATTTGATATTAAGGTTTAGTAGTCATCTATATGGATATTGCTGTAAATGTTGCAGCAATCTCTGTTGAATAGATAGAATTCATATTCTCAGTGGGAGAGCCCTTAGTCTTGGAGAATGTCTCTATGACCTAGATATTAGAATACCCTCATTGTTTGTTTCTAAATGTTGGAAACAAACATGACTTCTGAGATAGAACTATCATAAAGAGTTATGATGGAAATATTTCAGATAGTAATCTAACATCTAGTGGACTCCACAAAATTAGAAAATTTAATGAATGGTTCAGTAAGATTTCTAGTACTGAAAACCAAACCTTATAAGATCAATAGGAGGATGAAGATCATTTGACAGTGATCTAGCATCAAGCCTTGGACATTTATCGGTTGATTTGATCAATAGAATGGTAAGATATGAAGCTTTAGAATGTCTAAAAATTTCAAATCTTACATACTTGTGAATATTGTAAAATGTCCAATACACCCTTCTCAGAGAATGGTGTTAGATTTCGAGGTATTCAAGATCTCATACATACTGATGTATGTAGATCATCTATATCATAGTAAACATTATGGATATGCGATATCTATTGATGATTATGTATGATATGAGATTTCTTCTCTTCAACTGAGAAACCTTTGAAATGTTCAAAGATTTTAAAATTTTGGTTTAGAACCAAAGTTTGAAGGAAGATTAAATGAATTTGATCTAACCAAGGTAGCAAGTACTTATTAGATGAATTCAATGAATACCTTTTGAAGATATGAATATCATTTCTATCTCAATCCTCCCACCTAAACTCAATGGAGTTGTAGGAAGATACAATTGGATCATGTGTGACATGATTTGATCAATGATGAATTTTAGCATAGTTATCCCTTAGTTTCTAGGTAATATGTGTAGTAGAGACTACACTATATATATCCTTAATAAGATTCCATGCAAGTAAGCTGGAATTAAGCACTAGAGAGTGCTACTTCATTAGGAAAATAAAGGATGGTATTGGATACCTACTTTATAACCCTAAGAATCTTAAAAGATCTCATCTATGAGAATGTGATTATTAAAGGATGACTCTCTTAAGAATCAAGATGAAAATGATGTATAGGAACTCATTTAATCTTGAGTCCTGAAATCGGAAACTAAATGAGACATTTAAAGATGAAGCACTAATACCTCTTCAAATGAGTTTGAGGATATATTCCATGTGTCAGTTAAGTCTGACAATGACCGGACTTCATGTGATGAAGCTCCTGAGGATTATGACATGGAAAGATGGAAATTAGCAATAAAGTCTAAAGTAGACTTCATATATAAATGTTGTATATGGACCCTCGAAGATCCATCTATAAGGGTAAGACCCATTAAGGTGTAAATGGATCTTCAAGAGAAGAGGGAACCTGATGAGAAGGTAGAGACCTTCAAAGCTCAGTTCATAGCCATAAGCTACACATCGGAAGAGAAGACATTGCTTTCAATGAGACTTGCTCTTCGGTAACCATGCTTAAAATCATCAGAATATTGCTAACCTTAGCTACACAACTTGACTGTTGCATCTTCAAGATGTCAGTCAAGATTGCATTCCTCTAAGAATACCTCTTTGAGGATATTCACATGAAGTAGCTCCAGGGCTTCATGATTGGGGAACGTAAGGTGTGAAAGTTAAAGAAATCCATCTATAAACTCAAATAAGCTTCTTGTTGTTGGAACATAAGATTTGATGAAATTATAAATGTTATGATTTCAGATAGAATCTTGATGAACCATGTGAAGCTTAGTGGGAGTTCTATTGTGTTCATCATGCTAAATGTAGATAATATCCTAATCATTTGGAATGATATAAGGATGATAATAAGTGTTTTATGATCTGGCTATTCCTTACCTTAAGATATGATCTCAAAAGATGCCTCTTGGATCTTAGTTCTGAAGTTGTTCAGAAGCAAAGAAAAGAGGATATTGGGACTGTCACATTTGTCGTACACCTTGGACATATTCCATTCTTGGAAATTCCAAGAAAGGCTTCCTTCCCTTAATATTTGGTTTGACCTATCTAAAGGGATAGCACCTCAAAGAGTTGAGGAAGTGAATGCTAGAACTGTTTGCATTTGTGCATCAGTTACGAGAAGCTAAGTGTATGCTAGATGTGTACAAAAGCCAGATATCTGCCATGCAGTGGGAGTAGTAAATTGTTACTAATCCTACTATAGAGAAAACACTTGATTGCAGTAACAACAATATCTTCAAAGATAACAAAGGCTTTAGAGATGGTGATCTCTAAGTCTTATCTTCAAGAACTCAAGATTTTATAGATAGAGATCTAAAAGGTCTTAACTGTGGATACCTTAAGAGATAGTGATCTCCCGGAATAAGGGTATTCTGATAAGGATTATGGAAATACTGGTTATAATAATTATTAAGCAATAGTGTCAAGGACACTATAATTGCTTTAATCGAGATTGAGTATTGGTTGCATAAAATACAACATTCGCATTGGATGCGAGCACTGTTACCTAGGGATATGCAAGTGTCGTAAAAGGATTTGGCATAGTCTTTTGGAAACAGAGTGATTGATCAGCTTACCTAGCTATTTGTAAATAGCCTATGATTGTCACATGAGTGCGGGTTTAAATGATTATCCCATTAATGGCTCTTTGGGTTAGTGGAAGATTGTTGGACATGTGAGCCCACGGCGAGCCATTATGCAATAAATGTTATTGCACAAATCATTCCCTGATCTGAAATGAAGAATAAATAATTTGCATAATAGACCACTCACAATTAGGGTTATGTACCATGGCTATCTTAATGATCATACAATTGTTGATTCAATTATTGAATCATAGAGGCTGATGCTTGGATGAATATCTAAATAGTTAGATTGAGGACTCATCAAGCACCGTCAAATGATTGTTAAGATGTGATCTCCAGCCTGAGTAGGAGATGGCAATCCTTTCTCACATAGGCTGATATCTGACCGACCTCTTGATGCAGGTCCTCTGCTTAGGAATAGAGATTCAGAGGTGTCCGATTAGTTAGGTCAAAGAGTTGATTTAACGAGATCGAGATAACCTAAGTCCTATGTTGAATGCTGTCACAACATAGGCACACATCCTCTGACCGGAGACAGATGTGTTACTATATGTCTGAGTATGTACATTTGGCAGACCGATAGGTTGATGGCCTAACCAAGGTCTATACACCGGCACGCTGGTGTGCATATAAGGGCATATGAGTAATACGATCTCTCAAAGGGATCATATAGGTTCACTACTGAACCAGAAGACATGAGCTCACTCATGACATATTGGGAAGAATCAAATTCCGTACACTGTCGTCTCGCTTTGGAAGCTTGACTGAATTTGTAGGTTTGATATATACTTTTGGAAAGTATATGATCAAGACCTAGGTATGATATATGCTTTTGGAAAGTATATGATCGATACCAAATCCCAATGATCAAATGAGAAACTTAGTGATCAAACCCTGAAGAAGACAGTATAAAATTGATCTTGATCTTCGGGTTGGCCATGGGTCTTCCAGTATGCAGGATGTACAGGTATTGGGAATACCTGAGGGTGATGTGATCATAAACGATTGTATATCCATGACGCTTCCATTCCGAGGGAGTGATGGAACAGGTCTAGATTTTAGTGACTCCTCTCAGTAGAGAAGCAATCTGATCTTAGTCCAAGTGTTGGACATTGGTCTGAATGAGATTCAGATGCAATGAGAAGATTTGATTTGCGGTCTTGATTTAATCAAGCATATGTGGGAGATTCGTAAGATCTGGATTTGAGATAAAATCTCAACATCCAAGTCATTATACGTGGAACAATACAATCGCACTGTCCTTATCCAAGTATCTGCGAAGAAAGCACATTATTCTTGAAGGAGTTCAAGAATAATTCATTTGATGAATTTAGTATCCAAGCATCGAGAAAATGGATAATTAAATATGATTTAATTATCGTGAATGATATGAATTTGATTCATATTATAAGAAGAGATATCTAAGATAATTAAATGTGATTTAATTATCAAAAATATGAATAACATGAATGTGATTCATGTTATTTGGGCACATGAGAAAAGAGATCCAAGATGATTAAATGTGATTTAATTATCATGGATATGAATAGTGTGGATAGCACTATCCATATTAATCATATATATTATAAATATGATTTGTAATGTATTAGAAAGAGAGAAACAATGTAAATAGCATTTGTTAATTATTAATGTGAATTGGATTCATATTAAGTAATTAATTGGAAATGCAATTTACAAATTAGGTTGGGTTGTGAATTTGATTCACATATTTTTCAATGGCATGATTGAAATATTCACAAATTAATTTGGTGGATATTTTTTGATAAAATTTATCACAAATTATTAAGAGATAATGTGATATAATAAAAAGAAAAATAAAAGCCACCCCTTTTTTATGAGGCAATATTATTTCCATTTTATTATATTGGTTAATCTCTTAACTAATTTATTTATGTTAAATTAAAAATATGTTGATAATGTTGCAACATATATTTAATTTAATTATAAATAAATGTTGTTGGTTTTAACCAACAACAATTATAGCCATTGATTGTAACATAGACCAAGCATGGCCATTGGATCTATGTGTCCCATGGATTGAGATCCATTGGATCCCAAACTAGTATAAAAGGAGGGCTAACCTAGCCTTCCAAGGCACATCATTAAGAGTTGTAGAAGTTTAGAACTCTCTCTCTCTCTCATATTCTCACCCTCTCTCTTTCTCTCCTCCAAAAGGTGGACCTCCATCTTGTGTTGAGAAAGAAGAGACTCCTGCATTCGCCTTCGACGACTCGGGGATCTCCTTCTTCTTTGGGGCTGCTTGCTCTAAAGGAAGACGATGGATTTCGTATGACGAAATCAGGGGATCCATTGCTTGGATCTTCATCGAGGATTGCGGGAGGAACGTGACTCATCATCGCGCCTGCAAGTGCGTTCTTCGTGGATCGGACTTAAGACAAGAGGATCTCTTGTTTGGGATCTCATGATCGCAACCACGCTTCAAGAGGTATTCCTTATACTTTGTGGTTTGATGAAACAATCCGAGAAGTGTTCTCGTGATCATGTGGTTTCATCTTTAGTTTTAAAAATTTTAATTTCTGCCGCATCTTGCGACTAGTGCGACTAGTCGCCCCGATCGTATGAGATACGATCGTCACGCTTCCGTGATGCGCTTGAGGATTCTCAATATCCTTCAGCGAGTTAATTGGAAGAATTGGGTGAGCATGCAGGTTGAGCTGATTTATTCGGATGAAGAGGAGGTGGGCTGAGTTGACCCGGGTCAACGGACCCAGGTCCAACCAATTAGGTGCAAGCCTGAATAAGGCCAAATAAAAGAGGACAAAAAGAAATGAAATTAAGAGAAAAAAATTAAAATAAATCAGAGAAGACTTTAAATTTAAAATTTTTTAAAATAAAATATGCTTATAATTAAATAAACTATTTTTAGTGATTTTAATAATTTAACTAAATTAATTTGTTTGATTATAATTATTAAATACATGTATTTATAGGTATAAAATACATATATATAGTTAATATAAATTTAATTATTTATTTGTACAAATATAAATACCAATTTATAATTTATATATTTATTGAATAGTTAGAGGATTTTAAATGTATTTTTATTTATTTTTTTTGAATTTATCAATGGAATATTTACATTATATGTAAATTACATCTATGTTATAAAAATAATTATTATTTTATTATTTTATTATTTTATTATTTTTTTATTTAAATAATATAAAATATGTACAAAACTTAAAAAGACAATATATCAAAAAATGTAAATAAATAAATAGTGCACTATACACATATAGATATAAAGACACTCCAAGCTGATTTTCACATCTTAACTCCAAATTCTACGAAACCGCATTCAATAAAAAATTTTGTTTTTTGAACACAATGAAAGTGAGTTTGATTTATTTTGAGTTCATGTAGAGTAGATATTGATCTTTCAATTATGACTTTACAGTTTTTTCAAAGTGTTATCCTTTTATTCTATATATGGTTTATTTTTGCAATTATATTTATTATTTAAAACACATTTTTATATACAAGTTTCAAGATGAAAATATTTCTATTGAGATCTAATTAATGATATATAAATTAATACAAGATATGTGCATAGTGAATAGTGATGAATAAGTACAATGCGAATTGATTGTCTGAGATTTGTTTATAAACTAAGGACCCTATCCCCCTACTTTATTCCATGTCGATTAGGTCAAGACTTGACCTGCTCTCGGGGTTAGGACCATTCTATATTTATTTCATATATACAACCATTTTTCTTTCCTTTTCTTTTATTTCGTTATTCACTTGTTTAGGGTTAAAATAATGATAATAATACACTATTTACGTTATTGAATAGTTAATAAATGAGAATTAATGTTATTTACACGTGCTTTGTAAGAGATTACAAGCCAAAATATATGAATTAAAATGATGAATCGGAGATTCATCAGTGCCCAATATCGTCCTTTATATACCCAATGAAGTAGCACTCTCGAGTGCGAGATTCTAGCTTACTTGCATCCACGTTCTTCGCATGGACCAAGCAACCCCAAATCCTCAAGTGTCTGATTTTGTTCTTGGTTCCAAACCAAAGATCACGAGGGGTTTTGGGTATATATTTGCTAGGAATCTTGTTATATATTGCGGTATCTATTGCATATCCTCATAAACTAAGAGGTAAATGTGCTTTTCTCATCATTGAACGGGCCATGTCCATGATGGACTTGTTGCATATTTTAGCAACACCATTTAATTGGGGAGTTCGAGGAGGAGTGAGATTGGATACAATTCCTCTCTCTTTGAGGTGTGAATTCATCCAAGAGGTACTCGCCACCTCAGTTAGATCGGATCTATTTAATCTTCCTATCGGTTTGATTCTCAACCAAAGCCATGAATTCTTTGAACATTTCAAATGTTTCAGACTTATGACATAATAGGAAGATACTCGTATCGTGAATGGTCATTGATAAACGTCAAACAATATCGATATCGATTTTGGGTCGTGGTACTGAAGGGACCACATACATCAGTATGTATTAGGTCAAGAATACCCTCGCATTGTGTAACCTTGTTACGAAAGGATGCACTGATCATTTTACCTCAAATGCAATGTTCACATGTAGGTAAAGTTTGGACCTATAGAAATCTAAAGGTTCATCCTTTATCAGTCTATTGATCCTACATGGATAAATAACTAAGCCTTTGATGTCAGAGCAGGTTCGAATGATTTCCGTTCTCTTTTGTTCTCTTAGGGTTTTTTTAGTGGGTGTTACATTCATGACAGATTCATCAATGCACAATTTATAGAGTCCACCAGAAGTTAGAATACCATCTGCAATATGATTATCATAACGACTTATACCAAGCTTATCACATAATAGGAACACATATCCATTTCTAACTAACTTGATATAGATAATACATTCCTTCTAACGTATGGAACATAGAGACATTCTCTAAGTAATAGGGCTCTCCCACTGGATAACGATAGTCTACACGTCCTGAGGGTGACTTCTGCAATAGTTGCATCAGATCCCATCTGGATGACTATCCCCCCTTCATCAAGATTCCTAGTTTCCTAAAATGGATGCAACAAATTTCTTAACATAATCAACATAATCTATGACCCAACTATCTTCTTGTCCTATGGAAACATTGGTTTCGATGATGAAAGTAGATTTTACACATGTTAGGGTATTATCTTTACTCCTCTATATGGTTTTCATATAATTTGGATAATCTCTTTTCCAGTGCCCTAGGCCTTTGTAGTGATGACAAACATTCGTTTTATTATATGTCAGATATGTGGAGGCTTGAGAGGATGAGTCAACACTTTGACCATTCTTCTTTACATGTTGGTGTTAGTCATGTGAGATCGAGGCGAACAATTTCTACAATAAATATTATTGTAATATTTGATATATCAATAAATGTTATTGGTTTATTTAACTCCTTGTCGGAGATTAAATGAATGAATGCACTTATAAGGTCCCTCGGTACATTTAGGGTTATTTACCATGGTCATCTTAATGATCATACAGCTTTTTGATTCAATGGTTGAATCATAGAGGTTGGTCTTAGATGATATCTAATGAGTTAGATTGAGGACTCTCCAAGTACCATCAAGTGATTATTAGGAGTTGATCTCCAGCCTAAGAAAGAGATGATAATCTTTTTCTAAAGGTTGATATCTAACTGACATCTTGATGCAGGTCCTCTACATAGGAATAGAGATTCGGAGGTGTCAGACAAGTTAGGTCAGAGAGTTGACTTAACATGATCGAGATAATCAAGACCTATTTCATATGTTGTCATGATAGAGGCATGCATCCTCTGATTGGAGACAGATGTATTACTATTTGTATGAGTATATACACTTGGCAGATCATTAGGTTGATGATCTAATCAATGTCTATAAACTGGTGAGCTGGTGCGCATACGAGGGCATATGAGTAATACGATCTCTCAAAGAGATTATACATGTTAACTACTGAACCGGGAGACATGAGCTCACACATGAGATATTGGGACCAATCAAATTCCATGCATGGTCATCTTGATTTGGAAGCATGACAAGAATTTGTAGGATGATACATGCTTTCGGAAAGCATGTGATCGATACCAATTCCCAATGATCGAATGAGAAACTTAAAGATAAAACCTTGAAGAAGCCAATCTAAATGGGATTTAAAACTATGGGTTTATTTTAAGTCTTCTACTATGCATGTTGTACGTGTATTAGGAATACTCGAGGATGATGTGATCATAAACGATTGTATAACCGTGACATTTCTATTCTGATGGAGTGATGAAACTTGTTTGGATTTTAGCGACTCCTCTCAGAAGATCGACAATCTAAGTCCAAATGTCGGACATTGATCAGAATATGATTTGGATCCAACGAGAAGATTACGTTCATCGTTTGATTTAATCAAACATCTTTGAGAGGTACTCGAGATCTGAATTTGAGATATGATCTCAATCCAAGTCAATATACAAAGAATGTACAATCGTCATATCCTTATCTCCAAGTATCCATGGAGAAAATACATTATTATTGAAAGAGATTAGGAATAATTACATTGTTGATAATATATCTGAGCATTGGAAAATTGATGATTAAGTGCAATTTAATTATCACAAATAATATGGATATGATTCATATTATTTGGATACATGAGAATAGTTATCCAAGATAATAAAATATGATTTAATTATCAATGATATGATCAATATGGATATCACTATCAATAATAATCATAAATATTATAAACATGATTTAAAATATGCTGGAGAGATTTATCTGTAATTAGTATTTACGAAATAAATGTTGATGTGAATTGGATTTCACATTGGACAATCAATTGTAAATGCAATTTACATTTTATTTTGGATGTGTGAATATGATTCACAATTTATTAGTTGCGTGATTGAAACTATCACAAAATAATTTGAAATTATTTTTGTGAATAATTACGCAATAAATGTTAATGCACATATGGAATTTTGAAGAGATGTAAGATCTCACCAATTAGGAAAAGGAAAGCTGCCTTCCCCTATTGTAGGGTGGACGACCATAGAGTCCAACTCCGTGTATGGCCATCCACTCTATTAAGGGAAGGAAGCTTGTCTTATTTCATTTATTTCCATGTGAAATTGATTTGAATTAAATTGAATATGTTGTAAATTATTCTCATGTCTACTTTGACCTAGTAGCCTCGACTCGTTATCTAAGGATTGATGTCCGGAGATATTGATCATAGTTCCGTATGTCTTAATAATCTTGTGATAATGATATAGTTGCTCCTCGTTTGTGGAAAATCCCTTAGGACTCTGGATCGCTTTTCTTATATAGAAGACCCAACTACCTTCCAGTCTTGCTCTCCCTATCGCTGAGAATGATGATCACTTCGTCTTCTTATTTATTACCTCTTCGGGACTGGCTCCGAACTGTTTTCTTTTTCTTAAGAGAGCCCCATGTATGTCTTTGCCTAGCTCCGCTTTGATAGTGTAGTGCCACAAGCTCCATCCTGTGGTCGCCCCGTGTCACTTCCTAGGGATTTCTTGTGTCTGCAATACACTACATCATTTTCTTCCCATAACCCCCAACATGACATCAAAGTACTGATATATTCTAGCTGCAGAATTAGGTTGGCAGTAAGAACATGCTCCTCTACTGTGATCGGTACGTCATTCAAGTACATACCGGTAGTGACAATCTCACCCATAGGTTCAGCAACTATTAATAAGAAAGAAGTGTGTATGGTCATATATTGAACATAGCATTTTATAGCAAATGCATGTTTTATGCCAGGAAATTCAATGTGGCACCCGAATCAGAAAGATGTACAATCAAACCTATTTATCAAATGATTTGCAATCAAACGTCAATCTAAAATAACTCAAATGTTATTCCATAAGCGGCATCATCGGCCTTGAGCGCTACAACCCTCAGGAGAGGGAGTCTTTTCTTTCGGCAACCTGAGTGAGTCTGAGGGGATCTCTTTCTCTTTTCCCTAAACTATGGTCTAAATAAGATAAGTACAGAGGTCAGTTGCTTCCTCTTATACTCTTTGCCTGCTCCGGGTTCTCTGAATAATGTGAATGGCTAAGGAAACTCCTGATACTACTATTGGTACGTTGTTGAATCGAAATCAGGAATGCCAATCTTTGATCATTTTGTCATCATCCAACTGTTCGCTCATTCAAGGGTTCGAAATATCACAATGTAATAAAAGAACCAATTATCAAAGATATAACAATTCCCATTATCAATTTCTTGAGCCCTTTGGGACTCAAATCACGAATTAGGATTCATCTTACCATTTAAGAACTCATAATCAGATATTGGTAAAGAAATATTGACTACTTGACAATTTGAAACAAACTTTCCAAGTACTTCAATATTATTTAATGGACGAAAATAGGAAGATTGAGAATCCCTTTCCACGCAATAACATCATTTTTCATCCATTGGATTTGAATTGTTTTGACATCATGATTATCGCGAGGAATCATCCCGATAATTCTTCTTGGACGGTTGATTTGTGAAATTGTATGTTTATTCAAATACGGACTACACATCAAATCTGGTCAAGTACTAATTGTTCGTGCGGACTATTTAGTAATAAGATCCGCTAAACCCGATTTGGTCACACCCAGTAACAATTGTTCATGGTCATTATGGGGAAATCCTTGACAAAGGAGAGACATTAGTGATGTTTATATATGACAAATCGAGATCTGGTGACATAACGTAGGGTTTTCAAAAGTGGAACAAGTCTGAGAAGTGTGTTCGATTGATTCAATATCAATGAATCTCGAAAATAAATAGCCTTAGCTAGACTATCAGTCAAGCTTGCCAAGACCTAGCCTTTTTTCTTCCATGACTCTTTCCCATCGCACCAACAAATTTAATTTATTTTAAATTGAATATTTATTGTTACAAATTTATGCTACGAAAATCATGGTCATTGATTGAAAGCACAAAACAATCTGAACCATTGATTTGTGAGCACATGGATTGGGATCCATGGACATCCAATGTGTTATAAAAGAAAGGGTAATCCTAGCTCTTTCTTTTACAACAAAATTGCAAGAGCAATCTCTCTCCATCTATTCCCTCTACACCCGCATCTCTCTCTCTCTCTATCTCAATTATCACCGTTCACATTTGACTAAGAGAGCCTTGCCGTCGTCATCACGCTGTTGTGCTACCGGATCGGCTTCTCGTGGATGTTCATCCTTTTTGGTGCTCCTTCCTCGTGAAGAAGATGACCGATTTCATGAGATGGAACCAAGAGATTCATTGCTCAGATCTTCAACTTGGATTGCGAGAAGCGCGCATCTCATCTACGTATTCGCAAGCGTATCCTTCGGCAGATCAGACTTGAGAACGGATGTCTCTTACTTAAGAGACAAGGGATCACGCTTCAAGAGGTATTTCTATAACTTATTTGTGATTTTGATGAAACGATTTGAGAAGTCTTTTCGAATCATGTGGTTTCATCTCTTTAAAATTTAAATTTTCGCTGCCCTGAGCTACTAGTATGACTAGTCACTCTTGATCGCATGTGATGCGATCTTCACGCTTCCATGATGCGCTAAGTCTTAAACCCTAGCCTTTAAGTGGTCTCAGATACTTAATAGAGGGTACTGGATGCGATCCAAATCTTAAGGGAATAAGATTTTGTATATTGGTTGCGCAGGGACTCGTAATTTTTGCATAAGATGTAAGTTTGAATTGCTTTTTTTCTAAAATGGAAAGCTCTTGTTTATGCATTGTTTGGTCATTTTTTGGATAATAAAATGTATTTAGAATATCTAAATATGTTTCCAAAACAGTAACATATTTTTGGCAACAAATGTGCATGAATTAAAATTGGAAACATTCCCGCGATGAAATTGTTTTTGCATGTATTTGTGGATCTGTAAGAAATTTAATTTTGCTCATTGTTTCCCTGTCATGAAACGTGAAATAAACACCTTAATTAAGTAAATAATAAAATCAATAAACCACTCAAAATTATTTCACGTGATTCCAACTATGTTTGCCCTAGATATTCCATATTTAGTGGAGATGGGTCGGGTGGTGATTGGATCATCAAGATCACTTTTTTAATGTGTTTATCATTCAATAAAAATCATGGAAATTGTGAATCTACCCTGATAATTTGATGCTTAATATTTATGAAAATATCTTATCAAATATAACGACCATTGAATGAATGTTTCATGACAAAAACCCTTGTTTATCCTTCAATAGTTATAGGACAGCTTTTACATGCAAAATCAAGAACAATGATTGCTTGATATGCTTAGAAATTTAAGATCTCAAAAGTGTTTTAAGATGCCTAATACTTCTGAGTGATTACTATATAGTATAATGCCTATCATCAAAGTTGATCGATAAAACCGCAAGTACATTCATCCAACGATTGTTGTTATTGAGTCGTTAAGGTGACAATGTCTAGGCCATAGATATGCTAATGGGTTAACTAGTTGGAATCCTTCCAGGAAGCGCTCCCTGTTAGTAGTATTTGTCCGACCTGGCTTGAACCATTTCGATGAAGGGTAATATGAGTAATTCAAGTTGTACTCTAGTTAACTAAATAAAGAACAATATGTACTTGTGAGAGATAATACTATCTCGTAATATCGAGCAAACCCTAATTATTTGTTGGTTGAACTGGATTGTTAATTAATTTATTATGGTTCATATAAATGCCATCCATTGTCTCCCGTCAAGGTAAAGGGTTCTGTTGCCATGGATTGTATGCTAGAGATGCCTGTCCGAAATGACAGCTCCTACATACAAGTTCACATGGATTGGGCTCTTTGCTTCTTGAAAGAGTAAGGTTGTATGCGTAGTGACCCAATATTTGTTCCTTGTATTATTGGAGCGATATTAGTTTACACATAGCGAGTTCTATTCATGTTGACAGTTGATTCAATTAACAACGTGTCAACATCACTTAGGGGTGATGGGTCCGGGTGTTAAAGACTAAATTGGGAAATGCAAATTGGACGTACAAGGATGAATGAGTTCCTGCTTCTTTTTATCCAAGTTGCAGTTTCTCATATTATTGGGATGTAACAAAGATAGAAAGGAGATCCCATATCTTGTTAGAGATAAACTTTAAGTATATCACTTTCTTTTAAAGTTTAGTAAGGAAATGGACTTTCAAAGTTGAAAAGCCAAGACTAAATTGATTAAAAATCCTTAAAAGAATTTAATTTTGAATATATAATTATTTATATGATCTAATATAGTGCATTCTTAATTTCAGACATGAAATCCATGAACCTGCTCAGCATGCTTCTGGAGGTCAACCGATTGACAGACCCAAATTATTCGGATTGGATCCATAATTTGAAAACTGTTCCTTTTATAGAGCTCATTGGCTATGTGCTCACAAAAGAACAAGCACACAAACCCTACAACATTGGATGAACTTAAGTTCAATGAAAAATACGATGAGGATCAATCATTGGCTAGGTGTTATATTATGGGGTCTTCGTCCAATGTGCTTCAGAAGCCACAGCTGGACATGGACACAACCCATGACATAATGCTGAATCTAAAAGAGATGTTCAGTGATGTGAATCGTACTCAACGTTATAATATCACGAAGAACTTATTCATTGTACTATGAAGGAAGGGACTTCGATTTGAGAACACGTAATCAAAATGTTTGGTTATTTCTCGGAATTGGACACCCTTGGGGCACAGATGGATGCATATATGCGGTCCGACTTCATACGGCTATCTATGCCCATGTCTTTTAACAACTTTATGGTATCGTACCATTTGAATAAGATGAACATTGAGTTAATATCTTCTTTAAAGTACGCAGAAAATGTAATAAAGAAAGAAAATGCCAATAGCAGTGCAATGGTTGCACATGTCAAAGGGAAGTGTGGTCGAAAGCATGGGGGTCGAAAGGGTTTGGTTGATAGAGGGTCTCTCGCACTGGTCTGATAATCAAACACGATCAACAATCATTGTGTGACCAAGCGTTCCTCCGATCAACAATCATCCCACGAAAAATTCGAGCGATAAATGTGTGTGAGTTAATATTTATTATAACTCTACTATAAATGTATATAGGCGCAAGTATGGAAGACTGTCGAGCACATGGAGCAAAATATGGTAGTAGGAATTATAGTTTATAAATAAATAATGAATAAATAATAATGTGTATTTGTACAATATTCGCTAAAATAATTACTTAATGAATTTATGGGTTTTAAATTAAATTAAATAATAATTATTTTCATGTTGGTTTTAGTGATTTTTTATATTCTCTCTCTCCATATATATAAATATCATCATTGTTATTATAGTTTTTATAATAATTCTTGTTATATGTATATATATATATATATATTTATAATTTTATGGTTTTTAATTTCTTTTGTTTTTCTTTTTCTTTTTAATAATACATTAAGATTTATACAACTATATAGATATATACATATAAAATTTAGGGTAATACAATTATAAATACAATTAAATTTCTAAAAAATGTAAAATAAAATGTTTTGTATTTTATATATTTTTCTAATATTTTTACGATTTTAGTGGTATTTTGCTGATTTTTATGTATTTTCAAAATAAAAAATATCAAAAAATAGGGATTAAATAAATAAATTGAATTATTTTGGAGCTCAAAAATATAAAATAAGGTCAAAATTTCCCAAAACTTTTTTCTCATGTAATAACACATATAAATAAAATTACTAAACAAGAATAAATACTTTTGGAGTTTTGTAGAATTTTTATATTTTTATAGGATTTAGGAGCTTTTTAATTTTTTATCATCTTCTTTTTCTACTTTTAGGGATTTCTCATCTGAAGATATGAAATACTATAATAGACAACATTTTTTGGATTTTTTTCAAATTGGTTTTATATTTTTTGGAATTTTAAGTTAAACAAGTGTAAAATTTATTATACTTTATTTTTAATAAATAAGAAATGTGTGTGAAAGATAAAAATAAAAATATAGCGTGAAATATCAAACATCACGTATATTGTCCTATTTTTTGCATTTTTTTGGAGAATGGGTGATACTTATAATAAATAGAGAAACATGCACAAAAAAATGAAATATTGTCGGGGACCTTTTTGTAAATATTAAAAAGTTTATATTCATTTCTAAACCCTAAAACAAAACTCTGGGGGATACTTATAATTTAACCACGTGTATTTAAATTAAACACGCCTAATAGGGGCTTAAGTGTAATTTACAAAAAATGCAAGCCCTCTTTGCAATTTTTCACAAAAATTAGCACTAATTGTACATATTTCATGACTGAATATAAAGACAAAGAATTGCAAGGTACTATTTGCAAAATAACCACCTCACATTGGGGGGCATGTGGGGTTGAGTTGGTACGGACATCGATGTAATTATATAAACATGCATAGGGTTTTATGCAAAATAACCTCAATTATTTACACTTCGGACCTAACTTCTGATATTAAATAGAAACAGACAAAAAGGCAAGGGACATATGTGAAATTTACCCCATATAGCGCATGGCCAGACAGCTAGGGTGGCGCCACATAGGCACCACTTACTTGATCTACGGTTGGGAATGGGGCACCACTGCATATGAAGTGAATGACCCAGATATGAAGTGAACGACCCAGATTAGATATGGGCCTCGATGAAGATCATACGGATCTGGAGGGGGGAGGAAGAACAAGGAAGAACACTTCCCTATCCGTCCTTCGAGCATGATTTTCTCCTCGTCCCGACCACCTGGGAACTTGCTGACGATCTCCTGAGCTTCCTGGTGATGACCTGCGTCCAATGGCACCATCAGAAAACCCCGAGTCTCAATGGGGTGAGGCCTGGAGCTCGGGGAAGAATCGGGTTCCTGGGAACCACCTTCAGCTCCAGAATCGACCCTTCAGGGGTCTTTGGCATGTCACACCTACAGAAGGAGACTTAGTGGCCTGAGGTGAATCGTCTCGACCCAAAATGAAGCTGTGGGGCATCAAAAATGGGCGAGATGGAGGAGCTCCAACGAAAGGCAGCAGGGGAGATCTGATTCGTTTATCCACGGGGGACCAGATTGGTTCAAAGTGGGGGAAAATGCATCAGGGGAAGGGGAAGGAGATGAGCATGGAAGGCGGGTCGGAACTGACAGGGTCACGGTGAAACATGGTCGGAGCAGAGAGCTCCGACGATCTTCGATTTTCAATTCTAATCTAATCTACGGATCTAAAGATGGAAGGAAATGCAGGAATGTAAAACCTAAGAATAAATCTACTAAGAAATGAAAGGAAAAAGAATAGCTCATACATGGGGACCAGGGAGTAGAGGTGTCGCTGGAGCTCCACCTTGGACCATCTCCTCTCCTCCTAACATCACCTCGACCTGGGGGGGGGGGTCTCGTTGTTATCGGGAGCACACACATGCATGAAACTAGGAGTTTTAGGGCTCGAAGAAGGATCAAAACGAGTTAGGAATAAGGGGTTTTTTTATACACCGAGGTGGGTGTCCTTATTAGCCAGTGATTTCTAATGAATAGGGGGTATGCACAAGGGATTAAGAACCTAGGCATGTATGAGGGTCGATCATAGATTAATTTGCGTGAGAAATCAGATCGATGGGAGTGGTTTATCATCTGGGAAATTGGAGGAAAAATGGGGAGGCAACATACATGATATAGCAGAGGCGCCAAAGGCTCAGTTGATTGTAGGTCAACAAAAGAATCCCTCCCATTGGTCCATGTAGTCTGCTAGAGGACAAAATAGAATAGAAAATAAGAGATAATTAAAAAATAATAAATGAACTAATTAAATAAAATTTATAAAATAAAAAATATTTGTTTATTCTCTAGTATTTAAATCCAATTTTTATTTATTTTTATGGAGCTATTTATTATGAGTTAGTATTTACAAGTATAGTTATAAGTATGTTTTCATATATATAGCTCATTTATTTTTATTTTGTATTTTGAAATTTATTATTTTATACACTTAATTTGTATATTTATAACTGATTTAAATATATACAAATATATTTTTATTGTATTTTTGTGATGTTATGTGTACGATTAAATAAACAGATGTATTTATTGTATAGGTATATGTATAGTATATTCATGTATGTATTTTAGTATATTATTTTTTTTATTATTTTCTTTATGGTTTTATTATATTCGAAATATGTACATATATTATAAAGAATATTTACACAATTATAAAAATATAAAATTATAAAAATATAAAGAATAAATAAAATAAATATTTTATTCGTGTATATAAAGAATACATACGATCAATATTTTATTCATGTATATAGTACAATAGGGGTCTAAAATCTAACTTTTCCATCTTAACTCTAAATTAAGTGAACCCATCTTCATTAAATACCTAATAAAAAGTTATATACAATTAAAGGTGAGTTGATACATTTTGAGTTTTTATGAAGAAGTTATGGGTCAATGAAGTTTGGGTTTTGGATTCTTATTCATAGTGTATAATGAACACTGTACATTATTTTTGGATGAAATCAATTTTATATTTTTCTTTATATTTTATGTACAACTTTCATATACAATGTTTATTGACTTGAGGTATAAATAATAATGAATAAAATAGGTCCTAAAAATGCATTATTGAAGAATAAATGAATAGGGTGTTTATTGTGTGGTTGACCCTTATCTCCCCCTACTTTATTCCTTCTCAACCCAGTCATCATGATACCTAGGTCTCAGAATTTAGGACCATAAAATACCTTTGGCATTTTATTTCATTTTATTTTTATTTTCTTTATTCTTTTATTTTAGCTTTAAATAATATAATTTATATCATATTTATACAATAAATAATTAATGTTAATTTATGTAAAATAATGATAGTTGCATGCATTAGCTAAGGTTGAAAGGCCAGAATGAAAGAATAAAGGTGATGAAATGGCGATTCCTGTCTGAAGTGAGCCTGTCCGAAGTGACAGCTCCTGCATGCAAGCACACAAGGATCAGGTTCTTTACTTCTTGAAAGAGTAAGGTCGTATGCATAGTGACCCCAATATCAGTTCCTCATATTGTTTGGGTAATATTGGGTTACACATAGCGAGTTCAATTCTTGCTGATAGTTGGTTCAATTAATAATGGGTCAACATCACCTTATGGGTGGTGGGCTTGGGTGTTAAAGACCGATTTGGGAAATGCAAGTTGGACTTCCAAGGCAGAATGAGTTCCCGATTCTTTTTATATGAGTTGTAGTTTCTCATATTATTGGGACGTAACAAAGGTAAGAAGGAGATCCCAGATCTTACTTGATATATAATGGTAAGTATGTCTTGCATTGACAATGAATAAGGGAATGGACTTTCAGAGTTGACAAGCCAAGACAACTTTGACATAAAATCCTTAATCAAATTAAAATTTGTATTTATGCAAATTATCTTATTTTAGACAACCTGCATTAAACCTACTCAAAACTGTACTCAATAATAACCAATAAAATATCATGGATTGGATCTATAATCAATATATTGTACTTGCAATTGAACACATAATGTATGTGGTTGCAATATGCAAGTTTCCTTATAATAATGAGGAAGGACAATTAAAGATACAATATGACAACAACATTGGCTTTGTATGTCTCTATATTCTTGATCTCTCATAGAATGTGTTTTGGAAGTATCATGTCGATGATGATCGTAATTATCGAAAATCCTTGTAAACCTAAGAAGATGTTTTGGCATACATATGTGCTCTCGACATTTAATCATAAATGACATGGTTCACTGCATTATGCAGGATGGTGGCTCAATAAGAGAAGATGTACTCAAAATGCTTGACTGCCTACCTGAACCAAAGTCTTTAAGAGTTTAGGTGGATCTTGTAACGTCTCGAGCTTAAGTCCCCGATCCATTAGCGAAGAAAACTGACCCTAACAACTTGTTGGGTACGAACCCAAATGGACCCGTTGGCAACCACCCAAAATACTTAGGCCCAAGTTGTCAAGTAGTAATCCCCACCACTTATAAACCACACCCACACTTCGTGAGTTTTAGGTATGGCACTTTGTTTGGGGTTGGGGTGTTACAACCTCCCCCACTTATATTCGCAACGCCCTCATTGCGACATGGCCCATCACTTATTCCCAGTGACAGTGGCGGCTGCACGCTCCGGGTAGCCATTTCCTCCTACCTCTTTGTAGAGGTGGCTCCACCTCTCGGGTAGCCCTTTCCACTATCAGAGGAAAATTGGCTCTGATACCATTTGTAACGTCCTGGGCTTAAGTCCCCGGTCCGTTATCGAGGAAAACTGACCCAAACAACTTGTTGGGTATGAACCCAAATGGACCCGTTGGCAAACCACTCAAAATACTTATGCCCAAGTTGTCAAGTAGTAATCCCCACCACTTATAAACCACACCCACACTTCGTGAGTTTTAGGTATGGCACTTTGTTTGGGGTTGGGGTGTTACAGATCTAGATACGAAGAGTGCCATCGTTCTACTATCTGTACTATAGTCTTTCATGAAGCTTCATAATATTCATATTATATGAATTGAATGTAGCATTATAAATGTTGAAATACTCTTATATTGAAATCTTTTAAGTTCAATATAAGAGATCCTTTGTCTCAAGCAATGGTTGTTTATAGATGAAGGAATCACAATGGAAGCATGTGTATGACCCAAGTTAGAAGGAAAGTCAAAGAGTTGAATGTACTTCTATAATTTCCACACATGACATCCAAAGAGTTGGATTAATGCCAATACTGCAACAAGCTGATGTATTTATCGTATGACTATCTAAACTATCTAGGATCCTTAGAGGACTCATATAGTGCATCGACATATTATGCATCTACATATAATCATTGAAATCGACTTTCTTATTAGATAAGATCAAAGTCTAACAATTGTATCTCATTCTTCTAATAACACTTGCAATCGACTGCATATGTTTTCGAAAACTATAAAATTTGATCTTAAGGTCTAATAGTCATCCACATGGATGTTAATGCAATTGTTGTAAAAATCTCCATTGGATAGATAGACTACATATTTTCAATGGGAGAGCCATTGTCTTAGAGAATGTTTTTATGACCTAGATATTAGAATTCATTCGTTGTTTATTTCTAAATGTTGAAAATAAACATGCATTTGGAAATAGACCTATCATAAAGGGTTATGATTATATATTTCAGATAGTAATCTAACATCTAGAGGACTCTACCAAATTAGGAAATTTATGAATAGTTCATTAACATTTCTAATACTGAAAATTAAATATTACAAAATCAATAGGAGGATGAAGATCATTTGACAATGATCTAGCATCAAGCCATGGACATAAGTTTATTGATAAGATCAATAGGCCAGTAATAGATTGAACTTTAGATTTTCTGGAGATTCAAAACTAACATACTTATGAATAGTATATTCAATGTAAAATGTCTAATGCACCCTTCTATGGGAATGGTGTAAGATGCCAAGGTATTCAAGATCTCATACATATTGATGTATGTGGATCATCTATATCATAATAAATATTAATGATATGAGATATCGATTGATGATTATTTGTGATATGATATCTCTTCCCTTCACCTTAGAAACATTTGACATGTTCAAAGATTTCACATTTTTCATTTAGAATCAAAGTTTGAAGGAAGATGAAACGAATTTAATATAATCAAGATAACAAGCACCTATTAAGATATATTCAAGGATGCCTTATGGGGAAAGGAATATCATTCCTATCCCACTCCTCCTAATACACCTAAACTCAATACAGTTGTGGGGAGATGAAATTGGATCATGTGTGACATGATTTGATCAGTGATTTATCCTAGCATAATTACCTCTTAGTTTTCATGTATATGTAATAGAGACTGCAATATATATCCTTAATAAGATTCCATGCAAATATAAACCCGAAAACCCTCATAAGCTATGGTTTGGAACATAGCCTAGTATTGGACACTTGAGGATTTAGGGTTACTTGGTCCATAACCATGCCATGGATTCAAGTAAGCTCGAATCTAGTACCCAAGAGTGTTACTTCATTACGAATATAAAGGGTGGTATTGGATACCTACTTTATGACCTTGAGATTATTAAAAGATTTCATCTCTAAGGATATGATTCTTAGAGGATGACTTTCTTGAGAATCAAGGCGAAAATGAAGTAAAAGAGGAATCTAAAAAATTTTAAATGTGATGAAATCACATGATCCAAGAACCTTTCTCGGATCATTTCATCTATACCACAATAGTATAAGGTTTACCTCTTGAAGCGTGGTTGCGATCGAGTCTCTAAACTAAGAGACCTCCTGTCTCAAGTCCAATCCGACGGAGGAGACGCTTGCGAGCACGTTGATGAGACGCATCCTTCTCGCAATCCAAGTTGATGATCCAAGTAGCGAATGTCCTGATCTCGTCACACGAGATTCGACATCTTCTTCACGAGCGAGGCGCACCGAAGGAGATGGAGATCCACGAGTAGATGATCCGGCAACATAACGACGATGCTGCATCGATGACGATTCTCACAAGGGCTCCATGGTGGACGACTACTATGAGAGAGAGAGGCTTGGCGTGTAGAGTAAGAGAGAGGAGATAGAGCATTCATTTACGTTGTAAACGTGTGCATCGAAGAGCAAGGGGTGCCTCTTCTTATATAGAGTTTTGGGAGTCCATAGATCTCAATCCATGGACAACATACAATCAATGGTTGAGATTGATTTGTGTTTCTTTCAATGGCTAAGATGTTGTTGTAAAAATACAACAACAATTGATTTAATTTGAATTAATTTATATTGATAAATCAACATAATTAATCCCAATTTAAATCACTTTGACTGATCTTGGAGATAATGAGGAGATAAACCTCATCCCCTAAAAAAGAGGGGACGACTACCTATCATCTCATGATATCTCATTATCTCACGAGATCTTATTATCTCATGATATATCCAAGATTTACAACAATAATTGTTGTAAATATTTTTCACAGAAATAATTCACAATTATCTTGAGAAAAACTTCAATCAAGCCATTGAAATTATGTGAATCTCATTCACAACTCAAAACAAAATGTAATTATATTTTTAATTATTCAGACAATGTGAATCCAATTCACATTAACAGTTAATCAACAAATATAAATCATAATGTGCTCTCTCTAATATATTATAAATCATATTTATAATATATCTGATTAATATGGATAATGATATCCACATATTCATATCCATGATAATTAAATCACATTTAATCATCTTGGATCTCTTTTCTCATGTGTCCAAATAACATGAATCACATTCACATTATTTAGACCTTTAATTATTAAATCACATTTAATTATCTCAGATAACTCTCCTTATAATATGAATCAAATTCATATTACTCATGATAATTAAATCACATTTTAAAAATAATTTTCTCAATGCTTGGATACACATATCAACAATGAAATTATCCATGAACTCTTTCAAGGATAGCACGCGTTCTCCACGGATACTTGGAGATAAGGACATGGCGATTGTATTGTTCCATGTATAGTGACTTGGATATTGAGATCATATCTCAAATCTAGATCTTGCAGACCTCCCATAGATGCTTGATTAAATCAAGACCGCAAATCTAATCTCCTCATTACATCTGATTCACATTCAGATCAATGTCCAACATTTGGACTAAGATCAGATTACTTCTTTATAAGAGGAGTCACTAAAATCTAGACCTATTTCATCACTCCCTCGGAATGGAAGCACCATGGTTATACAATCGTTTATGATCACATCACCCTCAAGCATTCTTAATACCTGTAAATCCTGCATACTGGAAGACCCAGAATAAACCCGAAGTATAAGATCAATTTTACACCGTCTACTTCAGAGTTTTATCATCAAGTTTCTCGTTCGATCATTGGGAGTCGGTATTGATCACATGCTTTCCAAAAGCATATATCATAACTAGGTGTTGATCATATACTTTTCCAAAAGCATATATCAAACCTACAAATTCAGTCAAGATTCCAAAGCAAGACGATCATGCACGGAATTTGATTCTTCCCAACATCTCATGAGTGAGCTCATGTCTTCCGATTCAGTAATGAACCTGTATGATCATTTTGAGAGATCGTATTATTCATATGCCCTTATATGCACACTAGCGCGCCAGCATATATACCTTGATTAGGTCATTAACCTATTGGTCTGCCAAATGTACATACTCAGACATATAGTAACACATCTGTCTCCGGTCAGAGGATGCGTGCCTATATCGTGACAACATAGAACATAGGACTTTGGTTATCTCGATCTCGTTAAGTCAATTCTTTGACCTAACTAATCTGACACCTCCGAATCTATATTCCCATGCAGAGGATCTGCATCAAGAGGTCGATTAGATGTAAGCCAAGTAAGAAAGGATTGCCATCTCTTACTCAGGCTGGAGATCATCTCTTAACAATCATTTGACGGTACTTGATGAGTCCTCAATCTAACTCTTTAGATATTCATCCAAGCACCAACCTCTATGATTCAATAATTGAATCAACAACTGTATGATCATTAAGATGGCCATGGTACATAACCCTAATTGTACTAAGGGACCTATTATGCAAATTAGTTATTCTTCATTTCAGATCAGGGAATGATATTTGTAATAACATTTATTGCATAATGGCTCGCTGTGGGCTCACATGTCCAACAAAGTGTGGTAAGACCACCTAAAGATTATGGATTCCATGTGTCAGATAAGTCTGATAAGGATCTGACTTCATATGATGAAGTTTCTGAGGATCATAACATGGAAAGATGGATATTAGCAATAAAGTCTAAAGTAGACTTCATACACAAGTGTTGTATATGGAACCTCGAGGATCCACATATAAGGGTAAGACCTGTTTGGGGTAAATGGATCTTCAAAAGAAAGAGGGAATCTGATGAGAATCTAGAGACCTTCAAAGCACAACTCCTATCCACAAGATACACACAAAGAGAAGACATCATTTGCAATGAGACTTGCTTTCCAGTGACCATGCTTAAACCCATCAGAATATTGCTAACTATAGCTGCACAACTTGACTATGACATTACAAGATGGAAGTCAAGATTGCATCCCTCTATGAATACCTATCCAAGGATATTCATATGAAGCAGTCCCACGGCTTCATAGTTGAGGAAGGCAAGGTGTGCAAGCTTAAGGAACTCCATCTATGGACTCAAATAAGCTTCTAGCAGTCGGAATATAAGATTTAATGAAATTATAAAGATTATGATTTCATACAGAATCTTGATGAATCATGTGAAGCTTAGTGGGAGTGCCATTGTTTCATCACGCTAAAATGTAGATAAGATCCTAATTATTTATAATGATATAAGGATGATAATAAGTGTTTTATGATCTAATTGTTCTATACATTGAGATATGATTTTAAGGACGCCTCTTATATTTTAGCTCTAAAGGTTTTCAGAAGCAAAGATAAGAGGTCATTGGGACCATCACATTAGTGGCAAATCTTGGACATATTCCATTTTTTAGAAAACTCCAAGGAAAGCTTCTTCCCATTAAGATATGGTACTGACCTATCTGAAGGGATAACACCTTAAAGAGTTGAGGAAGTGAATTCTAAAGCCGCTTGCCCTTGTGCATCAATTATTAGAAGCATGGTGTGTGCTAGATTTGTACAAAAGTCAGATGTCTCCCATGAAGTGGGAGTAGTAAACTTTTACTAATCCTACCGTGGAGATAAAATACTTGATTGCAATAATAAAAACACCTTCAAAGATGACAAGACCCTTTGAGATAATAATGTCTAAGTTTTATCTTCAAGAACTTAAGACTTTATAGATAGTGATCTAAAAGGTCTTAATTGCAGACGCCTTATAAGACCTAATACTGGGCCTTGGTCTTAGGAGATGGAGATCTTCGGGAATAAGGGCGTTCTGATAAGGATAATAAAAATTACATACTGGTTATAATGATTATTGAATTGTAGTGTTAAAGACACTATAATTGTTTTAACAAAAGTGAGTATTGGTTGCATATGATGCAGCATTCGCATTGGAAGAGAGCACTGCTATTGGGAGATATGCATGTATGTAAAAGGACTTGGCATAGTCTTTCGGGAACAGATTGAATAGTCAGCTGACCAAGTTATTTTTCTAAATAGCTTATTATTATCACATGAGTGTGGATTTAAAAGATTATCCCGTTAATGGCTCTTTAGGCTAGTGGGAGATTGTTGGACATGTAAGCCCACGACGAGACATTATGCAATAAATGTTATTATAAATCATTCCCTGATCTTAAATGAAGAATAACTAATCTGCATTGTAGGTACATGATGAATCCGTGATTAATCACTCTAAAAGTTGAAAATAGAGTTTTATTCCCGAGTAATTAGATGCATATTTCCACTTATATTGCATAATTAGCATTCATGCATGTGTAAATAATATCTGCATTTTAGCATTCATATTTGCATTAATAAGGAGCCCAAATTCACTTGTAAAAATGCACCTGTATATTAGCTAAATACCATATTTGCATTTATTTTTATACTAACTCCAAATACAATAAAACCAACTCTATAGTGTATACTAACACTAATAAAGAAAAAATATCAAAAAATACTAACTTGTAAAATTGTCCAATAAAATCCAAATTCAAGTTTGAGACCATGAACCTTAAAATGTGCATATCTCTCTCATACAGTGTCCGATTTAGGTCTACTCACTTTTAAAGTAATATACATTCAAAGACCTTCAAAATCAAGACTAATTTCATAAAAATCAGAGATCGTATGTGAAACTTGGGTTTTGGGCCCTATTGCATTGCACTTATTAACATTTTTGCCCTTGTATTTTATTTATGCATTTTCTTAATTATTAAAAATCCAAAAAAATAAAGTAAGTTGCTAATATTTGTTACATATTTTTCCTGATTGTATTTGATTATTATATTATTTAAAAATGAAAAAAATCATAAAAGACAAAAAATTACGGTATTTTATACCTATAAGATGCCACCCACAGTTTGTACATATGGCTTATTTTGATTTTTGGTCCTTCATGAAAGTAGTAATCTTGTCGAGACGAGCAAATTTCATGTTGACTACTTTTTGATTTGAACCCTTTTGTTATTTCTTTTTGATTTTCTTTGTATTTAATTTTTGATTTTTCCAGGTGCGATACGTGGCAGCTCCTGGAGCCACCACGTGTCACCCTATTGATTATTATTTATTAATTTAATATTTTATTTTTATTATTTATTTTATTTATTTTATTTTATTATTTATTTATTTATTTTTAACATTTTCCCTTCATTATTTATGATAGCCTACTTATTTTATTATTTTTTCCTTTTTACTTCTTCTCTTTTACTTGTCCTCCACTCCAAGTCACCACTCCTCCACCTCCTCTACATTCTCCACCACTTTTCTAACTTCCACTCTCCTCCTTTTTATTCCCATCTCCTCCTCCATTTTTCATCATCCGCCGATTCGAGAGAAGAGAGGTCGAGCCCCTTTAACCTACAGGTGACAGCTGAAGGAGATAAGTTGAGCGACAACAACCTTTCAGGCGAGATCCATAGTACCATGTTGCCGTGTTGCGAGCTTCTAAGTGGGCTCGCTTAGCTTCGAAGGATTCCACCGTCCTTCTCGAGGTGACAATCGGAGTTGCAGCATAGCTCCTCCAAATTGCGACGAATCACAGGTAAGTAATCTCTCTCCGTTTCCTTGTCATTTTATTTTTATCTAACATTTTTCCCGTGTTGATTCATATCACAATCACCAACTTCATTTTTTATCACATCCAAATCACAATCATCACACACAAACACCACTTCTTCATTGTATTTTATTTACTGTTTACAAAAAAATTACAAAAAAGGGCAGTTGTTGTCCCCTTCTGCCGCACGCCCAGCCCACCAGAGCAGTCGCTGCGGCCACAGCCGACCTCACCAACCCCCTCTGATCCCTGCACGGCCGTCGCCTCCGCGCGAAGCCCCTGCATTGCCCTCCCGTGGCCTCCGGCGGCAACCAGCCCAACGGCTGCCCCGTCACGCATCTCGCGTACCGCCATGCGCACACCTACCAATCACCACCCCTGGCCAGCAATTCCCAACGAGCGCGCTGCCTGCCCGCCTTCGACTCGTGCCACCGCCGCGCCCGCTGGCGGCAGCCCCATGTCTAGCGCCGCCCTGTCCATTTCCCCACATCGATGCACGCCCCTCCAGATGCGAACGCCAGCCGCGCGCCGTCGTCCGACCGACGCCCCTTTGCAGCACTGCCGCTCGCACACGCCCGTCGCCTCGTCCCCCTCACCCTGTGCCCCCACGTCTCTTGCCCTAGCGTGGGAGGTGGGAAAGGTCATTTTATTTATTTATTGTGACAATCGTACTTTCATTCCTGCATAATTTAGTAATTTCAAAAGTGCCCCTTAAGCATAATTTGTTTGTTTGTTTCTTTATTTCTGTATTACAAAGACAACTCTATATTTCTAATCTAATTTGGATCTTATTTTTGCATCATTTTATTTAATTAAAAATAACATCTTGTTGATAACTAAATTCTGTACATTTTGGCTATTTAATTAGATTTTTGTGAGCATTAGGTAATTAATTAAAATTATTTTGGTGAATAATTGAATACTTTACCCATTTCGTGATCTGTAATTCATATTTAATTAAATATTACTCCAAAAATGTGCAAAAATTATAGATGATGCTTCTTAGATCTCTTTAAACTATCCAAATTTCATCTAAATTGAAGTTATCTTGTGCATGATATAAATTAATTATAGAGTGATTTCTGTAATTTATTTTTAATAAAATCCACATATATTATTTTTTGCGAAATTTCAACTCTCTTGGATTGATCATTTAAATATCTATTTGAGATAAATCGCTCTCTGAGTAATTTGGTTTTGAGGATTTATTAAAATAAAATACTTGCAGTCACTCTATTTTCCTTAAAAAATAATAAAAAATCATATATTGCCAGAAAATTCCAAAAAAAATAATGTAGCTTCATTTCATCATATTTCACTTCCAATAAAGTTTTCATAATTTTTACATATTGTTTGCACGGAAAATTGCTAAAACCCCCAAAAAAGTTTACATTTTTATTTATTGCATTTTAACTCCCAAAACTCCAAAAAACTACATTTTGCATTCATCGTTGGATTAGATTCTCAGGGAAATTATAACTTGGCTAATTTGGATTAATTTCTTATTAAAATCAAATTAGCTAATTTGCTGATTTTCTTGATAATCTAGTTCATCCGTATTTGTGCATTTGCATTTTTATCGCATAAAAAATTACAAAAAAAATCCCGCTTGGAAAACCATGATCTAATCCCTCTAACTTGATTCGAAGTTGTTCCTTTGCCTCCTTGAGTCGACCCTGGGGCTTGACCAAGTTAAAAATACATCAAACCGTGCATTATTTAATTCATCGATTCATCGATTCGTGCGGTTAATTTTTTATCGATCCTGATTGCCCGGCTACAGCAATAACAAATGACACACATATTAATTAACAAGGGGGATTCATCGGTTCAATCAGTACCCTGGTGCAATTAGAGTTATGTAGCATGACAATATTAATGATCATACAACTATTGCTTCAATTGTTGAATCATAGAGGCCAGCGCTTGGATGATATCTAAAGAGTTAAATTGAGGACTCATCAAGCATCGTCAAGTGGTTATTAAGAGAGGATCTCCATCCTGAGAAGAAGATGACAATTCTTCTCTAAAGGTTAATATCTAACTGACCTCTAGATACATGTCCTCTGCATAGAAATAGAGATCCAGAGGTGTTATAAGTTAGGTCAAAGAGTTGACTTAACACGATCGAGATAACCAAGACCTATGTCGTATACTGTCACGATATAGGCACGCATCCTATGACCTGAGACAGATATGTTACTATATGGCCGATCATGTACATTTGGCAGACCGATAGGTTGATGATCTATTCAAGGTCTATACCCCAGTGAGCTAGTGTGCATACAGTGGCATATGAGTAATATGATCTCTCAAAGGGATTGTGCATGTTCATTATTGAACCGGAAGACATGAGCTCACTCATGAGATATTAGGATCAAATTCCGTGCACGGTCGTCTCACTTTGGAAGCTTGACTAAATTTGTAGGAATGATATATACTTTTATTAAGTATATGATTAATACCTAGGTATGATATGTGCTTTTGGAAAGTATATGATCGATACTAACTCCCAATGATCGAATAAGAAACTTAATGATGAAACCCTGAAGAACTCAGTCTAAATAAGATCTAAAACTTTGGGTTTATTCTAGGTTTCATAGCATGTAGGATGTACGGGTATTAGGAATACTCGAGGGTGATGTGGTCATAAATGATTGTATAACTATGACGCTTCCATTCCGAGGGGGTGATGAAACCAGTTTGGATTTTAGTGACTCCACTCACTAGGGAAGTAATCTAATCTTAGTCCAAATGTTGGACATTGATCTGGATGTGATTCAGATGCACTGAGAAGATTAGATTTACAGCTTTCATTTAATAAAGCATCTATGAATGGTCCCGAGATCTAGATTTTGAAATATGATCTCAAATATCCAAGTTAATATACATTGCATGTATATTCTCCCTATCCTTATCTCTAAGTATCCGAGGAGAAAGCACATTTTTATTGAAAGACTTCAAGAATAATTCCATTATTAAAATGTATATCTGAGCATTGAGAAATTGATAATTAAATGTGATTTAATTATCATGAATAATGTGAATGTGATTCATATTATTTAGATGCATGAGAATGATGCCCTAAGAAAATTAAACATGATTTATCATGGATATGAAGAATTTGGATAGTACTGTCAAAATTAATCATATATATTATAAATGTGATTATAGAGAGAGATATATTTGTAAATAGTATTATAAATTAAATATTGATGTGAATTGGATTCACATTAGGCAATTAATTGAAAATACACTTTACTTGTTATTTTGGATGTGTGAATATGATTCAAAATTTCCAATGGCATCATTAAAATTATCACAAAATAATTTCGAATTATTTTTGTGAAATAATATGTAATAAAAGCCATTGCATATAATGAAGGATTATATGAGACATGAGATCTTATATAATAGGAAGGAGAGCCCTTCCATATTGGAAGGGTGGACGACCACCCTTGAATTAGGACACAAGATGGTCGTCCCTCTAATTGGAAGGAGCTTTGCCTCCTTCCTAATCCTTCTTGATCTACTGATTTGATTGAACTAATTTATATTGATAATTATTTAATATATATTTATTTTAATTTAATTAATTATTGTTGTAAATTTTTACAATAAAATCATGGACATTGAAAGAAACATAAATCAATCTCAACCATTGATTTTGTGTTGTAATGGATTGTGATCCATGGACTCCTAAAATATTATAAAAGAAGATGCAACCCTACCTCTTTTTTTACACACCATAATTGCAGGCCTCTCTCTCATTCTCATCACACACCCCCTCTCTCTCTCTCAAGAATGGCCATCCACTTCTTGACCTAGAGGGAATCGCCATCGTAGCTATGCCATCATGTCGTCGCTTCGATCGCTCATGGATCTTCATCTTCCTCGAGGATTCTTGCACATGAAGAAGATCTTGGATTTCATCTAACGAAATCAGGATATTTATTGCTTGGATTTACATCTTGGATTGTGAGAAGGACACGTCTCATTAATGCACTCGCAATCGTCTCCTCTGTCGGGTCGTACTTGACACAAGCGGTCTCTTGATTTAGAGACTTTGATCGCAACCATGCTTCAAGAGGTATTCCTCTTTGTGGTCTAGATGAAACAATTCAAGAAGTGTTCTTCGATCACGTGGTTTCATCGCTTAATCGAGATACTTAAATTATCTACAACTTTTGTTTTTACAACTTTTTAAATTAACCTAATTTAATATTTATTATCTATTTATAAATGATTTAAGGTTTGGATTTTTGTAGTGTTGACACTTGTCAACACCACAAACTCCAACCTCAAGATTTTGTTGTTCTTCTATTCCAACAACCCTACTTTACTTAATTATTTCATATTCATCTTCCACCCATTCTCTGATCTGATCCACCCATTTTATTCTCCTAACTACCAACACACATACCCACCATTAGATCCATGTACCCATTGACGTGTCGCTAGATACGGTGTTTAATTAGGTCACGTTGTAGCACGTGTACTTAGCGATTCTGTCAGAACCGAGAGAAGATCTCCGTGAAGAGTGTCTCGGCTTTAATTTATATCCCGGGCAAGTCCGGGGTCGAACTCAGGAAGGCAAAGGAACAACTTTGGGGTTAATTTGCAAATTTAAGAGCTAGATATCCAATGCGGTTTTTTTTAGATTTTTTATGCAAGTAGAATGCCAAAAACAAAATACGAGTGAATTACAACACTAAGAAAACATACAACAAGGCCAAATTAATTTTAATGGAAAAGAAGTCCAAATTAGCCAATTCGTATTTTTCCTAGAGTCCTAATCCAGAGATGAACACAAAACACATTTTTTTAGAATTTTAGGGGTTAAAATGCAATAAATAAAAATACACACTTTTTATGGGGTTTTTTCGTAATTTATCACACAAACAGTAAGCAAAAATTATGAAAAAATTACTGGAATGAAAACATGATGCAAGGAAGCTACGTAATTTTTTTGGAATTTTTTGACAAAATATGAATTTTTTATGTATTTTTTAGTGGAAACAGAGTGATAGTGAGAAATTAATTCCTAATTAATCCACGTTATCAAATTAATCAAAGTGTGATTTATCTCAAGTAGATATTTAGATGAGCAATCCAGGAGACTTGAAATTTCATGAAAAAGATGTATGTGATTTAATTAAAAATCAAACACTAAATTCACTCTATAAATTATTACACGCACAAGACAACTCCATTTTAGATGATATTTGGACAGTAATTACATCTCATATCAAGGCATCACATACAATTTTTGTGGAATTTTTAAAGCAACCGTTTGTGAGATATTAATTTAAGAGCACGGAATGGGTAAAATATGTAAAATTTCAGTTAAACAATTTTAATTAATTACCCATTACTCACAAAAATACAAATAAATAGTCAAAATGTAGGCAATTAGTTGCTCGTCACAATGGTATCTTTCTTTGAATAAAATGAAGCAAGTTGGATGTCCAAATTAATAAGGAAACACAGGGGTGTTTGTGCAAACTGAGAAATTGAAAATAGCCAACACAAATATGTACAAGGACCTATTTGTAGTTACAAGAACATGACAGGAAGCATCTGCAATTTATACAATAAAATATTGAAAGAAAAGTGACCTTCTTCCTCACATGCGCAGGAGAAGAACCCAATGTGGGGGGTCGGTGCCGGGCGGCGCGGCCACGCGCGGCCGCGAGGAGGCGGCGCGCACCGCGCGCAGGTGGCTGGAGGGGCGCGAGATGCGACGGCTGTCGGCGGGAGGGGCCCGGGGGCTGGAGGCGGCGGCGAGATGCGACGGAGGGGCTGTGGGCGTTGGCGGCCGCCTGCCGCCGTTGGAGGCCGGTGGCGAGGAGGAGGGGCCGCGCGGGCTGGGCGGAGTGGAGGAGACGGCGGTCGGCTGGTGCGCGGCTGGTGGCCGAGTCCGCCGGGTTGCGGCGGTGGGAAGGAGCGGGGGCGGCGGCGGTGGGTTCTCCCACCGCTGCTGCTTCAGCGTTTTTTTTTTGATTTTTTTTCTTTTTTTACTGATGTAATATTAATTAAAAAAAACTTTTTTTTGTTTAATTTTTTTTCATTTTTTTTAATTTTGGTTTCTCAAACAGGGAACAAGATTAAAGAAACAAGATGGATTGGTGGTGATAATGAGATAAAAAAAATGGTACGGTGGTGGTAATGAAATAACCTTTTTTTTGTTTTAAATTTTTTTTAATTTTCTTTAGACATATGTACACAAAAAAAAGGGGGATGAAAATGATATGATGATGACGGTGATGGAGATATGGTAGACAAATGAAGATGTAGTGGTGATGGTGTGATAAAAATGAACAAATGGGTATGTGTAGATGGTAATGTGATGGCTTAAAAAATTGCAAAGATAAAATAATGACAAGATCAAATTAAAATTACCTAAGATGGACGGTCGCCTATGGAGTGCTCTCGTGAGCACGGTCTTCGCTCAAATCGCCGGCGTGCGATGAGCTCGAGCAGCGCGCGGTTGCGGCTGCGATGTTGGCCAAAAAGCCAACGGATCACACCGGAGAGAGGGCCGTCGTCGCTCGACCGCGGTTGCGTCGCTGTCACCGATTCAACTCTGGGAACTTGGCTCTCCTCACATAAAGATGGATCAAAGGCAAAAATGAGGAGAATTACATGTATATAAAGAGAATGGGATGAGAGGTTATTAAAGTGGTGGGGTTGAATGGGAAGTTGATTTATTAATGGAGTTGAATGGGAAGTTGGGAAAAAATGGTGGAATAATGGAGTTGAATTGGTGGTTATTGTAGAGAATGGAAATTAAATAATAATTAAATAAATAAATAAAGTTGTCTACTTTAAATACAATAAAATAAAAAGAGAAGATAAATAGTGGAGAATTTACAAAAGAAGACAAAACACCATGTACATTTTTTTTTACTTTTCTAATATGTAATTTTTTTGTCTTTTTAATAAGAGATATTTACAACGAAAAAATACAATAAAATAGTATAATTAAAATACAACACAAGTATGATTTTTTTGTATTTTTAATAATTAAGAAAGATATAATAAAAAAAATGAAGAAAGTATGAATATATACATAATGTACAATGTACATCTAGGTCCCAAAACCCAACTTTTGCAAACGAGTTCCGATTTTAATGAAACCACTTCCGTTGGATAGATAATTTTCTAACTTGAACTTTAAAAGTGAGTTTGGTGAATTTGGAGTTCATACGGAGCGGGAATTTAGCTTGGAAGTTGGACTTTACGGCTTTTTCTCTTTGGGATCTAGGAGCATTTATTTAAGGTAAAATTTGTTTTGTATTTTTGTATTTTTATATACATTATTATGAACAAGTTAGAGAAAGAATTAGCCAAAAAGGAGTTGAAATAAAATTATTAAAAATCTATGAAGTTTTGGGCTATTTACAAGTATAAAACTCCTTTGATTTTGCGGCTTTTTTTTAGTGTTAATTTATTTTGTACAATCTTATATACAATAATTAGTGTGTTTTATTTACAAGAGTCATTTTGTTAATTTATGGATTTTATGGACATTTATTTGGGATTTTACTCATGGATTTTGCTAAGATTAAGATATTAAGATGATGAATCGTGGATTCATCACCCCCCTATACTTAAACTTTGCTAGTCCTCGAGCAAATAAAGAATGAATAAGTTGGGTTAACCCCTGACTGTGCATGTGAATACAATACTTGATCCGTTCAAGAACTCTCGGTTTTAGAGATCCTAAAATTCTAAGCTGAACCAAGCTCTAGTCAAAAGGTACCCAATTTCCCTAATCATCAGACTCTCTTTGTATACGTATATATAAGGGATATGACTTTAAGTGTGGACTGCAGTTATAAGAGTAGAGTTACAACGTCACCCAAGGTTCCAGTTCAAGAGACTCTCCTATGGACCCAATCCTCAACACTAGGGAATAAATCATTTCTTGCATCCAATCCACCGTCTCTTTAGTTGTCAGACTTGAAAGTGTAGATGGAAGGCCAGTTGATGGAGGGCATAGGATTATGTCATTTCTTCTCTCCCTCTCATTGGAACAAGGATCCTCTCAAGTGCCTTATTACGCAACACATTTTTTTTGGTGTTGATTAGTGCGTCCGTCAAGAGAAGTTGGAGCCGTCTGCACTTGTTTTCCTGGGAGTACACCGGGGTGTGCCTTTTTTGAGTACCTATCGTACCTTCTACACCCAGACTTGTAGCATTTACGATGCAGAGCCCTTTTTTGGTGCAAGCCCGACTCCTGGTCCTAATAGCGGTGGTCCAAGTGGACACTTTGAAATGGTTGGGAGCGCTCGCCTTTGGTGGAAGCTCTTTTGATAATTAACTTTGTGGAATGAGAGCTTTTCTTTGACATTTCATTGCTTGGTAGTATTTTTGGCTAGCTCCACTGCTTTTACCAAGAGTTGGCGCACACTGATCAACATTTTTTTATTTTATCACACCCTGGCACATAGGTAAATGTCAAGAGATAGTACAAGAACCATGTTCTCATACTGGCTAAAGATGCTGACACTCAGGTTTCATGAAGCCTTCATTGATTTTATCCCATCCTCGAGCATCATTAAATCAAGTCCAAACTCAAATCCCTCATCCCAGTTTCTCAAGTGAAATTACAACTTATCTCATCATAACTGCAGTCGTGTATGTGAGGTGCTGATCATATTCTTAAGGTAGAGACTAAGCATGCAATATAGCACACACATCTTTCAAACTAGGGAAATGTGAATAATTAAGTCAAGGACCCTAATGACTAAGGCTGGTTAACTCAAAATCTCAAGACCTCATAAACCAAGTGTTCTTGAACATCACTAGTCTTGTGTGAAAGTGAATTGTGTCAGGGATTAAACCAACTTATTAGTTAGTTTTTTTTTATGAATGTTTTTTTTAAGTATTAGAAAAAGTTTTTTTTTTACAAACAAAGGCAAAGAAGTTTTTTTTTCTTTTTCTTTTTTTTTTAGAAAAAGTTTTGCTTTTTTTTTCAAGAGTTTTTTTTTGAAAAAGATAGTTAAATAAGAAAAGACTTTCTTTTTTTTTGAAAAAGTTTTGTTGTTTTGTTTTTTTGTTTTTTTTTGTTTTTTTTAACCCACCCCATAATTATTGTATAATATATACAAAAATACGTGAAAGTACGAGGTATGGGTAAAGTATATATGTAATATATACACGCCCCCCTATACTTAGCTTGTGCTATGTCCTCATGGCACTAGGTGACAAAAAGACAGCTCGTACTAAGCGTAGGAAAGCTAAAATAATAAAAAGTATAGAAGTCGATCCGCCCCCCTATACTTAGGCTCTAGACAGCCTAAGTGTAGAAGAAGAGCAAAAATGGGGCGGACGAGGTCAAGAGGAGAAATGATGAGTAAATACACATGGCGGGCATCGGTCCCCCCTATACTTAGGCTTTTGTCAGCTTAAGTATAGGACAAGAGTAAGTGTGAGAACCGACGTGATCTCGAGAATATACAAAGAAGGGAGAATATGTACAAGAGTGATTGAATCTTCTAAGATGTTGAATCTTGATGCTGCATCTTCATGAAGAGTAATAAGATGTATCTGCTCTGTGCTCACTCTGTATGAAGTTGATGACCTCGACCTGGACTAACTGCTCTTTCGAATCAACAAAATGCTTCAACAGTTGTCCATTCACCACATGAGATTGTGCACCATCTGCGAGATCAGCTATCTCTACACTTCCATTCTCGTGCACTTTCTTAACCACAAAGGGACCCGTCCATTTAGATTTGAGCTTCCCATGGAACATCTTCAACCTGGCATTGAACAACCATACCTTTTGTCCAGGGACAAAGTCTTTGCACCTAATGTGCTGATCATGCCATCTCTTTACTTTGTCCTTATAAATCAAACTGTTGTCATATGCCCTGTTTCGGATTTCCACGAGCTCGTTCAGATTCAAGTCTCGACAAAGTTTCCCTAGGTGACAACTCCAATTAATCTTCTTAATTGCCCATTCGGATTTATGAATCAATTCTGCGGGCAAATGGCATGGCTTGCCATAGATCATTCTAAATGGTGAAGTACCCAATGGTGTCTTGTAGGCTGTCCTATAGGCCCACAGAACTTGGTCCAAGAGCTGAGACCAGTTCTTCCTATCGGGACGAACCAATTTCTGCAAAATACTCTTCACCTCTCTGTTCGAAACCTCTGCCATGCCGTTGGACTGTGGGTGGTAAGGACTAGTAACTCTATGATCAAATCCATAGTCCTTAGCTAAAGATCTCATTTCTCGGTTCACAAAATGGCTACCCCCATCAGATATCAAAACTTTTGGCACCCCGAACCTAGCAATAATATGGTCTCTCACAAACTTACAGACAGTCTTGCTGTCTGCGGTTCGGGTTGGGATAGCCTCCACCCACCTGGATAAATAATCAACCGCCAACAATATGTACTCATGTCCTTGGCTGTTGGGAAAGGGACCCATAAAATCTATGCCCCATGCATCAAAAACATCACAAATAATCATCGGTTGCATGGGCATCTCATCTCTCTGTCCAACTGTCCCTCCCATCCTTTGACAAATCGGGCACGACCGCACAAAATCAATGGCATCTCTAAACAAGGTCGGCCAATACAATCCACATTGAAGTACTTTGTGAGCGGTTCTCTTTCCCGAATGGTGTCCTCCAGCCTCAAGTGAATGACAATATGTGAGGACACTATGGTATTCCTCCTGAGGAATACACCTTCTCCAAACACAATCCGGTCCTTCGAAGAAAAGGAAAGGATCGTCCCAGTGGTATCTCCTCGAATCCGACTTCAGTCGATCAATGCTGCTCCTAGTCCAACCATGGGGAACCTGCTTGGAGACAAGATAGTTCACCATGTTGGCATACCACGGGAGGGAGTCAACAACACAAATTGACTCATCTGGGAAGGTCTCTCTAATCCGCTCATGATCAGGAGAATCCTTAAGTTCAATCCGAGAAAGGTGATCAGCCACGACATTCTTCACTCCAGGTTTATCTTTAATCTCCAAATCAAATTCCTGGAGGAGTAAAATCCACCTAAGAAGACGCGCCTTCGCATCCTTCTTTTCCATTAAGTATCGAATGGCTGTGTGATCAGTATAAATTGTCACCTTAGAGCCCAAAATATATGATCTGAACTTCTCGAGGGCCCATACTACCGCGAGCATTTCCTTTTCAGTCACTGTATAATTTTTCTGTGTAGGATCTAAAACTTTGCTCGCATAGTGAATCGCAAACGGAATCCCCTCTCGCCGTTGTCCTAACACAGCTCCTATAGCGAAATCTGAAGCGTCAGTCATGATCTCAAAGGGGAGAGACCAGTCAGGAGCTTGTAGGATAGGCGATGCACAAATCTTCCTCTTCAAGAGCTCAAAGGCCTCCAGACACCTGTGATCTACAATGAACTCTATGTCTTTACCTAAGAGCTCAGTCAGTGGGCGGGCGATCTTTGAAAAATCTTGAATGAATCTCCTATAGAATCCAACATGCCCTAAGAATGACCGTACTGACTTTACGTTGGTAGGTGGATCGAGTTTCTTGATCACCTCCACCTTGGCAGGGTCAACCTCCATTCCCCTTTTGGAGATGACATGCCCCAACACGATACCCTCCGTCACCATAAAGTGACTCTTCTCCCAGGAGAGTACCAGATTCACCTCTCTACACCTCGTGAGGACTCGGTCCAAGTGCGCTAAACATGTATCAAAAGAATCACCATGGACCGAGAAGTCATCCATGAACACTTCCAGGAAATCTCCCACCATCTCGGCAAATATGGCTATCATGCACCGCTGAAATGTGCCCGGGGCATTGCAGAGCCCGAATGGCATGCGCCTGAAAGCATAAGTGCCGAATGGACATGTGAATGTGGTCTTTTCCTGGTCCTCAGGGGCTATGGCCACCTGGTTGTAGCCTGAGTACCCGTCAAGAAAACAGAAGAACTCTTTCCCTGCGAGTCTCTCCAAGATCTGATCAATAAAAGGCAAGGGAAAGTGATCTTTCTTGGTCGCAGCATTCAGGCGCCTGTAGTCAACACAGACACGCCACAACGTGGGTACTCGTGTCGCGATCTCTACCCCCTCCTCATTGGTGACCATCTGAATTCCCGACTTCTTCGGGACAACATGAAGTGGGGCCACCCACTTGGAGTCAGAAATAGGGTATATAAACCCTGCCTTGCACCATTTCTCAATTTCATTCTTCACCACTTCCCGTAGATTGGGGTTAAGTCTCCTCTGAAACTCACGGGAAGGTCTCACGTTATCCTCAGTAAAAATGTGATGCGAGCAGAGAGCGGGGTTGATGCCCACGAGATCCGACACTGTCCAGCCTATTGCTTTGCGGTTCCTCTCTAAGACTTCTAACAACCTAGACTCCTGCTCTAAAGACAAGTCTGAGCTAATGATGACAGGATATCTCTCTTTGGGTCCCGCAAGAAAGGCGTACTTGAGTGTAGGAGGTAGTGATTTCAGTTCTGGCAATGTGGTATCATCAAGCAGATCTGGCTGAACTGAATCTGAATCTGGTTCCGTGCTGCATGAAGGTGGGCTAAGCTGAGTAGTACTCGCCACCAAATCAGAAGTATCGGGAGTCGGATCGTCAAAAGTATCCAAACAATCGGCAAAAGCCACGTCCGACTCGTCATCTATGTCCCATGATTGTTCCGAGGAGGATGGAACTGACAGATTCGGATGGATCTCTAAGTCATCATGCGAATAGGTTGATGCATCTCTAGCAAGATCAGACAACACCTGGCAAACTGCATCATGCACTATATCCTCTCCAGATGAAAGGGTCTCTCTCTGTCCTGAAGGAATCTGTCCCCAAATCCCAACTGTGCTAATCATACTGCAATCTGCCTCTGAAGATGAGTACTCTGTACTACTCTCTGAATCAGGTCGCTGACACTTGGTTTGCTTCATCTCAAGGTTCACTTCTCCACCTGGAGATCTGAACTTCATCATTCCCGTACCATAATCGAAAGCTGCGCCTGCGGTCCTAAGGAAGGGTCGCCCGAGAATGATCTGAGATTCTCTCCAATGATTGGGGGTCTCCATGTCCAAGACTGTGAAGTCCACCTGATAGTTCTGCCCCTCAATCGAGATAACGACGTTCTTCACGTCTCCCTTAGGTCTCTTCATTGAACGATCTGCGAATTGGAGTAATGCTCTAGATTTGCGAAGTGGTCCCATCTCCAATTTCTGATATAATGCTAAGGGAAGTAAGTTGATCGAAGAACCGTTATCTAAGAGTGTGCGTGCAAACGCAATGTCGTCAATACGACTCTCCACATAGTGAGCACCCATGTCTCTCTTTTTCTTTGGCAAAGTCTGATTCTTGAGACAATATGTTGTGGCTACTGATAAGACATGTGTCTTTATATTTCGGTTATCTTTCTTCCTGCTAACCCTTCTAGGTGTGCATCTCACCTTAAGGTATTTTTGGAAGGCAGGATGGTTAGCCACATATTCATCAAATGGCACCTTAACTGTGATGTTTTCTTTGCAAAACCGTGCCATGTCGGGGTCATCTTTCTGAATCTTTTTGATGCGCTTTCCTGCCGTAAGAGCACGGGGGAAAGGGATTGAAGATAAGGAAACAGAGGATGAAGAATCTGAATCATGAACTGAAAGATCATTCTTTGCATTAACGGAAACAGAGTTCTTCATACATGAATCTTTGTGATGCAACATGGAATCGAAATCAAAACTATCTACTAAAGGTTGTGGAATAGAAGCTGGAATGGTATCCGCCACAACCGGAGATGCAAGGTCCTCCGTAGACTCAGAAGAATATCCATGCTGACGATGCTGCATACGTACTCTCCTCCTCCTCTCGGCTCCCTGAGTAGAAATCCTCGAATGGTGCTGATGGGGCTCTGAAATATGATGCCTCTCCTCCTCGTCCTCTGAAGACTCTTCAGGTAGAGCTCCAGAGATGCCCCTCCTCGTGTCCCTCGCCCGGTCAGGTACGACCACGGTCCTTCCGCTCCTGAGTGACATGTGGTTAGCCTCGTCACACGAAAGAATCTCATGTTCAGATTTAGGAGATGCTGAATAGTATACCTGACCAAAGTGCTGCTGAGAACTAGAACGGTTCAGGCTATTGGGGTTAGCCTGAACTTGGGCTGGGATCGAGGTAGAGGGTGCAGTCTGCTCGTCTCGCCATCTTGACAGGCGGTTGACATCCACCCGTAAGTCCTGAACCTCGTTCCTGTAGGAACGTAGCTCGTCGAGTATCTGCTGCTGAATATCCACGGGACTAGACGATGAAGGAAGTGGATAAGATTGGGAAGAAGGACGGGAAGACTGGCCCTGCTGGCCAGTGTACTGCCTCTGCTGCTGCTGTTGGGGTTGCGGGCCCTGCTGGCCCGTCTGGTAATGGCCCTGTCGGCCATACTGCTGGTACTGCTGCCTCTGCTGCTGAGGTGGATGGAATCCAGGGCTCTGCTGTGAAGGAGGTGGTGCGGAGGTGAATGCGGTGTTGTGAAAGGTCGGGGGACGCTGATAGGTCTGTTGGTCTCCCGTACTTCCCTGCCTGGCAGGGTCCTGAGTATACCATATCCCATTCACCTCCCAAACTGGTGGAGGCTCCTCCTGGACTGTCTCTGCTACTGGAGGTGGCTGCTGGAAAGAGTGGGTGTAGGATTGGTCATGCTCCCACGGCTGGGGTTGCCCTGACACCAACTGCTCCTGAACATGGTGAACTCGGTAAATGGGAGCAGAGGGTGCAGTTACGGCGGGTATCCTTATCTTAGATACCTTCTCAGTCAACTCCTCCATCTGTTTTGGAAGTTTGGAGACGCTCCGGTCTAACTCATCAATCCTCCTGTCGATCTTCTCGACTACAGTAAGCTTGTCAGCAAGGAGTCCCATGCTAGGGATCATGTCCTGAGAGAGATCGACTACAGCTGGTTTCCCCCCTCCAAGTGAGAGTGAATTGGGGGAAGGTGTATAGGCCCTGCTGGCCATCTGTGAGCGGCTAGTTTCAGCCATCTGCTCGAATACCCTCCAGACGGTATCCGCTCCTCGTGATGTATAGCTGCCTCCACAAGCAGCGCTCACTAAACCCTGCATCTCAGGGTTGAGACCAGTAAAGAAGGATTGGACCAAGATGTTGTTATCTAATCCATGACAAGGACACTTCTGCAGGATGTCCTTGAATCTTTCCCAAGCATCACAAAAAGCTTCATGGGGTAATTGGGAAAAACTCGTAATGCGCGTCCTCATCATGTTAGTTCTACTCAAAGGGTAGAACTTCTTCAAAAACAGGTCCTTGAACTGGGCATATGTGGTGACGGCGATCCCAAGATTCTTTACCCAGTAATCAGCTTTGCCACCCAAGGCAAATGGAAGGGCTTTGAGCCTAATATAATCCTGGCTAACATTATTATGTTTGAGGTTAGCACAGATGAGCTCAAAGTCCCTTAGGAATGCATATGGTTCCTCAGAAGCATTCCCATCAAAGTGTGGCAACAGGTTCAGAAAATGCGGCTTCAATTCAAAATCAACCTCGGGTTCGGCCGGACTCAAGTAGTTATGAATTTGATATTGTCCGGGGTTATATGCCGCATCCATTGGTAGTTGGACCCCAACATTTAACTGTCCCAACTGAGCTCTCAGTAATGCTTGTTGCTGCTCAGATGCAGCTAATCGGGCAAGTATACTTCTCATCGAGTCTTCATTGTTCTCTTCTTCCTCTTCTTTCTTCTTTGGAGGCATTTTACTCGTGTCTTCTATATGACCTGAATCAGCAATGTGTTCTTTATTAGAAGAGGATTTATGACTCATGATATTCTCACCAAGGCGATGGTCTTCCTCGGTGAGGTGGGAAGAGAGAAAGGGAATGGTTTGAGAGTAACCATCCCAAGAGTGAGTGATCCTGGGCTCAAGAGGGTCATGAGTCCAGGTTGGTCCAAGTTGCGCTTGGACCTTTGAAGACATACTTTTTGAAGGGTTCAACGAGAGATTCGCAAAGCCCGAATAAATATCCCCCCAATCAGTCATCTTCGATGTCAAAAGAACCGATTAGATCACGCTAATCAATGAGGCGCTAGTTCTACGGTGCACGTAAATGTGCGGAGTGAACTCACACAATTCAAACGCAATTCAAACCCCCAATTTCACCAACTCAACACGTGATGGCCGTAAGAGTTCGGCCGATTTATCTGGTCAATTTTAGTTGGCGAGAATACAATCTTGGAAAGATTAACGAGCTGTTAGGTGCCCGTATTTTCCTACAGACTGGCCCGGTTCTTACGACTAGTTTGACCTACTTTCAGCCAGTATAGGAGTAAGTATGGACCGTATAAATACGGCTACCCGTCCTTGAGGACTAAGGCGTCCTCTAAACCTCCCACTCTGCTAAGGAAGTCCGGACCGTTTACCGGCTACCCGTAAATCCTCACTGAAAAGTAGCTAATCGCCTAAAATGAAAGAACCAGTAGTAAGTAAGAAATCCAGACTTGGCTCTATCCTAGGGTCGTCTCTCTCTCACTTGCAATTAAAACAAACAATGAGGGCTTTCTGCACCCGAGAACAAGGGTTCTTTTTATTCCAATTAATTAGATCGACCTGCTCAATTCAGTCCCAATTTTAGAGTTAGGTTATCACTTGAAATTTATGTGAACACACAAGCACGTCTACCGTTCAGTCCCAATTTCCTTTAACCTTAAGTTGTAAAACAAGATAGGAATCGGAAATCAGAATGCAAACGAGAAACTATGATGCATGCTCAGAAGAAGGTATACTTACAGTGAATCCCAGCACTCTTCATGCGTTATGCAAAACTGAATTTGTAAATATTACACTAAATGCATGCAGATCGAGGAAACCGCACCTAAACAGTATACTATTAGCGGGGAAGAATTGATTGAATTTGAGCTAAGTAGTACGTGTCTATGTGCATCTCATTATGAATCTTATAAGATATGTGAATCTTCTAAGATAAGTGTGGCCTAATTTACGATGGGCACAAACAAGTTTGAATCTAAACTACCGTGTGCCTAATCCTTAATTTCGCCACTCAAGTCAAGTCCCACCCTCGCCGGAGAGTGAAACAGGCTCGACACACCAAAAATAATGTCTAAGTCTTTTTACATGCGCGAGCTCTCAAACAAGAGCCGCTAGAAATGAGCAACTACCTAAATAATTACAATAATTTACAAAATTCTCTCAAAAATAAATTGCTTTATCCTCGCACTTCAGCAGTCGGCGCTCCTCGCGTCCGTCGACCTCCGATGCACTCCAAGTCCACCGGGCCCTCGCAAGGAAACAAAGATTTATATTAGAGAGATAAACAACAAGATATATATAAAAATATAAAGAGAAGTAATTGAAAAAAAATGGAATAAATACAAGTGGCTCGGGGGTCAGACTACCCGAGTAAATGGAAAACTAAATCCAAATTTTTAAATTAGTCCCTAAGCCGTTTGCCTCCCCGGCAACGGCGCCATCTGACGTGTCGCTAGATACGGTGTTTAATTAGGTCACGTTGTAGCACGTGTACTTAGCGATTCTGTCAGAACCGAGAGAAGATCTCCGTGAAGAGTGTCTCGGCTTTAATTTATATCCCGGGCAAGTCCGGGGTCGAACTCAGGAAGGCAAAGGAACAACTTTGGGGTTAATTTGCAAATTTAAGATCTAGATATCCAATGCGGTTTTTTTTAGATTTTTTATGCAAGTAGAATGCCAAAAACAAAATACGAGTGAATTACAACACTAAGAAAACATACAACAAGGCCAAATTAATTTTAATGGAAAAGAAGTCCAAATTAGCCAATTCGTATTTTTCCTAGAGTCCTAATCCAGAGATGAACACAAAACACATTTTTTTAGAATTTTAGGGGTTAAAATGCAATAAATAAAAATACACACTTTTTATGGGGTTTTTCATAATTTATCACACAAACAGTAAGCAAAAATTATGAAAAAATTACTGGAATGAAAACATGATGCAAGGAAGCTACAGTAATGTTTTTGGAATTTTTTGACAAAATATGAATTTTTTATATATTTTTTAGTGGAAACAGAGTGACAGTGAGTAATTAATTCCTAATTAATCCACGTTATCAAATTAATCAAAGTGTGATTTATCTCAAGTAGATATTTAGATGAAGAATCCAGGAGACTTGAAATTTCATGAAAAAGATGTATGTGGATTTAATTAAAAATCAAACACTAAATTCACTCTATAAATTATTACACGCACAAGACAACTCCATTTTAGATGAAATTTGGATAGTAATTACATCTCATATCAAGGCATCACATATAATTTTGTGGAATTTTTAAAGCAACCGTTTGTAAGATATTAATTTAAGAGCACGGAATGGGTAAAATATGTAAAATTTCAGTTAAACAATTTTAATTAATTACCCATTACTCACAAAAATACAAATAAATAGTCAAAATGTAGGCAATTAGTTGCTCGTCACAATGGTATCTTTCTTTGAATAAAATGAAGCAAGTTGGATGTCCAAATTAATAAGGAAACACAGGGGTGTTTGTGCAAACTGAGAAATTGAAAATAGCCAACATCAATATGTACAAGGACCTATTTGTAGTTACAAGAACATGACAGGAAGCATCTGCAATTTATACAATAAAATATTGAAAGAAAAGTGACCTTCTTCCTCACATGCGCAGGAGAAGAACCCAATGTGAGGGGTCGGTGCCGGGCGGCGCGGCCACGCGCGGCCGCGAGGAGGCGGCGCGCACCGCGCGCAGGTGGCTGGAGGGGCGCGAGATGCGACGGCTGTCGGCGGGAGGGGCCCGGGGGCTGGAGGCGGCGGCGAGATGCGACGGAGGGGCTGTGGGCGTTGGCGGCCGCCTGCCGCCGTTGGAGGCCGGTGGCGAGGAGGAGGGGCCGCGCGGGCTGGGCGGAGTGGAGGAGACGGCGGTCGGCTGGTGCGCGGCTGGTGGCCGAGTCCGCCGGGTTGCGGCGGTGGGAAGGAGCGGGGGCGGCGGCGGTGGGTTCTCCCACCGCTGCTGCTTCAGCGTTTTTTTTTTTGATTTTTTTTCTTTTTTTTACTGATGTAATATTAATTAAAAAAACTTTTTTTTGTTTAATTTTTTTTTCAATTTTTTTTAATTTTGGTTTCTCAAACAGGGAACAAGATTAAAGAAACAAGATGGATTGGTGGTGATAATGAGATAAAAAAAATGGTACGGTGGTGGTAATGAAATAACCTTTTTTTTGTTTTAATTTTTTTTAATTTTCTTTAGACATATGTACACAAAAAAAAAGGGGGATGAAAATGATATGATGATGACGGTGATGGAGATATGGTAGACAAATGAAGATGTAGTGGTGATGGTGTGATAAAAATGAACAAATGGGTATGTGTAGATGGTAATGTGATGGCTTAAAAAATTGCAAAGATAAAATAATGACAAGATCAAATTAAAATTACCTAAGATGGACGGTCGCCTATGGAGTACTCTCGTGAGCACGGTCTTCGCTCAAATCGCCGGCGTGCGATGAGCTCGAGCAGCGCGCGGTTGCGGCTGCGATGTTGGCCAAAAAGCCAACGGATCACACCGGAGAGAGGGCCGTCGTCGCTCGACCGCGGTTGCGTCGCTGTCACCGATTCAACTCTGGGAACTTGGCTCTCCTCACATAAAGATGGATCAAAGGCAAAAATGAGGAGAATGACATGTATATAAAGAGAATGGGATGAGAGGTTATTAAAGTGGTGGGGTTGAATGGGAAGTTGATTTATTAATGGAGTTGAATGGGAAGTTGGGAAAAAATGGTGGAATAATGGAGTTGAATTGGTGGTTATTGTAGAGAATGGAAATTAAATAATAATTAAATAAATAAATAAAGTTGTCTACTTTAAATACAATAAAATAAAAAGAGAAGATAAATAGTGGAGAATTTACAAAAGAAGACAAAACACCATGTACATTTTTTTTACTTTTCTAATATGTAATTTTTTTGTCTTTTTAATAAGAGATATTTACAACGAAAAAATAAAATAAAATAGTATAATTAAAATACAACACAAGTATGATTTTTTTGTATTTTTAATAATTAAGAAAGATATAATAAAAAAATGAAGAAAGTATGAATATATACATAATGTACAATGTACATCTAGGTCCCAAAACCCAACTTTTGCAAACGAGTTCCGATTTTAATGAAACCACTTCCGTTGGATAGATAATTTTCTAACTTGAACTTTAAAAGTGAGTTTGGTGAATTTGGAGTTCATACGGAGCGGGAATTTAGCTTGGAAGTTGGACTTTACGGCTTTTTCTCTTTGGGATCTAGGAGCATTTATTTAAGGTAAAATTTGTTTTGTATTTTTGTATTTTTATATACATTATTATGAACAAGTTAGAGAAAGAATTAGCCAAAAAGGAGTTGAAATAAAATTATTAAAAATCCATGAAGTTTTGGGCTATTTACAAGTATAAAACTCCTTTGATTTTGCGGCTTTTTTTTAGTGTTAATTTATTTTGTACAATCTTATATACAATAATTAGTGTGTTTTATTTACAAGAGTCATTTTGTTAATTTATGGATTTTATGGATATTTATTTGGGATTTTACTCATGGATTTTGCTTAGATTAAGATATTAAGATGATGAATCGTGGATTCATCACCCATTCATCATCCTCTCTATTTAATCACTCAAACTTCGTCGTTCATAACCAACTTCTCCAACTCCAGCAACAAACTGACCAGAATGCTCCCTTCCAAGCCCTCAAGCTCCGCTGTCGGTGGTGACAGCATCGTGGCAGCAACTTAGCATGGAAGAGTAACCTTAAATGGAGGGTTCCAAGGTGACACTTCATCTTGCACCGCCTCCAAACTCTACATAGAGCTCTGGCAACACCGACCCTCGAGCAAATATAGGAAGATCATACATCCTCTATTCACATGTGAATTCCTTCACTTTTTCCCATTTCTTTCATAGATTTTAATGCCCAATTAGGTCAATTAAATCACCCAATTATGATAATTAATCATCCATCTTTGATTCCATTCAAATCACCTTTCAATTTGACTCAAATTGCATTCCAATTTGATCTGAATATCCCAAATTTCGGAACCCATCTATGTTGTTGCAAGAACCCCAATCTTGTTGGCTGATTCATCTCGAATCGAGCATCTTCATCTTCTTTGTAGGTCATCTACACCATCTAGAGATCACCATTGTCTTTAATTAAAGCAGAATCGATAACTAACCGCAAGAAAGAAACATTTCAGCCTATTGGAAACCGTAGCACGACCTCATCTTCGACGGCCATCTTCGACGCCTTCTTCCAGCGCAAGCGAACTCGAAGGGGGAGGAGCCCCCTTCTGTCTCTATTGGAGCACCTCCATCCACCGACATTATCGGAGTTGTACGAATCGAAGCATCGCCGCCACCGACACCCATTTTGGAGAAGAATAGATTAAAGAACACCTGGAGTGTAGGTCGCTGATACACGTCCACCCATCAATGATAAGGTTCAAGCCGCATACATCTAATCTCAATCACATCAAGCCACATGGTGGAAAAGTTACATAATAGGCCTAGTATGCTTCCAGATTCAGATCCCTCTTTAGACTTTCTAGTTATTTGCAAATAGGTCCCCGTATAGGGATCTAATTGTAAAATAACTAATTTCTCTTTCATTTAGGTCATCGACAATGGACCCATTTGCGAACTCTTTTATTTTTCTTTTACATTGGTACCCTTGTAAACATTGTGCACATTGAACACTCTCTTGACATTATTTTTGCTCGATTTTTCTAGTGTAGATAGCCAACTACCTTAGAAAGGAATTTTAGCATTTTCATGCATTTTATTAGCTTTATTCTTTAGTTTTGATTTTCTGAATGTCGTTTCGTTTTGAGTTTTGTTTGAGTTCTTTTCGAGCACGTTGCTCAAGTGTTTTCTTTGAGATGCCTATTATGTAGTATCATCTATATTTTCTATCACATACATACTATATAATAGATCATTTATTTTGAAAAATTCATCACTTTAAAAATTAAAATTAAAATGTGCAAAATATAAAAATCAAATAAAAATAAGGAAAAGATAAGAAGCACAAACAGAGTCATTTTGAGGAAAGAAGAAAATTAAAATCACAAAAATATTTTCACCTCAAAAATCCGAGTATAATTTTCCGCCTCCTTGTGTTCGACCTAGAGACACTTACCTGGTTAATAATTAGTGAACAAAAATAGAGAGAGAGAGAGATCTATTCTTCTAATCATCTTTCCTCTCTCGATCTCTAAATTTTGTTTGATAAGTAAATTCCTCTGATGTGGTTCACTACAACCGACAACATTCGTTTTAAGTGCAAGATAAATCTGCTATATCAAAATGGGCCTTTGCTAGGGAGGTGTAGTTATACTAAGGTTTTTGAGATATATTTATGTGAATTTTCTTTCTTCTCTCTTTCTCTCGATTTTCCTTCTTTCTTTTTTTTTCGGTTTTGTTTTCTTTCTTTTTCTCTATTTTCTTGTCTTTATTTTTCGATTCTTCTCAGTTTTTTATTTTTTTTCGACTTCTGATTTTCTTGATTTTTTTGTCTTTGATTTCTTTTATTGTTTGTTTGGGCTGACGAGTGATGCAAGGCTTGTAGGATCAGCTAGTTTCTTTGGAAACCGATTCAGCTAAGAGAGCAAAGACTAAGCTCTTTCTCTATGAGCCGGTTGAAGAGGAGCAGTACGAGTCGACTCGTTTGTTTCTGTTTTTTTAAGACATTATTTTTTGTGTTTCTTCTGAGTGAGAGGGCTTATAAATCCCATATTTATCATCATTAATCATCAATATTATCTTTATTGCTTAAGTAAATCAACAAGATTCATTGACAATTAACATTAATTATTAATTTGTATGTTGTATATAATTGACACTAATTACAACCTTATTATTGTGCCAATATTTTATGTATTTGTTTATTATTAAAAACCAAATAAAAATTAGAATAATTTTGTAAATAAATAAATTAACATAAAATAAAACAGAAACCCATAAAAATAACAAAAGAAAAATAAAAGAAAATTGTTTTATATTGTTTTATCATGTATTTAATTTTTATCTATGTACAAATGACCTCTGATCTCTTTGACTTCTACATGAAAATTATACATCTCATTTGAGATCTACAACTTCTATGTTTTGAGTTTTTCCTAATTCTTCCTCTAATTATTTTTTGGAAGTATTTCACATTTATGTATTTATCTTTAATTCTATTGGGGGCATCTCCACGACCACCCACGCGGCTGCTTCTCATCGCCTGATCCGCTCTGCTTCTGGGTCATTTGATCTTCATCTAACGGTTGGTGCATCGCCTTCAACCTCCAGTTGTTGAGCTTTGAAGAGACGCAACTCTTCACCATCGACTAACTTCTCCATATTATCACAACCACCTCCATCAACCACCTCACCAGCTTCCATCGCTAGAAGCTTATCATTTCGACTATTATCCACACCTTATCTTTAACTCCCCTCACTCTCTCTCCCCCAACCAGTGATGGTGGTTAAAACCTCCACCTTTCGTTACCAACCATCAAACTCTATCCTCCTCAAAACCCTTCATCCGCCTCCATCAACCACCATCCGCCACTTTGTGAGCCTAGCCCCTAGCCATCTTGCCCCTTTCGTGACAGAGAAAGAGACTGATATAGAGCGATGACATGCATAAGACTCCAATGAGATCCATGAGCACCACCTCGTGTTGCGGTTGTTCATTAACGCTGCCTGAGCTTCAATCCCTTGCCGGATTATTAAAAAAAGACCTAGGAAGCTTTCAAGCTTTGCATTGGGCTTAGATTCATTCCAAATCATCGTGCTTGTTCATCCTAACTTTCAGGTAAGTTTTTAATCTGCTTTTCTTCCATTTCCTCCTATTTTTCCTGTGTTTTATTGAGTTATCTATGATCTAAGACATCGGGAATAATCACCTAGAATCATAGACCCATGCGTATACCTCCAGCTCATATGATCGCTTCTCCATCTCCGCGATCACTCCATTCCATCTTCTTCTTCTATTGGAAGGAGAACCAACTAGGGCTCATATCTTCCACCATGAAGAGCCCTTCATTTAGCTTCTCTTTTCATCCCAATAGATTCATTAGTGCTTCAGCTACGATGCTAACCTTGTAGACACCTGGAGACTTCACTGATCTGAAACATCAATCCTTCTTCGATATGGAATTTCATTGCCGGAGAAGCTTCATTGAATCACAGATGCAGATACCCTTTGAGCTTCCTTGGAGCGGGATCTTCCTCGCCAAGTTATCGTGAAGGTGCTCACACCTTTCAGGTTTGATAAAGGGAATTGGTGAAGAGAAATTGAGGCATCGCCTGGGACCCACCCTAGCTCCTCCTTCTGCAAAGGAGACGAAGAACACTCGACGAGTAATCACCATATATATCACCATTTTAGGCTAGATTCGACTGTCCAAATCAAGCCATATCGCCCTCCTGAGCTAATTGTTCATTCTTAAGGCTCGATTTATGAGCCTACATCTGAACGTCGAAGCGAAGCATTGAAAGCAGCCACGTAGACCGAACCTCGTCGCTGAGCCTAGGCGGGTCATGTGGTTTGCCCAATTAATGGGGAAATTTGCAGCGACCATCCTCTAGTTTTATTATTTGCAAATAAGCCATCCCTCTTTGTGTAAATTGCATATTAGCCCCTGTAGGTTATTTTATTTGCAATTCATTCCAAAGTTGTCCTATTGTGTTAGAAAAACTTTTTGTTTTTTATTGCAAAAATGCACCTGGATTGAATATTGAAGATCTTTTCATATATATATATATATCCTAGTGAAGTGATTTTGGTCTCGTTTGAAAGCTAATTTAATGCTCTATCTCTTGGAGTGCTTTATTGTTAATTTTGATTTGAAAATCATGTTTCAATTATTCCTTCTTCTAAAGTGCTTAGTTTGACCTATAAATGCACTTGAAAAATGCACTTTTCATGATAATTTGAACATGATATGCATGTTGAATCTTAGTGACTCATTGTTAGTTGTTTCTTATTAATATCATCAAGTCATTAAGTAATCAATTGCTTGCTAAACAATTAGGCATTTCAATGAATTTGAAGGATGAGTCATTATTGAATGCTTTGAGACTTAAACTTTCATTTGCTTAATAAGTGCTATAATTCTAATTAAATAGATTCAAGGTATTTTCGTGATAATCCAAGATTGTCTATTGTGTGTCTAATCATATTGTGTTTATCATAATTGTATTGTTTGTGCATTATTGTATTCATCTAATTTAATTGCATAAAAATGTGTTAAAAATTTATCTTATTGTGATTTGTGCATGCCCTCATTATGAACACCTTGTAAATTGCTATATTAAATATTTGATGCCTAAAATTATTCATCAAATTTTTGCATCTCTATGTTCGACCCTAGACTTCCCAAGTTATAAATTCAAGTTGAATCCTCCTTGCGTAGATATTTTATTCGGCTCTGCATGGTTTGCTAAGTGATCGTGCTACAACTGATACAACTTAATATATGCATTTAGCGATTCATCAAGGGCCTTTGCCTGTTTTTCTGTTTTTGTGAGAGAGGAAGGGGCACTTGCTCGTTTTTCATTTGGTAGAAAGGGGTCCACTAAGGACATTCCGACATGTAGACATGACCACTTAGACTTTTCTCGGGGTATGTTTCGCCAAGTGCCGATGCACTTGGGGGACCCTGCCACGTATTTTAGTTTTCTTGTTTTTCTTTTTTTCACGTGATTTCGTAGAGCTTAGGGTGAATGTTTACGTGATTAGACTATTAAAGTAAAACCTACTGTCCTAATCCACACTTAGGCGTAATTCAGACTGAATCTGAAAATTCATTCATTCTTACGCTAGAGCTACTTGTTTAGGGTGCGGTTTTACAGATTTTTGCTTGCATTAGATTATTTTCAATTTTGCACGGATCACTTACACGTAGAGAGATGGAGACAGGTATGACTTATATCCCTGCATGCATCATGGTTTTCTCTGCATTCCGTTATCTCCTCCTTGTGCGACACATTTTTCACAGATAAAGGAAAATATAAAACCCTAAAATAAAAAAGATTTTTTCTTTTGAAACTTAAAAAAATAAAAAAGTAATTGGACTTAGTTATTTTGGAAGAGCAAAACCCTCATTGTTCCAAGTACTTACCTCCAAACAGAATGGGTGAGGACGTAGCCTTGAAGACTAGAGCCAAAAATCCATGGACTTCTACCCTAAGTATATGTGTATCAATTTTTGATACACATTAGCAACTGCAAGCACTTGCCTCCGACCATAAAAAGCCATTATGGTGTACTACGCTTCACATTTCCCTTTAAGCCTATTATAACCTGATAGCCCAGGAAGATGTTTCCATTGTTTTGGGGAGTGTGAATCACCTAACTAAAATTGAAAAGATAAACGACCAAACTCTTACGGTCATCACTGTGTGAAGTTGGTGAATTGGGGGTTTGCTATTGTATTTCTTTAAGGGGTGTGCATATCCAGCTTCTTACAAACCTTCACACTCTTTCTCTTGTCTTGACATCGTACTCTATTTCAAACTCTTTTGACATCGGGGATTACGATTAGATGGTATTTATGCTCAGACTTTACGAGCTATCTATCTTCCACCCTCTCACGTACATCTTTACAGGCTCGGGATGACCCTCTTCCTGAGTTGGTCCCACGTAGTTACGAGGTGAATCAGACCCATACTCCTTCACCTCCTGGCCCTTCCATCGAGGAAGACCCTCACCTTGACTTTTCATCTGTTTCACCTGCACATTTTTCTCTGAGTGTTTACGGGACTTTTTCCTTCCCATAGAATTTGACGGATATCATGGGTAGAGGGAAGAGATCAGTAGAGGGGAGATCAATTGAGGAGAGACATACATATGAGAGACCAAATCCATATACAGATGTAACAGTCGGGATTCTAGACACACTTTAGAAAATTAGCATGCAGATTCGAGATCAGTTTAGATTCCAGGATGAGATGAGAGTTGAGATAGTTGCACTGAGAGCAGGAGTAGGGAACCCACCACCAGTTGCCACCGTTCTCGATATTACTTTGCAAGATGAGTATGACCCTGGAGCCAACACATTACAACATTAGTTCGGTTACCACTGAATTAAGGGCCACACAACCTGAGATTGTCCTTCATTTCTTTGCTTCCCAAGTTCTATGTGAACATGATAGAGGAGTTGTTTACCTTCCTTCAGCAGTTTGAGATGATTTGTGGTACGCCGAGTTTCACAAGAGTTATGTAAGAGGCTATACACCTCAAGGCTTCCCCTTCAACTTAGCAGATAAGTGATGAATCCACATTTCATCATCTTTATTCTATCATTTTGGCCTCAAAAACCCTAGCAAATGCTTGTAAATAGCATTAAATAGAGCATATTAGCATTCATGCATGCACCTGTAAATAGTGTATAAAATACTATAATTAAAGCCAAAATTATAGAATAAATAAAAGAAAAGAAAAAGAATAAAATATTGTAAATATTTTATGACCCGAAACCCCGAGACCTAGGCATCCCGATGAATAGGTCGACAAGGAATAAAGTAGTGGGAGATAAGGGTCAAATACCTATACTTTTTCATTCATTATTTATTCATTTTTGGGACCTATTTTTGGTTCCACTTTTTATACATCAAATAAAGAAACTTTGCACATGAAAGTTGTGGATAATTTAATAAAGAAAAATACAAAATTGATTTCACTGAAAAATATTATACAGATAAAAAGTTATGGTCTGAATAAAAATCCAGATTCCCAACTTCCCAGACCCGTATCTCACAAATGAAAACTCCAAATGCAGCAAACTCACCTTTAATTGTATATAGAATAAAATAATATATTTAATGGCGGTGATTTTGCATTTGACGGAGCTACGGTTTGAAAGTTGAGTTTTGGACCCACATTGTATACTTGTACAGATTAAAATATTCAATTTATTATTTATTCATTATTATTTTATTTTTATAATTTTATATTTTTATAAATATTACTTATAATATATTTTTATATTAAAATCAGAATAAAAATGTAGATAAAATACAAAATAAAATACTTGTAATATAATACATAGGTATACTACCTATACTTATACCTATACTATTACTCTTTCTATTTTATTAAATATACAAACTACATCAGAAAATTAAAATAAAAACATAATTAAGTGTATAAAGGTATTTTATAATTTTATAAAATAATAAATAAAAATAAATAAATTAAAGTCACAAAATAAAAATAAATTAATAAATTACATAGGTATATGTACCTATATAGGACTTAAAAGACAACTTGTAAATATATATCTTATAAAAATAATTAAAAATCACCATAAAATACTAAATAAAATAATAAACATTTTTTATTAAATAACCTAAAGTTAATTAAATCATTTAATATTTCTAATTTAATATATAAACCTTTTATTTAGTTTTTGTCTTTTTGCGGATGATGTGGCCCAATCAGGCCACGCCATCCGTTGACCGGGGGTCAACTCCTTGACCCCAAGTCTGTGACCACGAGATTTCCGTGTGCACCCTTTTTCTTGGATTTTTCACGGGTGGATCTTTCACCGATTGGCAAAATGCCCTTCACGACTTTTGATCCTGGTCCATAGCTCTTACACGCCCTACGTTTACTTTGGGCTTTGAGCCATCGATCTTACTGTTATTCCTCGTTCTTTGAGCACGCTTGACCACAGTTCAAAAACCACCCCAGTTCCCCCTTCCATCGTTGAACCGTTCTTGGCCAACCTTCAGACCTCCAAGCGATCAGCAGAGCATCTCCAGTGACAGAGGATCGACCCGGCCTCTTATTGAGGTGCGGAGGGTGGCTTCGGCGCGTTCCACCCATCTCCACCGGCCGCGCCGCCGTGAGGTTTTCCCTCACCCTTCCTGGGCTTGAGGTTGGTTTTTAGTGAATTTTTCTTTACGCATTTTTATTTCTACTAGCTTAAACCTCCATCTTCACCAGTCCATATCGCCTGAATTCCACCCAATCATCCACGCCGCCACCTCGCCGGAGTTCGCTCCGGTGAGCTTTTCCCTCGCCGCCTTCCACCATCTTTTACTGCAGGGTGATGCACGACAATTTGCCCGCGCTCCCCTTAATCATTTTTTCTTGTCATTGCTTCACATTGCTTGTCATTGCTTGATATCTATAGTGTGGGTTAATTGTTGATTAATTAGGGATTTTTAGCATTTATGTGATTGATCCTATTGAGCGACGAGCAGATACCAAGACTAGACAGAACGGACCTGGTTTGACTACTTCCACTGATAAGTCCGTTCCTGGTCACTCACAAGTAAAGATGATTGAGGTCGGTTATGATGCGAATGTTAAAAATTTTTGGCCTCGTGATGAAAAAGGTGATTCAGGTGAGATTCTTGAGGACGATCTGAGCTCGACTACTTCCACCGATGAGTTCGCTCCTTTTGATTTTAACCTGGACGACACCTCGTAGGATGACTCTGAGTACACTACTTCCGATGATGATGAGTTCGTCCCATTTCACTTTGACACTAGCGAGACTTCCAAGGCCAGACCTGACCACACTTCTTCAACTCGCCCGTCTGCGCCTTCACACCATAGGACCACCAAGGGAGAACCTAGCCATACTGCTTCCATTGATCAGTTCGTCCCTTTTTGATTTGATTCCATTGAGGGCCTTCACCTTGTCGACCCTGATCGGCTTCCGTCCACTGTGGACCCCGATGTCGACATACACCACACCAGGTCTATTCCTCAGCGGTCTCGCAAGAAGGTTAGCTTTCGGCCTTCTTGACCAAATGTACATCCACCTCTGTTGTACATTCTCCTTTGTTCACCTTTGTTCTATCTCCTGTATCGTTCGTCCATCCATTCTCGTGTTTGCCTTGCTTAGGACTCACTTTGTCCTACGTATAGGAGGGGTGGACGAGCCGAGTGTTCTTTCTTCGTTCTGTGTCATCACTCCTGTTGTTGCCTATACTTAGGGCTTCTTTTACCCTAAGTATAGGGGGAGTGGTGTGTACATCCTCACGATCTCTTCATCCATCTTCTGATTCCTTTTCTTCTTTTCTTCTTTTCCTTTTTTATCTTCTTCATTTATCAAAAAGGTGCCGCCCTTGTAGACAGTTTTCCATACTTAGGATGTACTTTGTCCTAAGTATAGGGGGGTGTGCACCCCGAGTTTCTTCTATTCTTTTCGATCCTCTCCATTGTCTCCTCTTCTTGTCTATACTTAGGGATATCTTACCCTAAGTATAGGGGGAGACAATCTGAGTACGATTTGTTCATTCCCACCCTTGACCCTCCCTGTGTTGTGTACAATCTGCTATACTTAGGATTATTTGATCATAAGTATAGGGGGGACGGTCGACTTCTCATTCGTTCATTCATCTCTTATTTATTTATTTATTCTTTAGACTTGCCTATACTTAGTACGAGTTATGTCTTCTCTTTTCTCTCCGATCTATGAGGACATAGCTCAAGCTAAGTATAGGGGGGTCGTATATACTACGTATATACTTTAGCCATAACTCATACTTTCATATTTTCTAAATAATATGGATAATAATTCATTAAAATTCATTAAAAACCTTAATAAAAAGGTGTTTTGTTCCTCAAATTCCTTTTGTATTTACGGATTATTAAATCAGGTGAAAATGTTTTTTGCAAAATGTTTGAAAAATAGTTTGAAAATATTTGTGAACATCTATTGAAAACTATTTTGAAAATATTTTGTTACATGTTTTCAACTTGTGTAAAATGTGTGTTTTGTAAAATTTATTTTCTTTGTGTGAAATAAAATGTTTGAAAAATTATTTGCAAATGGTTTGAAAAATGGTTGCAAAAATATCTTGAAAAATCTATCTATACAGTTTGAAAAACCTTTGCAAAATGATTTTTAATGTGTGTACATGTTTGTAAAATTGTTTGTAAAAATTATTTTGGACTATAGTTTTTAAAAAAATTGTTTGAAAAACTTGTGTCAAATAAGTTTGAGGAATATACACATCTCACCCAAAATCCACTTTATATACAGGTATAAAATTGATCACTTACCCTTGTAAATTCTTAAAATTCACTTCTTGTATATATAAGAAGCACTCCCGTGTACATATTTTCACCTAGTTTTTAACCAAAATCTCTTTATTTTCAAAAATTCCCAAAAACATTTACAAAATTAAAATCCAAAAACACTTGAAAAACTTTTTGAAAAAAAATACAAAAAATGCATATGCATGATGAATCTCCATTTCATCGCCTTTATTCTATCATTTTGGCCTTAAAAACCCCAGCAAATGCATGAAAATAGCATTAATTTGTATATAATAGCATTCATTGTTCTTGTATTTATTGTACATTAAATAAGGTTTTTAATGCCAAAATTATAGAATAAAGAGAAGAAAAGAAAAAGGAATAAAATATTGCAAATATTTTATGACCCTAACCCCGAGACCAAGGCCAGCATGGACTTGGTCGACAAGGAATAAAGTAGGGGGAGATAAGGGCCAATAATACAATAAATACCTCATTTATTTATTCATCCATTTATGCATTTTTGACACCTATTTTGTACATAATTATTTATTCATCAAATAAAGAAACTTTGTTCATAAAAGTTGTAGATAATAATGTAAATAAAAATACAATATTGAGTTTGTGCAAAAATAATATTCAGTGTACATTTTATACACATAATAAAAAGCAAAAATCTCAACTTCACAGACCCATATCTTGCAAATAAAAACTCCAAATCAACCAAACTCACCTTTAATTGTATATATCATTTTATAAACTATTTTATACAATTGGTTTCATAATTTTTGGAGTCCATCTGTGGAAGTTAGGTTTTTGTCCCTTCTTGTACATAGTACCTGATTAAAATATTCATTTTATTCAATATTCATTATTTTTATAAATTCATATTTTTATAATCTTGTAAATAATGTGTATAATACATGTACATCATAAAAGTAAAAGAAAACCAAAAAGAATTTGTAAAATAAAAATAAGTCTATAGACAAAATACCTATGCTACCTAATGTACATAAATAAAAGGGATTTTTATTCTTTTATTCTTTATTCATTTATATTTTTATAATAATGCATATATTATATATAACCTATTAAAACTACAAATCCATAATAAAAATAAATAAAATTCATTAAATAAATAAAACATATATAATATATAGGTAAAGTATCTATAAGTATACTTACATATACATAGACCTATTTATTTAAATATGTAAATAAACTCATAAAAAGTAAATAAAAATATATTTATACTCACAAAAATAAATCATAAATTTATAAAATAAGAAAATAAAATAATAAAATAAAATAAACAAAATAAAAATAAATGTATATAAACATACTTATAAATACATTATTTTAATAAAACCGTAATAAAATACTTCAAAAAATAAATAAAAATCATAAATAAATACTACATTAATTTATGAACATTTTTTATTTTATAAGTAAATTCTAATTAATTCATTTAATATGTTAAATAAATGGGTCAAGCTCGGTCCGATGTGGACCAATCAGGGGCCAGGGAAAGTTGACCTCCGGTCAACTCCCCCTGCGCCTCTGACTGACCCGTCAGAACTATCGCATCCCCGGATTTCATGCCTTTTTCCTAGGCGTCTCTTTCACCCATCGCCCTCGAATCCTTCATGAAAGATCTTCCCTGATCAATGTACATCCTCGCCGTCTACTTAGATCCCTTGTACATAGCCCCGATTCCTTAATAATCGCCGGTCAATGGGGGTCCCTTGGACTGTATATAAATAACTCCTCCCACTTCCTTGGCCGAATTTGGCCATTTTAATCCCCTTCTTTGAGCTTGAATGAGCTCCTGGCAGAGCCCTCGTGACAGGAGGCGCTTCCCAGCACCTCGATTCGGCCCAAGGAGGTGGGAAATTTTGTCGCGGTGGTGCTCCGGCGACCATCCTGCTCCCTGGCGGCCCCCAGGTATAAGAGCTGCGCTTTTACTTGTTTTAGATAGGTTTTCGTTTTAGCATTTCATTTCCGTCTTTAGTTTAGTGTTTAATGACTAGACTTAGCGTAATTTAGGCGATTCGTAGTTCGCCGGAGCTTTGCTCCGGCGAGCTTTTCACAGTGCCCTCGCCGTGTTCCGACCACCTTTTCACCTCCATTTCTATACCCCTTCATTTCCCTACGCCCCAGGCACCTCCATTCACCCAGATCCTCACCAGATCTGGAGATCAGGTCTCCTCTTCCGCCTCTCGCCGGAGATCACCGCCCCGCACCCCCTTTCGCTCATTTCGACCCAAATAAGGCCCCCAGCCCTTTGTTTTTGTGCGCTGAGCTTTCTTGCAGGTGCTGGAGGCCAAAGGACCCCCGTTGGGGTCGATTCGACTCTTCTGCAGGTACCTGGAGCTCTTTGGCTTCATCGACCTCGCTGGACCGTTCCGGTGAGCCTCCGGCTCCCCTGAGTGCTCCAGTCGACAGAGTAGAGCCCCAGGTTGCTTCTTGGACCATCAGATGCCCGAGGGAGCGTCGGACGAGCGAGCAGCACCGGATCGAAGGTCGGAGAAGGGGGAGTTCTTCCCTGTTCTTCGTCCCTTCGCCTTCACCGTCCGATCGAGGTCCCAACCCAGTTCAAATCCCAGCCGTCCGATGGAGCGAAGCAGCGACCGTCAGATCACGCGAGTGATCTAATCTCAATCGCTCATCGGCGAACCGTCATCGGCTCACGTGGAGGCGCCACGTGTCAAGTGAACGAAGATCAGCCGTCGGATGAAGCGCCTCTTTTGGGGGTAAATTGCAAAAACCATCCCCCGCCTTTTTGTATTTAATTTTTAATTCTGTAAATATTTTTGCACGTTATAAATAAAATGTAAATTTTGCAGAAAGGACCCTGAGTTTATAGTATTTGCATTTAGGTCCTTCCGCGCCTCACGTGCAGTCCCACGTGAGGCGCGTGAAATTTTGCAGTTATACCCTGGCGGTTTTTGTATATTGTAGAATAGTTCTAAAAATTAAAATAAATGTTTATTTCTGTTGTATTTTTGCACTGATGCCCCTGTAACTTGTTTTATTTGCAAAAATACCCCTGCCAGGCTGTTTTATTTTTGTGTCTTTATCTATTTATTAAAAATACCTAGAAGGCTTCTAAAAATCCACAAAAATTAGGATAGGTGCTCTATGACATGCTTGTTCACGCTCACATTTTAGTTTGCATTTTTTGCATTTTTCCTAATTATTAAAAATGAAAAAGAAGCCATTTTTGTACTGTTTAATTTATAAAATACAAAAAAATTAGAAAATGATTTTGAAAAATTCCAAAAAAATTATACATGGTATAATTATATATATATAGAGTCTAGAAATTGAAAAACCCTAAAAATATGAAAAAGAAAATTAAAAAAATCAGAAAGCTCCAAAATCCAACACAAAAAATAGAAAAATCCTTCAAAAACACCAAAAATATATTTTTCTCTTTTATAATTATCTATATATTATTATTAATATATTAAAATTAATTTGGGAATTTTTGGAGTTTATTTTGTATTTTTAAAACCCAAATTATATACGGCTATTTAATTAGTCCTATATTGTGGACGTTTTGAATTTAAAAATACATAAAAATTAGAAATATTTCAGGAAAATAACAAAAAAATTAGAAAAATATTAAAAAGCCAAAAAAATTATATCTATATATATCTTTTAAGTATACATATATATCTATAGACTATAGTACTTCTCTCTCTCTTCATATATACATATACCTCTTTATATATATATGTCTTATATATATATTTATCTAATTATATTATATAACTAAAAATATTAAAAAAATAAAAAAAATATAAAATATAAAAACAAAATAAAAAAATTATAAAAACAAAAATATAAAAAAATTACAAAACCCAAAACCCACTAAAACAATAAAAGGACATGAACAAATGATTGAATAATTGAATGATACATTACATACAACCATTCGCCTCCCAGTGTTCGACCTCTACCTGTGCTTACACCTATACACATTTACATGTAGAGTTATAATAAATTTTAACTCCACATTTTTGAATATTCATTGCATATATTTACTGTGGGTTAATTGTTGATCGATCTGGGGATCTTTAATTGGTCAATTCAGCGACTTGATTTCTCGCCTCGTGAGATATCTAGACCCTTGATTTTCCCCTTTCATCAAATGGCGCCGTTGCCGGGGAGGCAACGGATTTTGTATGATTTTGTGAGCTTATTTATTCATTTATTTGATTCTTTGCTCATGTCCATATATTGATTTATTGACTGCTCTGACCATCTCTTTTCTGTGTCTTTGATGCGAGGGACCGCCAAGCGAAGGGGGACCTCTTAGGAGGACCTATGCACCCAAGCAAGGTGGAGTTGGCTCTTCTCTGCCAAGCCAACAGGAGAGAGCATCCATGACAAGAGAAGGAGAATTTTTGAAGACAGACTTTATTTTTATGCATTTTATTTTATTTTGTATATTCGTGTGAGAGAGTGACACTTGGTTTGTAATAATACAGGGATCTCACAGGTGCACAAAGACTCCCGAGGTCCAGTGCCCGAGGGATTGTTCCCTTGGGGGCCTCGATGATTTTTGACGCTTTTCTTTTATTTTTAGTTTTATTATTTTGTGTGAATGAGCCTTAGCTTAGGAGTTGCTTGCTCGTAGAGTTAGGTCCAAACACCCTAATATATGCATGTACCTATAGTTCGCTTTGGACCTAGATCAAACTCTAAACAACCGCTCATTTATCTCTTAGCCTTTGTGCCACAGCGAGCCCCGCAAAGCGCTTTCTCCTAAGCTCAAGTGTGTTGAGCACAGAGGAGGGGTGAGCCAAGACCGGACTTTTTGAGGCTAAAGATTAATGAGCGACTTGTGGTGCTTCACGATAATAGCAATTTCTGAACCTAGGGCGATTTCTTCGGTTTGCATTTGCATATAGCATAGGTTTCAAATTCTGTTATGCATCCCGCATGGAGAGAGCTGGGAGGCACTGTAAGTCTTCTTACTTGGCATGCATCATCGTTTTCCGACTTGCATGGCTTTTCCGATCTTCTCCCTCTGTTTTTGCCAACCTAGGATGCTTAATGGAAATTGGAACCTCGATAGGCACGCGCATTGAAAATACCCAAAAAAAAGTGATAACTTAAATAAAATCGGGACTGCTAACTCTATTGGACTTAAAAATAAAATATAATGAATTCCTTGTCTTGGGGAGAGCAACCCCCTCATTGTATGCGTTTTAAATTGCTTACGTACACATTAAGGAGTAGAGCCCAAATCCCATCCAGCCTCCTAAGTGTTTGTACAACTTTGTGATTCTCACCTCACTCTAAAATTGAAAAGATAAATGACCGTCACCTGGCGGTCTTCACTGTGTGGAGTAGGTGAATTGGGGGTTTGCCTTGTGTCTTGTTTATGACTTGGAGTTCGCTGTGTTCATTATTAGAGTAATCGTTCCCGTCCGTGTGAGTCATGCATTTTTCATCTTTGAGTCTCTCTCTACCCATCTTATACATATCTCTTCATCTTGCATCGAGTCGTGATATTGGCGCTTGAGCTCAATCATTCTTCGCCAAGTCCTTTGTTTCCCTCTTCTTCATCACTCTCCTCGTATTCTCCGTACCATCATCATTCTCTGGTTCAGGGAGAGCACTCCCCTTGAACCGCAATTTTGACGGTGTTCCCGCCTTGTGTGGAACACCCAATTTTGTATGTCCTCCGATCTTCTAACCCGCCCTCCTCGTACCCTCTGTATCACCTTCCTACCACTTACGATATTGGCACGCACGCTCAATCAACTTCTCCACCCCATTGTGTTACCCTTCTTATCCATCCTCCTCGTGTCCCCCGTATCATCTCTCCCTTTACCCGGGAATGCTGTGCATATTGATGAGGGCCCGCATCGAGGATTATGTATACTGATTATTTGTATAGGCCGGGCCCATGATGTTGAGGTTGCTGAGATCGATTTGGTGGATTTGTTTTTGATACATGCATATGGATTTCTTGAGGATTTTTGCTGATGCATAGAGCATAGGTGTGATGCATTATTGAGGAATTTTAGTTCTCGCACACCGGATTAAGGATGTTATATGATGCGATGATTTGATGATGATTTCATGAGCATTGATTGATCTATCTATTTGAGGTTCCACCCATCTTGATCTTTGGGGATTGACTGATTATTCTACTTTGGATTTCTTAATAAAGGTGTGCGGATCCTACATGATCTCTCATCTTCCTGATTGACTCGTCCTTGATCTCCTGACTCTTTGATCCACCATGGCACTTAGAGGATTCTTGACTATTTTTCGTGCCATCTCAGCTTACTGGATTGACCTGAGGGATGTTTTGTGATTGGCCTGATGATTTTCTCCCTCCCATGATCTTATGCCCTCCAAATGATTGAAGGATTTATTGCTATTTGAGGACCTGAGATGACTTGCCAGCATTCCCATGACCTACATTGATCTAGCTCGCATTCCTCTCCGAGGATTATCTGCGGGAGAATGCGACAATTTCTAGGACTGCGGTTTCATTCACTGCTTCGGTCGCCATTATGTTGGGACCCGAAACCGAGTCAGATGATATGTTTGATTGGCCTCCCCCTGAGATTTGGTACTTGACCTGTCAGTACACGAGGCCAATGTACTTGACTCATCTGAGTCCGCTCTCCTTGACGGTCCTCGCAAGGTATAGCTCCACTTTTCTGATTACTCCATGCCTAGTTCATAGCTCCCCGAGGGTTATCTGCGGGAGACTATGACATATTTCAGATCTGATTGGTCTCTCCTGTTGGTAGCCGCCTTGTCGACTACTGAGACCACTATGTGGATCCGTCTGATGGATTCAGCTCCTTTGAGCCCTCTTCTCTCCTTGACGACCCTCGCAAGGCAGAGACACATTCTGAATATTCACTGCTTAGTTTGCATTGCTCCCCGAGGACTATCAGCGGGAGCATGCGACACTCTCTTTACGCTCGGTTCCACTGCTGACTGTGTCTCCGATCTGCGGAGCACGGAATCGAGTCGTCTGATATATATGATTTTTGATCCCATCTTGAGTTGCCTATCCGATCTGCGGATCATGGGACCTGTCTGATTAGACTCCTTTGAGTCTGCTCGCCTTGACGGTCCTCGCAAGGTTGAGCTTCTGATATCTGCTATTCCCATGACTAGTTGGCAGCCCGCTCCCCGAGGGTTATTTGCGGGACGCTGCCACACTTTCTCGATTTTACGGTTTCTTCTGCTGGTAGCCGATCTGTCGCCTACCGAGACCGTTTCTATGATCCGTCTGATGGATCAGGCTCCTTTGAGCCCGCTCTCCTTGACGACCCTCGCAAGGGTGAGCTTCTGTTCTGATTTTTCACTGACTAGCATGTACTACTCCCCAAGGGTTTTCTGCAGGAGAGTACATCATTTTCTAGGTACTCGGCTTCATTTCTGGTGTCTCCAGTTGGTGGAGCACGAAGCCGGGTCTTCTGATTTGTATACTCGGTCTCCTCCCTGGTTGTGTCTCCTTTCTGTTGGAGCACGGAGCCGAGTACACTGATTATTCTCTGATTTTTCTCACCTTGAGGACCCTCGCAGGAGTGAGCCATGTATTGTGTTGTTCGGTGTATTCTTGTAACTTTCAGACTATATCACCACCGTGCATCACACAGTCTCATATGCTTTATTTCCGATCTATCTGAGACCATGATTAACCGGAGGAGTCTGTATTGCTCTTTCCTCCTCCTGGTTTTACGGTATCGGCTATATTCTCCCATGATGACCATATGAGCCGTTCATCTGCTTCATGCTACCGGACCGGATATCTTTACTTTTGACCTGTTGTCCCCGGTAGCTGACACCCACTTGACTGTATATCAGGGTGTCTTTGCACCTTCTGACTGCGTCCTCGTTCTCACAGGGAGACGACGACGAGAGCACGGTTGTCGCTTACCAGATACTGTCCTGTACTTCACCGGTTCATCACCATTTGTATATATGTGTGCCTTGTTCATTCTTTCTCCCGCATGTTATGTGTTCCCTAGATCTATCGCCATATCTTTGTATCGACACTTAGGACGTACCTTTTCCTAAGTATAGGGGGGCACACACTGAGTTGTTCTTTCCTCGCACATTTTTCGTCACTCCTTTTCTTTCCTATACTTAGGGATATCTCACCCTAAGTATAGGGGGAGTGATGTGTATATTCTCCTAGGTCTTTTCATCTATCTGTATATGCCTATCTTTTCTTCTTTTCTTCTTTTCCTTTTCTATCTCCTGTATCTAAATAAAAGGGTGTCGCCCCTTTGTGTCAGTTTTCTGTACTTAGGATGTACTTTGTCCTAAGTATAGGGGGGTGCACCCCTGATTTGTTCATCTGTATATTCCTACCCTTATTCGTATATTCTTTCAACTTGTCTATACTCAGTACGAGTTATGTCTTCTCTTTTCTTTTCGATCTATGAGGACATAGCTCAAGCTAAGTATAGGGGGGTCGTATATACTATGTATATACTTCAGCCATAACTCGTACTTTTGCAATAATATGGCTAATAATTCTTTAAAAACCCTTAATAAAAAGATGAGATTATTCCTCAAATTCTTCTGTATATACTGATTAATAAATCAGGTGAAAATATTTTTTGCAAAATGTTTGAAAAATAGTTTGAAAAGTATTGTGAACATTTATTGAAAACTGTTTTGAAAACGTTTTGTTACATGTTTTCAACCTTTGTAAAAATGTGTAGTTTGTAAATATTTATTTTCTTTGTGTGAATTAAAATGTTTGAAAAATGATTTGCAAATGGTTTGAAAAATGGTTGCAAAAATACTTTGAAAAATCTATATATACTGTTTTGAAAAACCTTTGCAAAATGATTTTCAAATGTGTGTACATGTTTGCAAAAATGTTTGTAAAAATTATTTTGGACTATAGTTTTCAAAAATTGTTTGAAAAATTTGTGTCAAATAAATTTGAGGAATAGTCACATATAATAAATAACTAAAATACTATATTATTATTTTAAATATGAATAATAAGTATACATATATACCTGTAAATAAAAACTAAATTCTAAATTCTTTAAAAATCATTAAAATAAAGCGGCACGCCCGTGTAAATAGTTGTACATATTTTGAGTGCCCAAATTATTTTATTTGCAAAAATTCTTTGTGTAAAAATTTATCTCTTTGATTCTTTGAAAAATTGCATTATTCTTTGCATATTTGTAAATAGCATTTGCATAGCATTCATATTCTTCCATTGAGCTTGATGATTGAACTAGTCTAATAAAGTCGAAGATGGGAGCTTGGTTGGACCTTACTGCACCTAATTGCACTGGAACCTTATGGGAACCAGGTTTAAGGTACTTCAGGTCTATTCAGACTTAATTCTTTGAGAAATCAGGGCTGGGTTCAAGTCACCTCACTGGACTAACTATAACTTTTCGAAACACACGTATGACTCTTGTCGACCGTGACCTAACTTGGACACTTGCACCTTTTACTTGGCTCAACTCAGTTGGAGTGGTGAGGGGGTTGGATTTGCCAGTCTGAGACGCACACGGGTGGAAACATTCGTCCTCCTCTAGGGAGGGAAGTGCACCCCAACCTGGTCCAATCGCCATGAGGTCTAACGACAGGAGAGTGTGGGTTGCAATAATGCTTCAAAAGAGGGATAGTCTTCTGGCTCAAGAGGAAAAACTCCTTATGTAAATGCTGCTGTGAATAGTATGTTGAAAAAAAAATGAATGAAGCTCCAAAAAAGTGGACAGGCTTGTAAACAAAAATAAAAATGCCTGCCGGAGTATGTATACAAGTTGTATAGAAAATAAGCAAGCTTGAGCATCAAAGTTATACCATGTGAGCCTGCAGCTGGATGACTTGACTACACTGGTCTTGTATCCCAGGATAGGTAGCTACACTGGCTACCGTCCATTCTTTTCTCTACCCCCTCCTCTTGAGTTGGATGCCACTTGAACTTAGAAGGGAATACCCTGCTCCTCGAGGAAAGAGCTGTTGGATTAGGGAATCATTGGGTTGTCATTCTGGAGAAGTCAGTCTCTTTGTCATTCCAGTTGGGGAGAGCCACTATCACTTACACTGTACAAGTCAGCTTCATAGTCATAAGGGTTTGCGTATGATGTAGGCTAGTTCTGACCTGTCTATTGAGGTGATTTGAACCGAGTTCTGTGACTCTCAGAGGCTGTTGTGTTTTAGATTTGGTTCCCGACTAGGTTCCACACACATTCTCACACCAAGGTCTAACCTGAGCTCCAAACTTTGATTTTATGCAGATGAGTTTAATAATCATGATCAATTCAATTTATTCTTTAAATTCTTTATTTTTGCCTTTTCTTTTCTTCTTATTCTTTGTTTTTTTGTACTTATTGCATAAGTATTTGCTAGGGACTAGCAAAGGCAAGTATATGGGGGTGATGAATCTCCATTTCATCGCCTTTATTCTATCATTTTGGCCTTAAAAACCCCAGCAAATGCATGAAAATAGCATTAATTTGTATATAATAGCATTCATTGTTCTTGTATTTATTGTACATTAAATAAGGTTTTTAATGCCAAAATTATAGAATAAAGAGAAGAAAAGAAAAAGGAATAAAATATTGCAAATATTTTATGACCCTAACCCCGAGACCAAGGCCAGCATGGACTTGGTCGACAAGGAATAAAGTAGGGGGAGATAAGGGCCAATAATACAATAAATACCTCATTTATTTATTCATCCATTTATGCATTTTTGACACCTATTTTGTACATAATTATTTATTCATCAAATAAAGAAACTTTGTTCATAAAAGTTGTATATAATAATGTAAATAAAAATACAAAATTGAGTTTGTGCAAAAATAATATTCAGTGTACATTTTATACACATAATAAAAAGCAAAAATCTCAACTTCACAGAACCATATCTTGCAAATAAAAACTCCAAATCAACCAAACTCACCTTTAATTGTATATAGCATTTCATAAACTATTTTATACAATTGGTTTCATAATTTTTGGAGTCCATATGTGGAAGTTAGGTTTTTGTCCCTTCTTGTACATAGTACCTGATTAAAATATTCATTTTATTCAATATTCATTATTTTTATAAATTCATATTTTTATAATCTTGTAAATAATGTGTATAATACATGTACATCATAAAAGTAAAAGAAAACCAAAAAGAATTTGTAAAATAAAAATAAGTCTATAGACAAAATACCTATGCTACCTAATGTACATAAATAAAAGGGATTTTTATTCTTTTATTCTTTATTCATTTATATTTTTATAATAATGCATATATTATATATAACCTATTAAAAATACAAATCCATAATAAAAATAAATAAAATTCATTAAATAAATAAAACATATATAATATATAGGTAAAGTACCTATAAGTATACTTACATATACATAGACCTATTTATTTAAATATGTAAATAAACTCATAAAAAGTAAATAAAAATATATTTATACTCACAAAAATAAATCATAAATTTATAAAATAAGAAAATAAAATAATAAAATAAAATAAACAAAATAAAAATAAATGTATATAAATATACTTATAAATACATTATTTTAATAAAACCGTAATAAAATACTTCAAAAAAATAAATAAAAATCATAAATAAATACTACATTAATTTATGAACATTTTTTATTTTATAAGTAAATTCTAATTAATTCATTTAATATGTTAAATAAATGGGTCAAGCTCGGTCCGATGTGGACCAATCAGGGGCCAGGGAAAGTTGACCTCCGGTCAACTCCCCCTGCGCCTCTGACTGACCCGTCAGAACTATCGCATCCCCGGATTTCATGCCTTTTTCCTGGGCGTCTCTTTCACCCATCGCCCTCGAATCCTTCATGAAAGATCTTCCCTGATCAATGTACATCCTCGCCGTCTACTTAGATCCCTTGTACATAGCCCCGATTCCTTAATAATCGCCGGTCAATGGGGGTCCCTTGGACTGTATATAAATAACTCCTCCCACTTCCTTGGCCGAATTTGGCCATTTTAATCCCCTTCTTTGAGCTTGAATGAGCTCCTGGCGGAGCCCTCGTGACAGGAGGCACTTCCCAGCACCTCGATTCGGCCCAAGGAGGTGGGAAATTTTGTCGCGGTGGTGCTCCGGCGACCATCCTGCTCCCTGGCGGCCCCCAGGTATAAGAGCTGCGCTTTTACTTGTTTTAGATAGGTTTTCGTTTTAGCATTTCATTTCCGTCTTTAGTTTAGTGTTTAATGACTAGACTTAGCGTAATTTAGGCGATTCGTAGTTCGGTGGAGCTTTGCTCCGGCGAGCTTTTCACAGTGCCCTCGCCGTGTTCCGACCACCTTTTCACCTCCATTTCTATACCCCTTCATTTCCCTATGCCCCAGGCACCTCCGTTCACCCAGATCCTCACCAGATCTGGAGATCAGGTCTCCTCTTCCGCCTCTCGCCGGAGATCACCGCCCCGCACCCCCTTTCGCTCATTTCGACCCAAATAAGGCCCCCGGCCCTTTGTTTTTGTGCGCTGAGCTTTCTTGCAGGTGCTGGAGGCCAAAGGACCCCCGTTGGGGTCGATTCGACTCTTCTGCAGGTACCTGGAGCTCTTTGGCTTCATCGACCTCGCTGGACCGTTCCGGTGAGCCTCCGGCTCCCCTGAGTGCTCCAGTCGACAGAGTAGAGCCCCAGGTTGCTTCTTGGACCATCAGATGCCCGAGGGAGCGTCGGACGAGCGAGCAGCACCGGATCGAAGGTCGGAGAAGGGGGAGTTCTTCCCTGTTCTTCGTCCCTTCGCCTTCACCGTCCGATCGAGGTCCCAACCCAGTTCAAATCCCAGCCGTCCGATGGAGCGAAGCAGCGACCGTCAGATCACGCGAGTGATCTAATCTCAATCGCTCATCGGCGAACCGTCATCGGCTCACATGGAGGCGCCACGTGTCAAGTGAACGAAGATCAGCCGTCGGATGAAGCGCCTCTTCTGGGGGTAAATTGCAAAAACCATCCCCCGCCTTTTTGTATTTAATTTTTAATTCTGTAAATATTTTTGCACGTTATAAATAAAATGTAAATTTTGCAGAAAGGACCCTGAGTTTATAGTATTTGCATTTAGGTCCTTCCGCGCCTCACGTGCAGTCCCACGTGAGGCGCGTGAAATTTTGCAGTTATACCCTGGTGGTTTTTGTATATTGTAGAATAGTTCTAAAAATTAAAATAAATGTTTATTTCTGTTGTATTTTTGCACTGATGCCCCTGTAACTTGTTTTATTTGCAAAAATACCCCTACCAGGCTGTTTTATTTTTGTGTCTTTATCTATTTATTAAAAATACCTAGAAGGCTTCTAAAAATCCACAAAAATTAGGATAGGTGCTCTATGCCATGCTTGTTCACGCTCACATTTTAGTTTGCATTTTTTTGCATTTTTCCTAATTATTAAAAATGAAAAAGAAGCCATTTTTGTACTGTCTAATTTATAAAATACAAAAAAATTAGAAAATGATTTTGAAAAATTCCAAAAAATTATACATGGTATAATTATATATATATAGAGTCTAGAAATTGAAAAACCCTAAAAATATGAAAAAGAAAATTAAAAAAATCAGAAAGCTCCAAAATCCAACAAAAAAATAGAAAAATCCTTAAAAAACATCAAAAATATTTTTTTCTCTTTTATAATTATCTATATATTATTATTAATATATTAAAATTAATTTGGGAATTTTTGGAGTTTATTTTGTATTTTTAAAACCCAAATTATATACGGCTATTTAATTAGTCCTATATTGTGGGCGTTTTGAATTTAAAAATACATAAAAATTAGAAATATTTCAGGAAAATAACAAAAAAATTAGAAAAATATTAAAAAGCCAAAAAAATTATATCTATATATATCTTTTAAGTATACATATATATCTATAGACTATAGTACTTCTCTCTCTCTTCTTATATACATATACCTCTTTATATATATATATATATGTCTTATATATATATTTATCTAATTATATTATTTAACTAAAAATATTAAAAAAAATAAAAAAAAATATAAAATATAAAAACAAAATAAAAAAATTATAAAAACAAAAATATAAAAAAAATTACAAAACCCAAAACCCACTAAAACAATAAAAGGACATGAACAAATGATTGAATAATTGAATGATACATTACATACAACCATTCGCCTCCCAGTGTTCGACCTCTACCTGTGCTTACACCTATACACATTTACATGTAGAGTTATAATAAATTTTAACTCCACATTTTTGAATATTCATTGCATATATTTACTGTGGGTTAATTGTTGATCGATCTGGGGATCTTTAATTGGTCAATTCAGCGACTTGATTTCTCGCCTCGTGAGATATCTAGACCCTTGATTTTCCCCTTTCATCAATGCATCATCATCATCTTTTCAAAAATCCATAAAAAGTTCAAAATCTTTGAAAACTGCATCACAAAAATATTTTCTGCATCGCATTGCATAGCATGAGCATTTTTCGGATTGAGTTTAATAGTTGAACAAGTCTAAGTAAAATCCGGAGATTGGAGATTGATTGGACCTTAAAATCTACCTAATAACAGGAACCTTATAGGAATTGGGTTTGAGGTACTTCAAGTCTAGTTGACTTAACTCTTTGAGGATCACGAGACTTGGTTCAATGGATTCTTGACTGCCTAAGTAGAATATTTCGGAACACACGCACGACTCTTGTTGATAATGACCTAACTTGGACACCTGCACCTTTCACATGTCTCAACTCAGTTGGAGTGGTGAGGGGATTGGATTTGCCGGTATGAGACGCACACAAGTGGAAACACTTGTCCTCCTTTAGGGAGGGAAGTGCACCCCAACCCGTCTAGTAATGAGGAAGTCTAAAGACAGGAGAGTGTGGGTTGCAATAAAGCTTCAAAAGAGGGATAGTCTACTGGCTCAAGAGGAAAAACTCCTTATGTAAATGCTGTTGTATATGGTATTTAAAAAAAAAAGAGAAGAAAGAAAGAAAAAGAGACAGGCTTGTACAAAAATAAAATGCCTGCAAAGTGTACATATGTTGTAAAGTCAATAAGCAAGCTTCAGTTCCAAAGTCATATCATGTGAGCCTGCAGCTGGATGACTTGACTACACTGGTCTTGCATCCCAGGATAGGTAGCTACACTGGCTACCGTCCATTCTTCTCTTCACCCCCTCCTCTTGAGCTGGTTGCCACTTGAACTTAGAAGGGAATACCCCGCTCCTCGAGGATGGAGTTATTGGATTGAGGAATCATTAGGTTGTCGTACTGGAGAAGTCAGTTTCTTTGTCATTCTAGTTGGGGAGAGCCACCATCACTTACACTGTACAAGTCAGATTCATAGTCGTAAGAGTTTGCGTATGAGTTGAGATATTTCTGACCTGGCTATTGAGGAGACTTGGACAGAGTCTTGGGATTCTCAGGGACTGTTGGATTTAAAATTCGGTTCTCATTAAGGTTCCGCCCACATTAAAATTCCAAAGGTCCGACTTAAGCTCCAAACTTAGATTTTGTGAACACAAGTTTGATAATTAAGTTAAATCCAAGTTCTTATTTTTCTTTTCTTCCTTTTTCTTTTTACACTTACTGCATAAGTGTTTGCTAGGGACTAGCAAAGGTAAAGTATAGGGGGATGATGAATTCACATTTCATCATCTTTATTCTATCATTTTGACCTCAAAAACCCTAGCAAATGCTTGTAAATAGCATTAAATAGAGCATATTAGCATTCATGCATGCACCTGTAAATAGTGTATAAAATACTGTAATTAAAGCCAAAATTATAGAATAAATAAAAGAAAAGAAAAATAATAAAATATTGTAAATGTTTTATGACCCGAAACCCCGAGACCTAGGCATCTCGATGAATAGGTCGACAAGGAATAAAGTAGTGGGAGATAGGGGTCAAATACCTATACTTTTTCATTCATTATTTATTCATTTTTGGGACCTATTTTTTGTTCCAATTTTTATACATCAAATAAAGAAACTTTGTACATGAAAGTTGTGGATAATTTAATAAAGAAAAATACAAAATTGATTTCACTGAAAAATATTATACAGATAAAAAGTTATGGTCTGAATAAAAATCCATATTCCCAACTTCCCAGACCCGTATCTCACAAATGAAAACTCCAAATGCAGCAAATCCACCTTTAATTGTATATAGAATAAAATAATCTATTTAATGGCAGTGGTTTCACATTTGGCGGAGCTACGGTTTGAAAGTTGAGTTTTGGACCCACATTGTATACTTGTACAGATTAAAATATTCAATTTATTATTTATTCATCATTATTTTATTTTATAATTTTATATTTTTGTAAATATTACTTATAATATATTTTTATATTTAAATCAGAATAAAAATGTAGATAAAATACAAAATAATATACTTGTAATATAATACATAGGTATACTACCTATACTTATACCTATACTATTACTCTTTCAATTTTATTAAATATACAAACTACATCAGAAAATTAAAATAAAAATATAATTAAGTATATAAAAGTATTTTACAATTTTATAAAATAATAAATGAAAATTATAAAATTAAAATACATAAAATAAAAATAAAAGAATACAATATATAGGTATATGTACCTATATAGGACTAAAAAGACAACTTGTAAAAATATACCTCATAAAAATAAATAAAAACCAGTATAGAATACTTCATAAAAAAGTAAACATTTTTCATTTTATAATTAAAAATTAATAAAATCATTATCTATTTTTAATAGATTTTAGAAAACGTTATTTCCAGGGATTTTCCTGGTTGGTCCACGTGGACCAACCAGGTGGAAGTTGACCCGCTGGTCAACTCCCTGTCCCTACTCCTAGCCCTGCGCCAACCTCGTTTTTGTCCGCTTTTTGCGGATTTATCGAGGATGCGCCTTTCGTCTTTTCATGATGATATCTTCTTGGACTATCTTCCCCTTGCATCAGACATACACGCCTAGGGCATGCCTTGGTCTTTGGATCACTGTAGCGCCCGTTGCGCCTCGGTCTATGGAGCCGTTCAACCTTCCATTCAAAAACTCCAGCCACCTTCCATTGCCCTTTGAACCGTTTCTGGGCCAAGGCCGAGACCTCCGAGGATTGCCTGGGATCCCCGGTGATAGGGGGCTGATCCCAGGAGCTCGTTGAGGTGTAACTCGCGCCCCAGCAGCGAGTTCCACCATCTCCGGCGGCTGCGCCACCGTGAGGTTTTCACCTCGCCTTCCCGGACTTGAGGTATGTCTTCTGTCCATTTCTTCTTCATTTTCTTGCTGTGTTTTACTTGCTTGTAGCCGTAGATTCAATCCCCTCCTTTCATTCCGCATTTGATCCCTTCAATCACCCGAACCACCTCCTTGCCGGAGCCAGCTCCGGCAAGCCTCACCTCCATCTCCACGCACCTCGCCACCCCGCTAACCGGGATGAGGCAGTTTACCCTCAGCCCGGACCTTCTTTTTGTGCAGGTCTTGCAGAGTACAACTGATCTGGGAGACTTTGAAGCATTCACCGGCGATACCTGGGGAGTTACGGCTCCTCCGACCTCGCGGGTGAGCGCCAGAAGCCTTTCGGCCTTTTCGAGACCTCCCGCCGATAGAGGGGACCGCCGGCGTGCTCCTGGACCTCCTCGCAACGAAGGAAGGAGACGGAGGAAGGCGTGTGCGGCGATCCAAAGTCGCTGGGCGCAAGTTCTTCGCACATTCTTGCTACGCATCTTCGAGCCGTCGGATTTTGCCTGCTCTTCCAGGCCTCCTATCGATCGTTGGATCGCGTGAGCCCAGAGCCGTTCGATTGTCGTCAATCTCTAATCTGGGCCAAGCATCCACGAAAGGGTATCGGCGCTTCTAGTTCCTTGATTAATTTATTACCATCTTCTTTACTCGATAAACTCGAGTTAGGTCCTCTTTACAGATCATGCTCGTTACTTCAGTTTGTCGTTCGATCAGTAAAGATACCTAGAGGCCCGTTGAGGAACATTATCGTAATCGTACAAGGTTTGCAATTTCTAGTGGACTTTACTGTCCTAGACATGGGGTGCCCTACACAGTTACCCCTTGCTTCAATCATTCTCGAGAGGCCTTTCTTGTAGACTGTGAAGGACCCCTTTGATTATTATTCTGGGAGAGTATCATTTCGCACAGACATCAGAGAGGTAAACATTGAGATGGCGAGAGGATGCAGCAATCCTAGATCCTACTGCCATTCATTTCAGAGGACACTAACTTAGCAAATGTCTGTCATCACAGATGAGACGTGTTCTCTTGATCTTGAGAGTGTTTACTTTGATACCCACAATATTCTGCATGAGGATGGGATTGATCATACGATACCTAGTTCTTCAGATGACTTCTTACATAAATATATAGAGATCATGTCAGGACTAGAGGAGCAGTCAGTTGCATCAGATATCTTAATGCCACAAATTGAGAGTTCACATATTTCAGCACGTGAATCATTTGATTGCATTTCAAAGATTATGCGCTTTATTCAACATAGAGAGTCGGATGGCGCGACATACACATTTATTGAAACCTTATGTAGTTCGACTCTAGAGATAGTTACTAGAGTAGAGAGACATATTACATATACAACAACTACTTACAGTCGTAGATCTACTTGGCCAGCTAGGGATTGGTATACAATCACACAACAGATGATTCCGTACGACCCAAGTTGAGGTGATCTACTCTGTACAGGATTCATGATTACTCTTCCAATTCATTTCATCCTGTATCGAGACCTTTGAGACAACTCATTTTCTGGAGTACACCACCACTTGTATATTCTTCTTAGATCCCAATCGTCCCTAGTTTTGCTCGTCTTTATACTTAGGATACCATATCCTAAGTATAGGGGAACTGATTGAATGCTGATTTTCTTTTTCATATTTTGTTCTTTTTACTTTTTTTGTGTGCATTCTTTTACACCCGTCACTCGTCTCCAATTTTTCGTCACGTTCTTTTCTATACTAAGAATCCCTGATCCCAAGTATAAATGGGACCAAGTGATCCCATTGATTTCAATTTCTTCTTTCTTTCTTTCTTTCTTTCTTTCGTTTGTATGTTTTTTCCCTCAGTCACCGCATTTTTGTCTTCCACTATACTTACGATAACCAGATCGTAAGTATAAGGGGGATGATTGACTTCACATTCTTTCATTCTTTTTCACCCACTTTTACTTAGCATGAGTTTTTTTTCTTCTTCTCTTTTTTGGTACTATGAGGACATAATACAAACTAAATATAGGGGGTGCATATATATTTTATATATACTTTTTGTCCATAACTCGTTGTGCATTTTCTATATCTATAAAGTCCATTAAAGTGGGTGTAGGTAAAATTTATTTAAAATCTATTTATTATGTTCTATAAAAGCCTTGTAAATAAGTAAACTATATGTAAAGTTCTTATTTAAAAATCTTAATTTAAAATTTGCATTTAAAATGTCTATTAAAAGTGTATAATACTTATTTAAAATCCTATTTATTAAATATGTAAAAATAACTTAATAATTAAAATCCTTATATTTAAAACTTGTAAAATACATTTGTTATTTAATCCAAAATAAAATATGGCCAACTTATCTTATAAATTCTTATAAATATGCTTGTTTATAAAAATTGAACAAAATTCATAAATAATACAAAATCCTAAAATCCATAACAATTACAAAATATTTAAAATCTATAAAAGTGAGTAACATTTAGAAAATGTACTTCACATAAATAATGTTGCATTTTCATTAGCATTTTTTAGAATAAGTTTGATTTCTCGAACTAAAATTGGGGATCGTCTAAAGGATGAAGCTTGATTATGGCCTTTGACTTTCATTGTAAGGAGCCTAGTGAGGAACTGGAATTTAGGTCTTCTAGTCTTTTGACTTAAATCTTTAGGTTCCATGAGACCATGTTCGGAATTCAACTTAAACTTGCCTAAGTAGAACACTTGGTGTCATCCGTTTAACTCTTCAATAATGGACCAATTTTGAACACATGCACTCCACACTTAGCTCAAGTTGCATGAGGTTGGGAAGGACAGTTCATTTTAGTGGTGCATTTTCATCCTTGTCTAGTGGCGCGGACGTCTAAATACGAGAGTTGCGGGTTGGAATAAAGATTCAGATGAGGGATGTATATGCTGTCACAATTTTTCTAAGATCCCAAAAAATGGACGGAATAAAAGATATATCCGTCGAGGCACACAAGATTGATGCAGTGCAAGCAACAACACTACAAATCCTACCAAAAAGTAGCCAACCACCAAATACAAATATGACCACAATGGTCTAAGCTTCCAAAAAGCATGCACATCTTAGTGGAGACTTGACTACATTGGCCGAGCTTCACAAGGAGATGTGACTACACTGATCACACTCCAGTTCTCTTCTCATTTTTTTACCTTCATTCCCTTATTCGATTGTGGGCACAATATGACCTGAACTTAGAAGGAAATGCCCCCCTCCTTGAGGAAAGAGCAGCTGGATGAGGAACCAATGGGAGTGTGTTACTAGAGTGGTCGGTTTCTTCGCTTCTTTAAACAGGAAGAACTAACACAACTCACACATAGTACAAATTGAATTCAAGGTTCAAAGAGTTAGCGATATGGATAACTGGATTTGAGCTGGTTGTTGAGGTGAACTGAATAAGGATTTATGGAACTTGAGGACTGTTGAGACTAAAATCCTACTCCTACTTAAGGCTCCAACAAAATTCTTATTATAAGACCCGATCATGCTATGTTCTTTGCCAGTTCTCATGAATTGATTTAGAAAAATAAATCCATTCTAACTTTCTTTCTTTTTCCTTATTCTTCAAATAAGTATTTTCTAAGGGACTAGCAAAGTTTAAGTATAGGGGGTTGATGAATCCATGATTCATTAATGTTTCTGTCGTATTTTGTCTTAAATTCCTTAACAAATACATGTAAATATTCATCAATTTTCATCTTTTATAAAAGTACCATTCATGAATAAAAATGCATTTTTATGCATTAAAAGTTCATAAAAATAAGAAAAATAACAAGAAAAAGAAAATAAGAAAGGCAGACTATAATATGTATATATTGTACAGGATGATAACAATATATAAATATACATGTAAGATATATTTATATAACTTAACCCCCGATACTAAGTCAGTAGGACTTGGTCGACAAACAATAAATAGGAGGAGATAAGGAAGAAAATACCAAAAATAACTAATTGTGCACATAGAACACTTAATCTTTTTTATTCATTATTTTAATTTTAATAAATTAATTTGTATATATTTTTACTAAACCCTTTTCTATTATGTTTATAAAAATTATATGTAAATATAAAAATCATAAAAAAATTCAACATGTATATATGCCAAGAAATTTGGTTTATAAATTGTCAATTTCCCAACTTCAAAATATCATAACTTCCTTATACAAACTCTAATTTCACTCTACTCACCTTTGAAGTTCATAAAATAATATTATCTAATTAATGAAGGTGATTTCATTAAAATCGGAGTCCATTTGCAAAAAGTCAATTTTTGGATATAATGACAACTAGGTTTCTGGGCTATTTATTTTATTCTGTAAATAGTAATTATTGACCAGCTGATTTTATAATTTTTAATCATTTTCATGATCTTTTAGTTTATTTATAAAATAAAATACAAAAGTAAAATCCTTATTTAATATTTCAAAAAAAAATCAAAAACATAAAAATAATCATAATTTAACTATAGTATATATACCTATATTTATTAATATATGAAAAATTAATTTATTAAAATCTATAAAAAATCACACAACTCTAATTTATTATTGTACTAATTAATAAAATATAAAAAGAATACCTTATTTATTAAAATATATAATTAAAATTATATGTGCTATTTATAAGGTTTATTATATATGTATTTATTAATATTTTATTTATATATCATAAAATATATATTATTTATTTATATACTATATGTCATAATTTAGATAATTAAATTATCTACAATTTTGTTTTTACAACTTTTTAAATTAACCTAATTTAATATTTACTATCTATTTTACAATGATTTAAGGTTTGGATTTTTGTGGTGTTGACATGTGCCAGCACCACAACCTCCTTCAACCTCAAGATTCTGTTGTTCTTCTGTTCCAACAACCCTACTTCACCTAATTATTTCACCTTCATCTTCCACCCATTCTCTGATCTTATTCACCCTTTTTATTCTCCTAACTACCAACACACACGCCCACCATTATATCCATCCTATCCATTCACCATCCTCTCTATTTAATCACTCAAACTTCGTTGTTCATAACCAACTTCTCCAACTCCAGCAACAAACTGACCATACCACTCCCTTCCAAGCCCTCAAGCTCTACCACTGGTGGTGACAACACTATGGTAGTAGCTCAGTGTGGAAGAGGAACCTCCAGTGGAGGGTTCCAAGGCAACACTTCACTGTGCATTTCAGCTAACCGCTGCGTAGAGCTCGAGCAACATCAACCCTACAACAAAGATAGGAGGATTATACATCCTCTATTCCTAGGTGAATTCCTTCACCTTTTCCCATTTCCTTTCATATATTTTAGTGCCCAATTAGGTCAATTAAATCACCCAATTAGGATTGCTAATCATCCATCTTCGATTCCGTTCAAATCACGTTCAATTTGACTCAAATTGCATTCCAATTTGATCTGACTACACACAATTCTGGAACCCATCTGTGCTGCTGCAAGAATCCAAATCTCTTGACTGGTTCATCTCGAATCGAGCATCTTCATCTTATTTACAGGTCATGCACACCATCTGGAGAACACCCCCGTCTTTAATTAAAGCGGAATTGGGAACTAATCATAATAATAGAAACATGAACTTCAGCCTTCTAGAAACCCTAGCACGACCTCATCTTCGACCACCTTCTTCCACCGCAGGTGAGCTCAAAGGGGAAGGAGCCCCCTTCTTGCCCTGTTGGAGCACCACCATCTGCCTCCATCGCCGGAGTCGCACGAATCAAAGCGTCACCACCGTCGACTAGGGACGCAAATAGATGCGGTTATATTCGTATTCATTCGTGTTCATATTCGTTTTTAAGAGGATATGGTTCATGTTTTTGTAAAACATGCAAATAAGAATACGAATATTTTAAATGAATTTTTCGCAGATACAAATCCGAATACAAATCTTAGATTAATGAATGCGAATGCGATTACGAAAAAAATGAATCCAATATGAATACAAATATTTATTTTATATATTAAATATTTTAAAATATACTTATTAGTTACTTAGGGTTTATTCCTCTCCCCAAATAGCCCTCCACCCCACCCCCCCACCACGCTGCCCCTTTCCCTCTACCCATGCTACCGCCCACTGCCTCCTCCTCCTGCGACCACCCCTGCTATCGCCCCTCTGCCGGCCACCTCCTCCCCATGCGCCCTCGCTGCCACCCACCGCCCCCTTTGCGCCCCCCCTGCAGTCCACCGCCCACCACCTAATGCCGCCTCCTCCCATGGCCCGCCGCCCCTGCTTCTTCCCCCATGCCGACCATCTCCTCCCCCTACGGCCCCACTGTTGCCCCATTGCATCCCCCCTAGTTGCCCACCACCCCCTTGCAGCCCTCCTGCCGCAAACCCAACCCCCGTGCCGACCATCTCCTCCCCCTGCGGCCCCGATGTTGCCCCCTGCCGCCCACCATCCCCTTGAAGCCCCCTTGCTGCCAGCCCTGCCCCCGTGCCGACCATCTCCTCCCCCTACGGCCCCGCTGCCGGCCCTTGTAGCCCCCTACCGCACCTTGCATCCCCCTACGCCCACCGCCCCCTTGCAGCCCCCCTGCCGCCAGCCCCGCCCCCGCATTGACCATCTCCTCCCCCTGCGGTCCTCTTGTTGACGTTCTCAAGTACAACACTCTACCGTTGCAGCCAACCTCATTATGTCAAAGCTGCTACCTCCCCCCGCCGCTGCCGCGACATGCCTCTTAGTTGCAGTTGCAATTGATCTGGTATAACATCTTAACTTCATAATCTTGTATAACATTTTAACCTCCCTCACGTCCGCAACTAAATTGGAATGTTATTGTCAAGAAGAAATCTTTTTTAGAAAGAAACTGGTATGTGGTTAAGCGCATTAAAAGACTTTTTTAGAAAGCAAATTGTAATATGGTAAAACAAATTGGAATGTTTTTTGTTCTTGCATGAATGTTAATTTCAATGTTTGCAGAAAAATAATGAATACCGATCCATTAATTTCGGTATTCATTACTTGAGAATGAGAGTACTAATTTGGAAGATGTTCAAAAAATTTTAAGAAGCAGAAAAATTGAGATCAGAAGTATGGAATCATTATGATTGAATTTACAAAAAAAGAAAAAATGAAGGACAAGGATGGTGAAGTTGAGGTGGATGTATTGTGGGCTAAATGTAAACATTATTTTAAAGAAATTCATCATGGTACTGGTGCAGGGACAACGCATTTATCAAATTATTATAAAAGGTCTTGTCCAAAAATATGAAAACTTGAGCCTGATTAATTGTTGATGCAATCATCTACGAAAGCCGATGGAAATAGCACACTTATGAATTACACATTTGATGATGACACATAGATAGTTGTTGCTTGAAAAGGCTATTATGGTGCATGGTTATCCTTTCAATATAATTTCGCATGTTGCATTTCGTGCATATATCCATTCCATTCGCCCACACCACAAAATTCCATCACGAACTACAATGGAAAAGTTGTGTAAGGTTGTTTACATTGATGAGAAAAAGAAGATCTACCAAAACTTTGAGAATCTTTCTTCACGAATATCTCTCACCATGGATAAGTGGACTGCTTATTCACAGAACAAGTCCTATCTCTGCATTACAACATACTTTATTGATGATTCTTGGGAATTACAATAATAATAATAATAATAAATTTCATCAATGTAGATGGGTCAACTGGAATGCATATTAGTAGCCATTTTTTGTCACGTATGTTTGAATGGAACATTGATGAAAAATTATTTACAATCATTGTGGATAATGGTAAGGTGAATGATGTGGCCATACACCATATTAAAACTAGTCTTGGTGATTCCTTGCTATGCAATGGATTATTTTTCCATGTGAGACGTGCTGCTAATGTCATTAATTTTGTTGTCCAAGATGGATTGAAGGTTATATCAAGTGCAATACAAAGGGTTCGTCTTGGTATCAAATATGTCACTTATTCACCACAAATGAAAGCTATATTCAATGAGACGACACATCAGGTTGATCAACAATTAAAGAAAAGTTTGTCATTGGATTGTTGCACAAGGTGGAATTCAACTTATCTCATGCTGGCTACCGCCTTAAAATATAAAATTGTTTTTAAAAGGTTTGGCTTTAGAGATGCCAATTTTGTTCTTGCGCTGAATGATGATGAATGGGAGTACGTAAGGAAGTTGGAGGAATGCTTGAAACACTTTTATGATGCTACAGAGTTGTTTTCTAGATCGAATTATGTGACATCCAATCTTTTCTTTGTCGAATTTTGTGAAATACAATTGCTTTTTGTTGAATGGTTGAAAAGTAATAATAAGATTATTATTTTCATGGCCACAATGATGAAATCAAAGTTTGACAAATATTAGGATATGTGCAATCAACTCTTGGCTATTGCCTCTATTTTGGATCCTCGTTATAAGATGAAGGCAATAGAAATTTATTACACTGATCTTTATCCGAATGGTGCAGACAAGAGACTAACTGAACTTCAAAGTATCATTAAACAATTATTTTAGTCATATTCTTCTCATGTAAAGATCAAAGGGTTGGATCAAACGTTGTCGTTGTTTCTCTTCCTCCAAGTATTCCATTAGAAAAGAGAAAGAGCATATTTGCTCAAATCATGGATTAAGAAGATGTTGAACCATCAAAATCTGAGGTGGATGAATATCTAGAAGAGAAGTGTTTAAAATAGAAAGACGATTATGGAAGCGGCTTTGATATTTTGGGATGGTGGAAACAAAATATTGAAAGATTTCCTATATTCGGGAAAATGACAAATGATATTCTTGGAGTTCCCGTGTCAATTATTGCTTATGAATCTACTTTCAGCATTGGCGATCGAGCAGTAGATGCATATCGCAATAATTCAGGTGTCGAGATGGTAGAGGTCTTAATATGCCGGCAGGATTGGCTGAAGGATGAATTCAAAGGTAACAATAATGCTTATAAATTTATCATTTTATCGTGCATTCATTATATAATGTATACTCCATTTTTTTGAAATATAGTTGCAACAAATCTTTTGTCTGAACAAGAAGCGGTAGAAGACATATCAAGCATGCAAAAATTTTCAAGTAAGTGTAGTTTTCTAATGATAAAATTTATTTAACTTTATATGATATTCTCTTGTTTTTCTTTTTTTAATCTTGCAGTTGAAACAAATGAGAGTGTTGGTATGATTAATTTACATATTTTTTTGTATATATATATTATTCTTATCAAATATATTTTGTTCACAGGTGATGTGAAGTGGAGCATGGTAATTTGAAGAATGCTTTGACTTAGTCATCGATGTATTTGGGTGATTTAATGTTTGTAGACGATTTCTCTCTTTGGATGTGACCAGAGTTGGAATGGTTGTTATTTAAAACTAGACATCTTATACGTTGCTTTATATTTACAACTTTAATTTATTATCATTACTTTGCAAGATATTGTTTGTTTCCTTCAAAACTTTTTATTGCAGTATTCGTTATTATATTATCATATCATATTAAGTTGAATTTCAGATTCAAGTCATAAGATGGAAGTTATGTGGAAGTGGTTGCCAAATAATCGGGATGTTCACACTCGTTCGTAAAAGAATCGTATTCTTATTCGTATTTTGAGGATATGGATCTTGATTTTTTACATTTTTCTAACATTCATATTTGTATTCGTAAGCTAATATGACTATGGTTATGATATGACCTTAATTCACATTCGTATTCATCCATTTGCATCCTTACCGTCGACCCTCAATTTGGAGAAGAATAGATTGAAGAACACAAAGAGTATAGGTCGTTGACACGTGTCCACCCATCAATGACCAGGATCAAGCCGCATATATCTAATCTCAACCGCACAAAGCCAAATGGTATAATAATCACACAATATGCCTAACGTGCTTCCAGAATCAGATCCCGCTCCAGACTTTCTAGTTATTTGTAAATAGGTCCTCGTATGAGGATCTAATTGCAAAATAACTAATTTCTCTTTCATTTAGGTCCCTGACCAGGGATCCATTTGCAAACTCTTTTATTTTTCTTTTACGTTGGTACCCCTGTAAACATTGAGCACATTGGACACTCACTTGACATTATTTTTGATCGCTTTTTCTAGGGCAGTTAGCCAACTACCCTAGTGAGGTTTTTTAGTATTTTTCGTGCATTTTCTTCGCTTTATTCTTGAGTTTTGACTGTCCGAATGTCGCTTTGTTTTAAGTTTTGTTTGAGTTCTTGTTGAGCCCACTACTCAAATGTTTTCTTCAAGTCATCAATTATATAGTATCATCTATATTTTCTATCACATACATATTATATAACATGCCATTTTTTTGAAAAATTCATCACTTTGAGAATTAAAATAAAAATTTGCAAAATATAAAAATCAAATAAAAACAATAAAAAAGATAAGAACCATAAAAAAATTCATTTTGAAGAAAGAAGAAAATAAAAATCAAAAAAATATATTCTCCTAAAAATTCGAGTATAAATTTTTGCCTCCTTGTGTTTGACCTAGGGACATTTACCTGGTTAATATTTAGTGAAAATAAATAGAAAGAGGGCCTTCTATTCTTCTAATCATCTTTCCTTTCTATCTCTGAGTTTTGTTTGATAAGCAGATTTCTCTTCCACAGTTCACTACAACCGCAACATTCATTTAACCACGAGATAAATATGCTATATCAGTCTACATGACTTTTTATCCTAAGTCAACATAGTGACCATTATGAAGATATAAAAGTTACTCAATAACTTAGTGATACATCATATGACTAATAAGAGGTCCAAATAGTGATCTTATATAATAACAAAGAGAAGTAATCCTCTAAGGAGAAGCATGCATCCTTGTAAGCTCGGATAAAGACATGACTATCATTATAGTCTGGCCGAGCGATTAATGCTGCTTTAGCTCACTATGTATTGTGTGCGCTGCTTAGTGCTCCTCTTGTTGTCTTAGTGATTTTTCTGCCATGGCGTCAAGCAGCTATGCTCCCCTGTTTACGAGACCTTGTACTTTGTATTGCGTGATGTGTTCACCGCTTGGCGATGAGGCCTACGGGCTCTATGTGACCCCTCTTGAGAATGTGTGTTACTAAAAGAGGATGAGAGTAACGACTCTAAGAAGCATTAAACTACAATCCAAGCTCATCTTTTCTTACCGGCGTGATTTATAGGTACTTATATGTGTTCAACCCACGTACAAGTACCTAGATTCACTCCTGTGATTAATTACATCAAGATTATTAAACAAAAAGATGTAAAACTATGTGATTAGTAATGGTTATCCGTGATCAAATGCATTGAAATAAATCGTACCCATCCATCGAGAACTCTATCGATGGAGTGTGGTCTTGGATTATATTTCTTTTGTGGTCCTACTCTCTTATAAGTGAGAAATGGTGTACAATACACATTCATATTGGATTGGAAGTATTAGTCGAGTTGTCAGAAGTTGCTTTGCGTGGGATGGTTGTTCTTTGCGAGGTGTCGTGTCTTAGTGGATGTTGAGAATGGGAAGTTGGTTATACTTTTCGGGTTTTCGCAAGTGTTACTTGTACACTTTTCTGTTTACATTTCTAGTTGTTGTTTTATATCCGTACTGAATGTTTTGCTCATAAACCTATTTGCGTGAATTTGATAGGTTCGCATAAGCATCAACTGCAGCATTAGGCAACCAGTGGTTGACTTGTTCAACCATTTTTGTGGTACATTGGGTTCTTGTTCTTTTGTTTAGTTGTACATGTATTTCTTTTTGAGAGACACAATGTACATATACATGTTGCTATATTTCTACGTCATTGTATCGAATTTTTGGTGGACATGATGTTATGAATGAAAATGGAATGAAAGAAGAAAAAAATGCGGTACTTCTTTCTTTACTGATCTCCTGCATGTTTGGTATAGTTTGGTATTTCTAATGTATAATTGTATATGTGGATGTGTATTGCTGAGTATCTGAACCCTAGAGGCGTCACACATGGATCGTAGAGCGTGGAGTCAAAGATGTGGAGAATAACAGAAGCCATCTTCCACACGCCTCCACATGTTACTGATCTTCTCCATCTCCACATGCCTCTACATGTCACTTGCAACTGCGGTTCATCGCGTTTGTCCATTGAATAGGCAAACAGAATGAGAGAATGGTGGAAGAATTTAAGATTGTTAATTTTATATTTGAAAGTGATAATATGATCAAAGTATATTTTTCTATTAATTGGATAATGACTATCAGTGTGCTTTTAGTATTAACTATCACATTAAAAATAATCAGTTGTGGTCATAGTCTTTTCTAAATCTTGGAGGGCCTTTTCTTATTTGAAGTTTTCTCTTATATGCATGCACGGAGAAGTCCATGACAGGTGAATATGCGTACATGAAGTCTTATGGTAGAAATTTCACACATTAGTTTACAAAATTAAAAGATATCTTTTTTATGAACCAAGAATCATGATGTGATCTCTTATAGGACTGATACTATGCGAATGATTTATCCCAAATCTTTTCCATGGATGAGTGCCTAATTCATTTTAGATAACCACGTGCAACCTAAGTATCTACTGAAGTATAACTATACCACTCATGTGTTTATCTAAGGCGAATCCGCACACCGACATAACTTTTGCCTTTGAAGGTCATCCGTTCAAATCAAGTTTATAATAAAAATGTGGTATTTGCTATTAAGAATTATGCATTACTGGGATCAGGATACGTGGCATAACATATTTAAAAAAAATCAAAACTAAATATCTGAATTGCATATTCGTTGCCCTTGTATTCTTGGAATTATTCGTAAAAAAACCATTCATCGTTTGACCTAATCACCTATTGATAGTTTTTACTACAATGTCGAGTTTTACCATGTTTTTCCTTGGCGAAGAAAAACGTCATTGATTAAAATTGGGTAAATAATATGCTGGACTTCATAATTTTGCTAAATCCATGAAAGATTTAATAATGCAAACGGTGATGGATTCATATGTATGAAAAGATGGAATGGATATAAACATCCACGGCACCAAACGAAACTTAACGAAAGACTTAATTTTTTATCTATATTTTAAGGAATGGATAAAAAATGACGATGCACATACTATCGTCCAACTTGCACTTTTTCCCGCAGTGCAAATCAATGTTTTGAATCGGTGAATCGAGCTTGGACCGTTCATTTACCTATTTTGTACCGGTTTAGTTTGAATGTCCGATTTTCGATCTATTCACCGGATCAATTGACTTTTCGAAACCGGTTTAACAAAAAGTTCAAATAAAATTGAACCGCAAATAATTTCGGATGACATTTTGCGTGTTGAACTCATGACCTTCGTCAACCTACAACAAACATCTACTACCACATGTTCTTATATTAAATGGGAAATTCATGTTGAATATATTGTATATTATATACATATATATTTAGAGAAAAAGGAAAATGTGCTTATGACCACACGCTACTATTTGTTCCTATCTATACAAAAGAATATTTTTTTAATAAAAATATAACTCAATTCTATTTATCTTGATTTATAATATAAATGAAGACTACCAAAATTTCAGGTCATTTGGAGCTCTATAACTAGGGATGAAAACGGTCGGATACGAATACGAATATAGGTGTTACCATATCCTCATCCTTTTAAAAATTTGGATATGAATATGAATACGAATATAACACGAATGTGTAAAATGTAAAATCATATCCTCAAAATACGAATACGGATGTAAAATGAATATTGTTAATTCGGATACGAATATTTGACAAACGAATACGAATTAATATACACATGTTATACATGTTCCATATTTACTTAAAAGCTATAAACATTTTAAGGTCAAAACAATTTCCAATGTATAAAAAGTATATTAAATATTTTAATAATAAATATGTACAAAAAAATAACTAAATAATAAAAGAAAATGTAAAGATATAACTAAATAATAAAAGAAAGCTTATCAAACTTACTTCTTTTTATACCATGTAAGTATTGGTATCATCCAGAATTTGAACATTCGTATTCATATTCGTATTCATATTCGTATCCATATTTGCATCCTTCAAAAAAATGAATATTCGTATTCGTATCCTCAAAATTTTCAACATTCGTATTCACATTCGTATTCGTCAAAGTTGAGGATATTATATTCGTATTCGTATTCATATTCGGCGAATGTTGAACATTTGCATTCGTATTTGCATTCGTATTCACCATATACGAGAAAATGACATCCATAACCTCTATTTGATGAATGTGGATACGAACGGATACGAATATATTGGTATTCGTTTTCATCCCTATCTATAACCCATCCATCGAGCGGCGTGGGATTCATTTCATATCACAGTTGTTGATTGATTATTATTGTTGGATTGTGTTCACACTAGAACTTAATAATTAAGAACTTAGTGGACACACAATGCCGTGTGTGTCCATGGACACATACTCATTGCCCTCATATATCTATATGTATAACATTTTAATGTTGGATATAAAAAATATATTTTACATATAATATAAAACATATACATTAGTTACGCAAGTTATATTTATTTCAACTATATTTGAGTGTGTACTATATATATGTTGTAATCCATTCCGATTCAATTAGCCGATTCAACCACTTTTTTTCCACATGTTTGGTTCAATCGAATTTTTAAGAATAACGACTCCATCATCCGATTGAATCGATTTTATTCCATAGTTCCATCCGATCTTTTCAACAAGATTTATGGTTCACTCTACTTGATGCATTATGGAGATGCCTCATCCACGTGGCTTCCCTTTCACAAAATCTACTCTTTCTTGTATGGGGAAGTAAAGAGTTTTTTGTGCATTATAAAGTTTTTAAGGCATGATGTCCATATTTTCGAATCAATTAAAAAACAACAAAATGTAATGAAATCAATCGTCTCGTTAAATTAACTAATAAATTGATTGGTTGACTGGACATACAAAAGGTAAGTCGGTACTTCTACTTGATTATCATCAAATATTAATTGATTAATCGACTGCTTAGCATGAAATGAATTTATCCCCTTTTTTTCTCAAATCGTTACAGATATCTCTTCACGCCAAAATTGTCACAGATATTGAAGCAGCGTAGACCCCTAAAAAAACCCAATTGACTCCATTTAGAAGTTGACCCTCCAGATTAGAATTCAAAAAGGAATAATTTCAAATTACACTAAAAATTCCCTAATTACGAGGACGAGACCAATCCATACATTAAAATAGCCATTCCCCAACGACCGTCTCTCTCTCTCTCTCTCTCTCTCTCTCTCTCTCTCTCTCTCCGCCCATCAGTTCACACCACCCTCTATTTCTCTCTCCTCCGCGCCCACTACTGTCCCTTCCTCCGCCTATAAATCCAATCGCTACCTATTGGCCCCTGTCAATCTCTCGTCGTCAGCATCCAAGCGTGACCCGTAAGCTTCTTGCCCGGATCCCCTCTTTCTAGATCTCTCTGTACGCGGTGCCCACATCTGACTCCCTCTCCTGTTGCCACACGCTAGATCCGGTAAATATTTGATTTTGTTTTGTGGTTTCCGTTTGTTTTGTGGTTTCGTGTTTGATCTGAAGGGTGTTGGGTGGAGAATTGCTCTGTCTTTTTCTTCAGTTTTTCTTTCTGTTGTTGTTTACAGATCTGGGGGAAGTGGTTGGATCTTGTTAGCTTTCTTATGTGTTTGCTTGTATTGAGTAGTTTGGGTGAAGGGGCAGAGTTTTTCTAGTTGCTCCATGCGAGATTCTTTTAACAATTCTCGCATTTTTGGTGCCTCGAAAATGTTTGGATTCGGTATCTCATGTTGTTCGTTTTATTTGGCCAATTGTATATATGAATGTTTGGATGATGCCTGGACTAAGTGGCCGCGTCACTTGAACATGTTGATGGGTGGGGAAATTATCAGAATTGCCATAGCTTCTTTGGTTGAAGGAGAGGATTAATCATGGCAGAAAGGAGGCTAAAGGGCAAGTGGCCTTGTTACTCCACCTTTTCCACTGGATGACTTGTTCAATTAGGAGGTTGTGGTTGTTAGAAAACGGGGTGTTGGAAATTAACATTGTGGTAAGCCCGGTATTTTTTTTAGGAAGAAGACTACCTTTCCTGTGGTCTATTCTCCAATGGAGCCAAAATTTCATATGCTGATTATTCAAATTGGCATGAAGAAATACAATATAATCGTCCTAACATGCAAATTAAATTGGCTTCTCTACTTTGAATGATTGTTGGAAAAACACGGGGAAAATATGAAAAAGATTCAAACAACAAATATATTTTCTTTAAAGAGGCTGGTAGATTTTGGAATGTTACTTTATAACTTACAGTTATGTAATATGTCTTATGACTGGAAATTTTACACGATACATTATATATGACAATTTATCTACTATTTTATAATTGATACCTTGTTTATACCTTATTTTTCTTTTGACTGAAGTAACTAAACACCTTGAATATAGTCCCACACCTAGAACTCAAAAAGTGTGAGACTGAGTTGTAAGAGTTGGGATTTACTATTTGACTACTTAGGTTTAAGCATTTTTTATGATTGTCAAGTGTTTTGATTGGGCCCAAATCTAGTAAGTTGTTAGGGTCAATTTTTCTCGATAATTGTTCGTAGATTTAAGCCTGTGAGGTTACCGTAACTGCAGTTTTTTTGTTACTTTCTACATAGAGCTACATTAGTAAGGAGACTGGTTAGGTATTTATCATATACAGTTTTCTAAATTATCTTATAATATGATATCTGTGCATATATCCATTTTATGTGTATTTTGTGATACTGCTGCATTTATGCCTTTTGTGATTTTTTCTTCTAGTAGGTACTTGAGATTTTTGAAAGAATTTAATTTAATAGCTGATTTTTTGAGGTGTTTACCTGCGTGAATACTTGAAATGTAATGGCTTATTTTGTTAGTATCATGGTCTCGATTAATGGAAGTATTTTACATGCAGTTCTATTTTTGGGACAATATATGACAGCAATATAAGTTTTTTTCCACTATAAGTGTGGTCGGCTACATAGATTCTTTGCTTCCAATCATATCTAATTTTGGGTCTTCTGCCAACTTAGATTCAAAGAAGGCATATCCTTCTTAAAAGCCTCATTTTACGTACAATATCACAAGTCTTCTCTAAATCAATAATAACATATTGAGGCCCTTCTTAAGATCTTAGATTAAATGCCTAAGAAGGTGTATGATTTTAGTTGTGGAGTTATCAGGCTTGAAAACAAAGCAGTTCTAATATATTGTTGAACTGGTTCTACTTTATACAATAATAATGCAAAAGCAAGTTAGGCTGAAGGTGGAATGAGATCTTTAAGAACACCCACATTTTTAACCTTTGTCAATGATTTGCATTTTCATGCATGGGTTAGAACTATATTAATACACCCAGCACTTCGTGCTTGCTTTATGCACCATATATTCAATTTTTTACCGTGTTATTTTTCTTAAAATTTTTACGATCTTAATTAACTATATCTTTGACGTTGTTATTGACTAAAAAAACTTTGATGTTGGTCTAGGGAAGGAGTTTTAAAATGGCAAACTACACTCCAAGAAATATACTTGTTACTGGTGCTGCAGGGTTTATAGCATCCCATGTGGCTAATCGCCTAGTTCGAAATTACCCTGATTATAAAATTGTAGTTCTTGATAAACTTGATTACTGTTCCAATTTGAAGAACCTCCTCCCCTCTCGGGCATCTGCCAACTTTAAGTTTGTCAAGGGTGACATTGCTAGTGCAGATCTTGTCAATTTTCTATTGATAACCGAGTCCATCGACACTATTATGCACTTTGCTGCCCAGACACATGTTGACAACTCTTTTGGCAATTCATTCGAGTTTACAAAAAACAACATCTATGGAACTCATGTCCTCTTGGAAGCCTGCAAGACAACTGGTCAGATCAAGAGATTTATCCATGTGAGTACTGATGAGGTATACGGGGAGACAGATGAAGATGCAGTTGTCGGAAATCATGAAGCATCACAGCTTCTTCCTACCAACCCATATTCTGCAACCAAGGCTGGAGCTGAGATGCTTGTAATGGCATATGGTAGATCCTATGGTTTGCCTGTAATTACTACCAGAGGGAACAATGTATATGGTCCTAACCAGTTCCCTGAGAAACTTATCCCAAAATTTATCCTTTTGGCAATGCGGGGCAAACCACTTCCTATTCACGGGGATGGATCTAATGTGAGAAGCTATCTGTACTGTGAAGATGTCGCTGAGGCTTTTGAGGTTATTCTCCATAAAGGAGAAAAGGGACATGTTTATAATATCGGAACCAAGAAGGAGAGAAGAGTAATTGATGTGGCAAAGGATATCTGCAAGCTGTTCTCTTTGGACCCTGATTCAGTAATCAAGTTTGTTGAGAATAGACCTTTCAATGACCAGAGATATTTTCTGGATGATCAGAAGCTGACTAACCTGGGGTGGTCAGAGCGCACGACATGGGAGGAAGGCCTGAAGAAAACAATGGAGTGGTATACTAGCCATCCTGAGTGGTGGGGTGATGTCACAGGAGCATTGCTTCCCCATCCAAGAATGCTGATGATGCCTGGAATTGAGAGGCAAGTTGATGGATCTGAAGACATCAGGGGAATGATGTACCCTCAGGAAGCAGCAAAGCTACCAACCACAACTGGCACCTCCTTGGAGCAGAAACCTTCCCTGAAGTTTCTAATCTATGGTAAGACCGGTTGGATAGGAGGTCTTCTTGCAAAGATATGTGATAAACAAGGAATACCTTATGAGTATGGAAAAGGGCGTCTGGAACAGCGGTCCCAGCTTCAGTCTGATATCAAGAATGTGAAGCCAACTCATGTTTTCAATGCTGCAGGAGTGACTGGTAGACCTAATGTTGACTGGTGTGAATCTCATAAGCAAGACACGATCCGCACGAATGTAGTAGGTACTCTGACTCTTGCTGATGTGTGCAGAGAACATGGGTTACTACTCATGAATTATGCTACTGGGTGCATATTTGAGTATGATGCTACACATCCAGAAGGGTCGGGCATCGGATTTAAGGAGGAAGACACCCCTAATTTTGTTGGTTCATTCTATTCTAAGACAAAGGCGATGGTATTATGTGCATCTTTTTCTTCTTTGTTTGTCCTTAACTGTTGGTTATGGTGCTCATTCTTGTCTGTCTTATTGACATCATTCAGGTTGAAGAGCTTCTGAAAGAGTATGATAATGTTTGCACCTTGAGAGTCCGGATGCCAATATCCTCTGACCTAAACAACCCGAGGAACTTCATCACAAAGATCTCCCGCTACAACAAAGTTGTAAACATTCCTAATAGCATGACCATCTTGGACGAGCTTCTTCCAATCTCAATTGAGATGGCGAAAAGGAACTGCAGGGGTATTTGGAACTTCACAAATCCTGGTGTTGTAAGCCACAATGAGATCTTGGAAATGTACAAGAGCTACATTGACTCCAACTTTAAGTGGGTGAATTTCACGCTTGAGGAACAAGCAAAAGTTATAGTAGCTCCTCGAAGCAATAATGAACTGGATGCATCAAAGCTCAAAAATGAGTTCCCTGAATTGCTGTCTATCAAGGATTCACTCATCAAGTATGTCTTTGAACCCAACAAGAAGACTCAGTGACTACGTACATTCTTTGCGGACTGATATCAGGATGCATCGGTGGATTTTGCCTCCACCTGGTGGGTTTTTGCTTCCTGCCATTCCTGCCATGCTGATTGTATCAGATTCGGCTATTACTTCCAGAACTCTTACTACAGTTTCTAGCAGGTTATGTCCTGCTCTATTATTAAATCTTGCGTTCTTTCCTTTTGCGCTTAGATATGTGAGTTTACACAGCCATGTTTATCCTCTGATTCTTTCATGTATTCACCACAACATCTCATGGACCTTTTGTTTTCGTGTTGTAATATCTGTATTCTGGTGATATTTTAGTTGTGGTTTTATTTATCTAATTGTCTGATACTGAGTTTATAAACGCCTTTAAAAGCCTTTACAACTGTATCTCATTCAGATTGGTACTGTCGATGGATAGGAAATTACAACAAAATTGCTTGGACCTGGCTGTTGGGGTTCTTGAGTTGTAATCAATAATCTGGTGATATTTTAGTGGATCTATTATTTTTCTGATATTGAGTATATTATTGATTGATAGGAAATTATCATAGCTACTGGGAGATAAAAGCTTGTACACATTTAACAGTTTATAGGCATTTAATTTGAATCATTGTTTCAAGCAAGGTCTTAAATTCGATTGAGGCAAACCTTTTACCTTGCTAAGAATGTCGCACGGCATAATTTTCTCTTGGTGATTAATTAATACCATCTTTTTACCGTTAATACGGAAGTCTGTGTTCCTCCATTATACTTTTATTAGTTCTGCTGGCCGAACCGATGTTGGCTGAAACTTCTCAGTGTATCACATTCCTTCAGAAATATTTGTTAGCATCAACATCTCAACACATGGGAAGCATGTGGCGGCATATCTTAATTAACTAGTTAATCATTATGTTGTTTTGTCTTATGGCGATAAAGTAGTTACAATTAAAATGACTATCTAGTGTATCACCATATGCCGTCACATGATAAGTTTTGCATGCCACATGAGGATATATCATGCAGTGTTTAAATAAACGTGTTTGGCAATCACCTCTACTATGCAATGGTTCCCCTTTTGCGTCGTTTCTTTTATTATTTGCAACAATATCTATCTATATACTAAACAAATCACCCTTCCTCTCCTTGCAACGTGCAAGTGTTTGTCCATTTAACACGCACCCAACTCTTTGGTTCCCCATCTCACACTTCTCTTCTGGGAAGTCCTTGCGCCTCCAATCGACCCCTCTTCTCTCTTCTTATCTCTCTCTCTCCCCCATGTTCTCTCTCTCTCTCTCTCCCTCGTTTACCTCCGATGGATTTCCTTGACAGGGCATCTCCATCCCCCAAATGCCCTGACAGGGCATCTGTTTTGGGATTTCCCTGTCAGGGTATCGATCGGCGAACTGTTTGCTGATCGACAAACCGTTCATGATTAAATGTTAAATGGCTAAGTTAACCAAGCTTCGTTGTAATACGACCAATTAGCGATCGATCAGAATAGAGTCATAAGATCTCTGTGAAGAGGACTCGATTATATTTATCCTAGATAAGTCCAGGGTCGAACACAAGGATACGAGCAATCAATTGAATTAATTTAGGTGTAAAATATTATATTAAACGATCAATAGGTCATCTAGGTCAAGCGCAAACAAGATGCAATGCATGATTTTGTGAATTTTTATGCAAATATATATTAAGATGAAAAAAATCACGAAAATGCAACACAAAGTATGATGTACAATCACATACAAGCAAGCTTCTGAATGATTTATGAAATAACTTGAACAATTAATGAAAAATCAATGACATGAATAATAAAGTATCAAGTTCCAAGTGAACAATCTAGTTAATATGTGATTTCTTAAACACCCAACTTGATCAATAACGAAGTAATACTTCAAATATAAATCTAATCAGGAAACTAGTTATGCAATAATTTATCCAAGGCTCCCAATTGGAGTTGACGTGATTTAATGCAAATCAGGGCATTTGATAGAGTAACAAACAATAAGGCGATCAATTTTCAAACCCAATACATAGCAGAAAAGTCAACTTCTATTCTCTGATTTTTAGTACGTGGGAAATGAATTAAACTATGGAATTAGTGGCACCAAATTAAAAAGGATAAAATTATCTTTCCAATGAGATCAAAATCATTGAATTCGAATACATGGATAAAAAATTATTCAAGGTACAATACATGGGAAAAAAATGAAAAGAAACTATAATAAAAACTTCAATTTTTATAACAAAAAAGTCATTGATCGGAACTAAAGTGCAAATATAAAGGTCGTTCGGAAATACAATGCAAAAAACCCATACGAAAGTATAAATGCAATTATTAAAAATCGATAGAGCTTATCTACAATTTTTCCAAGTAGCTCGTGTCGTACATGCTCTGGACGTAAATACAATTCCTAAAAAGGTGGACACATGCGCTACAATTTACCTACTCACGTGACTCAAGTCATGCGAGGCTAGGCTCGAGTAGCGGCTAGCATCGACACTATGTGGCACGTGTTGGAGGTTCGCGCCTAGGCTTGGGTATCCGAAGCTCAGGCATGAATCGTTGCTTCGGCAAGGTGACGTGGCTGCATCTGAACTGCATGATGAACCATTTCCAATAAATGTTATTGCAATATTTTATATCAATAAAAGTTATCGATTTATTTCACTTAGTATCTGAGATTAAATGAGTGAATAGACTCATAAGGTCCCTTAGTACAATAAGGGTTATGTACCATGGTCATCTCAATAATCATATAGCTTTTGATTCAATGGTTGAATCATAGAGGCTGGTGCTTGGATGATATCTAAAGAGTTAAATTGATGACTCATCACGTAGCGTCAAATGGTTGTTAAGAAAGGATCTCCACACTGAGAATGAGATGTCAATCCCTATCTAAAGGCTGATATCTAACCGACCTCTTGATGCAGGTCCTCTGCATAGAAATAGAGATTCAGAGGTGTCAGATAAGTTAGGTCAAAGAGTTGGTATAAACGAGATAGAGATAACTAAGACCTATTTCGTATGTTGTTACGATATAGGCATGCATCCTCTGACCAGAGACAAATGTATTAGTGTATGTCTAAGTATGTACATTAGGCAGACCATTAGGTTGATGACCTAATCAAGGTCTATACGTCGACGAGCTGGTGTGTATACAGGGTCATATGAATAATACAATCTCTCAAAAGGATCATACAGGTTCAATACTGAATCAGAAGATATGAGCTCACTCATGAGGTATTGGGACCGATGAAATTCCATGCATGGTTGTCTTACTATGGAAGCATGATAAGAATTTGTAGGTATGATATATGCTGTTGGAAAGCATATGATCGGTACTAACTCCCAATGATCGAATAAGAAACTTAATGCTAAAAATCCTGAAAAAGACAATTTAAATATGATCTAAAACTTCGAGTTTATTCTAAGTCTTTTACCATGCAGAATGTATGGGTATTAGGAATACTCGAGGGTGATGTGATCGTAAATGATTGTATAACCATGACGCTTCCATTCTGAGGGAGTGATGAAACAAGTTTTTATTTTAGTGACTGATGAATCCACGATTCATTAATATTTATGTCGTATTTTATCTTAAAAACCTTAATAAATATATGTAAATATGCACTAATTCTCAACTTTTATAAAAATACCATTCGTGAATAAAAAATATTTTTATGCATTAAAAAGACATGAAAATATGAAAAATAAAGTAGAGAAAAGAAAAGAAAGGTAGACTGTAAATATGTATATATTGTACAAGATGGCTAATAATATATAAATATAACTGTAAGAAATAACCTAACTCTCGAGACTAAGTAAGCATGGATTGGTCGACAAATAATAAAGTAAGGAGAGATAAGGAAGAAAATACAAAAATAACTAACTTTGTACATCATAAGCTAATTCCATTTATTTATTTTATATATACAATATTCAACTAATTTTAATTAATTCACATGTATATATTTTTTTATCAAACTCTTTTCCAATGTGTTTATAAAAATATATACAGAAACATAAAAATTATAAAAAAATTCAATCTGTATATATGCCAAGAAATCTGGATTACAAATTATCAATTTCTTAACTTCAAACCTTAACTTCTCCATACGAACTCCAATTTCATTCTACTCACCTTTGAAGTTCATAAAATATTATTATCTAATTAAATGAAGGCGATTTCATTAAAATCGGAGTCTGTTTGCAAAAGTCAAATTTTGAACCTAATGATAATTAGATTTTTGGGTTATTTATTTTATTATATGCATACTATTTATAGAACAACTGATTTTACAATTTTTAATTATTTTCATGATCATGTAGTTTGTTTATAAATTAAATTCCAAAATTAAAATCTTTATTTCATATTTTAAATAAATCAAAAACATTAAAAAATAGTTAAAATTGAGTTGTAGAATATATACCTGTATTTATTAATATATGAAAATCAATTTTTTTAAAATCTATAAAAATCACATAACTCTAATTTATTATTATATTAATTGATAAAATAAAAAATGATATCTTATTTATTAAATTATCTAATTAAAAATGAAAGAGCTATTTATCAAGTATACTATAAATATATTAATTACTATTATATTTATATCTCTTAAAATGTACATTATTTATAAATATGAATTATACCATAAATTAGATAATTTCATTATTTTTCATTTTTATACCTATGTAAAATAATGTCATTTGATATTTTAATACATAATTTATAGTGTTTTTAATTCTTGGATTATTATGGTGCTGACACGTGTCAGCACCACAACCCTTATTCAAGAAGCTCCAAGCGATTGTTTCTTCCAACAACCTGTCTTCTCTAATTTATTCCCGCTCCATTCCTTTTCGAAATGATGATCTAATCCATCCAAGCTCTTAACCTAACAACCTACATTCACTCCAACCATTGGATCATCTTCACCCCTTCGTCATCTTCATTATTTATTCACTTGAACTCCACCATTAACAACTCAACTCCTCTAACAGTTAGCGAATCTGATTGAACCACCATCTTCTCCACCTCGTTCCGCCCATCTCCGGTGATGACAACACCGAGTGAGCCTCTACGTGGAAAAGGGAGGATCAATGGAGGCTTTCGAAGGTTGACTGCCTTGTATCGCGACCTCCACCATTGTGTAAAGTTTTGAGAACATCACCCCGTCGAGCGGCCATCAGAGGTTCATATAACCTCAACCGTAGGTGACTTTCCTCCACTTTCATCTTTTTTCTTCTCAAAATTAGTGCCCAATTAGTTTAGTTCATCACCTCTTTATATTCGTTAATCACCCTTCTTTCGATTCCATTCAAAACCGATTCCGCTCCGATTTTGAATTTGAAAGTCCAACTCTGACTTGTTTTGAGCAACCTATGATCCACAAAGAACACATCTCCTTCGATTGATTGTTTCTAGAAGTGAACCGGTATATCTCCTTGCATGCCATCAACTATTTGGGCATCTGGTCACGAGCAACACTTGAAAGCATTATCAACATCAATCGAAGCATAATTTGCAACAGATCAAGAACTGGATGCACATCAAATCTTGGAACCCTAGACCTTGGTCTTCATCATCTTCCCATCTTCATCCCACAATAGGGGAGCTCGAAGGGGGAGTAGCCCCCTTCTAGCCCAGATGGAGATGAGTCGCCCAGCTATTGTCGTCACTGATCATCGCGACTATCCACTAGAGAAGAAATCGCGCCGCCACCACTCTGAATTGGGGAAGAACTTCCTTAAAAATCCAGGAGCGCAGATTTCTGACGCACGTCTTCATGAATAGTCAAGATCAAGCTTCACATTCTAATTATAGTCATCCAGATCCAAGTGGTGGGCAATTTGCATTATAATCCCACCTACTTTCTAGATTTCAAAGCTGCTCCCATGACTTTAGTTATTTGCATTTAGGTCCCACATGGAGACCTAATTACAAATAAACTATTTTTTCTTTCATTTAGGTCTCTGACCAGAGACCAATTTGCATATATTTTTATATTTTCTTTACACTTGTATCACAATACACATTGTGCACTTTGGACAGTTCTTGGACATTATTTTTCATTGATTTTTCTAGGGTAGTTAGCTAACTACGCTAGCAAGGTTTTTTTGTGTGATTTCCTGCATATTTTCAACGCTTTTTCATTGTGTTTTGATTTATCATATTTCATCTCCATTTTTTAGTTTCTTGAGTGTTGTCCTCGAGCACGAGGCTCTCTTGTCTTTTTGCCGCTTATATATATATATAGTATCACCTATGTTCATAGATCATCTATATACTATATTGTAGATCTTTCAAAAATCTATTCCCTTTTTGAAAATAAAAAAAAACATTTTTCTTTTCATTTTCTTTTTCCATTATATTAGAATAGTATATTACCTATATACTGTCTACTATATAGTATCATCTTTTTACAAAATTGATCACTTTAAAAAATCAAATAAAAAATAAAATAAAAATTTTCAAAATTTAAAATAAAAACAAGAAAAATATAAAAAATAAAAATCATTTTCAAAGAAAGAAGAAAACAAAAATCACATAAATATTCGATCTCAAAAATCAAGGTATACTTAACGAAATTGGCCTTTGTGCTGAGGTGGACGAGAAGGCTAAGGAGTCCCGAGGTCTCTTGCAGCAGCTTGAGGTCCCAGGTTCCGAAGAAGGACTTCGCATGTCGAACTCTTTCGTCCCGGGTGGGGGGGATTGGAAGGTGCAATGAGATATGCGAATAGGAGGTGCCTCCTTGTGTTCGACCTAATGATACTAACTTGGTTAATAATTAGTGAAATAAATACAAGAGAGAAGTTTCTATTGTTTTATTAATCATTTCTCTCTCTCTCTTCTATTTTATTGAATCCTTGTTTGATAGAAACACACTTCTCTTCAGCGATTTATTACAACCGACGACATCATTAATTTCTTTATCGTGATGTGAAGAGCGATATATCAATGACTCCTAGATAAATAGGAGTCATTGATCTTAATCTAAATGTTGGACATTGATCTGAATATGATTTAAATGCAATGAGAAGATTAGACTTACGTTTTGATTCAATCAGATATCTATGAGAGGTCTCTTAGATCTGGATATGAGATATGATTTCAATATTCAAGTCACTATACACGGAATGTATAATCGCCATGTTCTTATCTCTAAGCATCCGCAGAAAAAGCACATTATTCTTGAAAGAGTTCAAGAATAATTCTATTGTTGATAACGTATCTGATCATTAGAAAATTGATTATTAAATTTGATTTAATTGTCATGAATAATATGAATATGATTCATATTATTTAGACATATGAGAATAATAATCTAAGATAATTAAATATGATTTAATTATTAGAGATATGATTATTGTGGATATCATTATCCATAATAATCATAAATATTATAAATGTGATTTAGAATATGTTGGAGAGATTTAATTATAAATTGTATTTACGAAATAAATGTCGATGTCAGTTGATTCACATTATACAATTAATGGTTAATACAATTTACATTTTATATTGTATGGTTGAATATGATTCATAATTGTCGATGGCATGATTGAAATTATCACAAAATAATTTGGAATTATTTTGATGAATAATTTTGCAATAAAAATGGTTGTACATGTAGAATATTTGATTAGATATGAGATCTCATCAAATTCGGAACGAGAGAGTCTCCTTTCCCTAATAGGAGTGGATGATCACCTTGAGTCCTAATTTTTAGTGGCCATCCACCTTATGTATGGAAAGAGGCTTGCTCTCCTTCCAAGTCATTCCATTTGGTTTATTTAGTTTAAAATAAATTATATTCATGGATCTTCAATATATCTAATTTATTTTAAATTAATTATTTATTATTACAAATTTATGCAACAAAATCATGGCCATTGATTTAAATTAGGAATGCATCTCCACCATCCAATTTGTTATAAAAGAAAAGCTAGATCTAGATCTTTCTCTACCAACAATAAGAAAGCAACAAGTCTATCTCTCTCTACTTCTCATACACATCCACATTGTCTCTCTCTCTCTCTCTCTCAATATTGTGGTCGCCCACTATTGAGAGAAACGTCGTTGTCGCAACGTCGTTGTGTGCCGTATCGATTGCTCATGGGTCTCTGCCTTCTTCGTGCTTCATACTCATGAGAAAGGCCACGGATTTCATGAGACAAAATCATGGGGTTCTACGCTCGGATCTTCAACTCGACTTGCAAGAAGCATGCATTTTATCCATCCACCCACAAGTGCAGCCTTCGTCGGATCGGACTTGAGACAGGAGGTCTATTCATTTATACACTCGCGAATGCAATCACGCTTCAAGAGGTAATCCTTTGACTCGTGTGTGATCTTGATGAAACGATACGAGAATGGTTCTCATATCATGTGGCTCCATCCAATTAATTTTTTTAGTTTATGTTGCCCCGAGCAACTAGTATGACTAGTTGCTCTTGATCGCGTGTAATGTGATCTTCACGCTTCCATGATGTGCTAAGGCCTAAATCCTTGCCTTCATAAATCTTGTCACGCTTCCAAAGCAAGATGACCATTGATGAAATTTGGTTGGTCCAATATCTCATGAGTGAGATCATGTCTTCCGGTTCAGTAGTGAACCTGTATGATCCCTTTGAGAGATCGTATTACTCATATGCCCTTGTATGCTCACCAGCTCGTTGGTGTATAGACTTTGATTAGGTCATCAACCTAATGGTATACCTATGTACATACTTAGACATATAATAACACATCTGTCTCCGGTCAGAGGATGCATGCATGTACTGTGATAGCATACTATATAGGTCTTGGTTATCTTGATCTCGTTAAGTCAACTCTTTGACCTAACTTATCTGACACCTCCGATTCTCTATTCCAATGCAAAGAACCTACATCAAGAGGTCGGTCAGATATCAACCTTTGGAGTAAGGATTGCCATCTCCTTCTCACGCTGGAGATCCTTTCTCAACAATCATTTGATGGTGCCAGATGAGTCCTCAATCTAACTCTTTAGATATCATCCAAGCACCATCCTCTATGATTCAACCACTGAATCAACAATTGTATGATTATCAAGATGGTCATGTGATGAATCAACATTTCACAATTTTTATTCATTTATTTTAGATTAAAATCCCTTATTAAATACCCGCAAATATCAATAAATTCTTGCTTTTATAAATTCATATTCTTGTGTAAATATTGTACATTTATCATTGTTTTTAACCTAAAATAAATAAATAAATAAAGGAAAGTAAAGAAAAAAAGATTGTATATATGAAATAAAATAATGCTAACTCTGACCAAAAGAGAAGGTCAAGACTTAACCTGATCGATAAGGAATAAAGTAGGGGAAGATAAGGCCTTCATTCATAAAATCAAGAAAATAATTTATATTCATTACTATTCATCACTTCTACAAATTGTATATAATATGTATGTTTCTTCTACTATTGTATTTATCAACTAAATCATCTCAAATAAAAATATTTCCTTCTTGGATATTGTACACAAAAATAAGTTGTAAATATTAAAAATAATTGCAAGAAGATTCAGTGTACATAGTTAAAAATACACCACTTTGAAAAAGTTGCATAACCAAGTTTATCAGATCAATATCTTCTATATATAAACTCAAAATAAAGCAGGCTCACTTTATTGTACTCTAAATTAAATAAGTTTTAAAATAAAAGTGGTTTAATTAAAATTGGAGTTAAGATGTGAACTGACTTTTTGGAGTGTATTGTATTTTATGTCTATATTGTACATTGTGTGAATATATTCTTTTATTTATTTTATGTATATTTTTGTATATATTATATTTTTAAACATTTGTATATATTGTATTTATTCTAGATAAAATGCAAATAAAAATTATAAAAATCAAATCACACAAAAAATAAAATATTGTTTATATTGTATATGTATCACTACTTATATTGTAAATATCCCTATTTATTTAACTAAATAAATTAACTTATAAAAAATAAAAATATATTCAAATTTCTTAAAAAACATTGTAAATAAATACATTATTAATTTATATAATTATTTGTAAAAATAAATAATTAAAAATCCAAGAGTTGTATATATGTAGCTATATATACCAATGAATAAAGGGAAACATTTATTTTTAACCTAATTATTTATCTTATTTAATATATTGAAAATCACCATATCTAAGTTTATCTAATTACTAACATTTTTTATTTATATAATTTATTTTTAAATTGATTTTCTGTTTTATTTTAATTTATTTCTCATTTTAGGCTATTTTGGTGTTTCTATTTTTGTCTTATTCGAAACCGTTTGCCATTGGCTCACCCGGGTCCATTGACCTAGGTCGGCTCTTCACTCCATCAGGTCTACCTGATAACTTTGTTCACCATCTTTTGAGATTTTTTTCGGCTGATCCTGCCACCCTTTCATCTTGATTCCTCTTTTGATCTTTTCGCCCGATTACTCAATGATCTCAAGGAAAGTTCGCTTGAGCAGTACCCGTGGAAACTTATTCCACGGAACCCCCATGCGAACTTATAATTTGTTAAGTACCCCAAGGAAGCCGTCACTTCAAGTCATGGCTTCCAATGGGGTTTGTGATGCAGCGTGGACTCAACATGTAGAGCCGTCTAATTATTTAAATTGTGGCCGTTAATTTTATTTACGTTTTTTAAGTTGTTGTAATTTTAAATAAAGAGATCGCGTGTGATCTCAATTAGTCTTAATTTGAATTTCAAATTTGGTAGTTAGTTGTTTAATTAGTTAGAGTCAGTTTAGGATAATTGGTTGTCGGTTTAAATTATTTTCTATTCTTGTAATGTCATCCCTCCTATATAAAGGGATGATGGTCCAATGTTTTAGTCAGTTCAAGATGTGATAAAATAGAGATTTATCTCTCTCTCCTCTCCCCTCTCTCTCCTTCTCCCCGCGTGATCTACACGTGTTCTTCTCCCAAACCCCTCGTATTCCCGACGAGTCTCTTCTCTCTTCCCCTCGCGGTCTACGCGTTTCTTCTTCTCTAACCCCGCGCATCCGGCGTGTCTTCTCTTCTCAACCCTTCCAGTTTTCTTCTTCTCAACCCCTCTATTTTCTTCCACCAAAACCCACCGTCAAAATATTTTTTTTATTGCCACGCCAAATCATTTCTGCATCAATTGGTATCAGAGCATGGCAACCGAATCGTCCCTACGATTCGACGATCCCGTCGCGCATTGGAAGATGCAATATGATTTGAGTTGCATATCTCATGATTCGCGTTCACGCGCACGTCGACACAAGTTCATGAAGCGCCTTATGTCAAGCCTCAAGGTTCAAGGAATTCGTCGGGAGACAAATTTTTTAAAAGCGGAGGAGAGTTGATGCAGCGTGGACTCGACATGTAGGGCCGTCTAATTATTTAAATTGTGGCCGTTAATTTTATTTACGTTTTTTAAGTTGTCGCAATTTTAAATAAAGAGATCGCGTGTGATCTCAATTAGTCTTAATTTGAATTTCAAATTTGGTAGTTAGTCGGTTAATTAGTTAGAGTCAGTTTAGGATAATTGGTTGTCGGTTTAAATTATTTTCTATTCTTGTAATGTCATCCCTCCTATATAAAGGGATGATGGTCCAATATTTTAGTCAGTTCAAGATGTGATAAAATAGAGATTTATCTCTCTCTCCTCTCCCCTCTCTCTCCTTCTCCCCGCGTGATCTACACGTGTTCTTCTCCCAAACCCCTCGTATTCCCGACGAGTCTCTTCTCTCTTCCCCTCGCGGTCTACGCGTTTCTTCTTCTCTAACCCCGCGCATCCGGCGTGTCTTCTCTTCTCAATCCTTCCAGTTTTCTTCTTCTCAACCCCTCTATTTTCTTCCACCAAAACCCACCGTCAAAATATTTTTATTTTTATCGCCGCGCCAAATCATTTCTGCATCAGTTTGTTTACATAAGAGGCGGCTTCCATGCGTTTTTTTTCCCATGTAAATAAACCCCAATGGGAGCCGTGACTTGAGTGACGGCTTCTTTGGGGTACTTAACAAATTATAAGTTCGCTTAAAAGTTCAGTGGAATAAGTTTCCACGAGTACCGTCCATGCAAATTTACCGCCAATCATCTCGCCCAATTGTTATTTTCAATAAACATGCCTCCATCCGCATGCTCCGCACATTTGAATTTCACTCCATCTCACCATCTATAAATATGCCCAGATTTCAACACCCCCAATTTGACCTGGTTTCCATCTTTTCTTCTTGCGAATCCATGATCGGGAGACCGAGTTGAGCTTTGGAGATCGTGGTCCACTACGCTCGTCTGAGCTCCACCGAAGGTCGTCCAGCTTCTCCGATTTCGTCGCGGATAGAGGCCATAATTTCCATTCCCTCCACTGTAAGTAATTCTAGGTAATTTCTTTTTCATTTGTCTTTTAATTTCGCATTTAATTTTCATTTTAGACTAAATCAGATCTTCATCCACCTAAGCTCTGATTTCCTTGATCAGAGCTCCATAGTGCACCGATTGACCATTCTGATCCCTGATCATCATCATCCCTTTCTTCATCTTCCCCTTTGGATTCAAGCTACACCTGTAGAACACCTGGGACCTCAAGATCTGCTAGCAGTCGTCATCGAGTATCATCGACACATCTGATCGACAGAGAGAAGCCGCAGGAACCCATTCCACCCTTTAAGAGATGTTTTGGAGGAAGATCAACCAATCTATTTTTGATTGAACTTCATCATCGTTGTCATTCATCCTTGTTCTTCCAACTATATCCAAAGCCATGAGATCAGGAACACGGCTCCCAGATTGCATCAGATCTTTCCAATTTGCCCCAATTCCTGACCTTTAGATCAAATCTGCAGCAATGCGATCCATCGTACGATCTGCACGTGTCTGCCATGCTCCCGATGTATATTGCATCTCTAGCCCATGTTGTTTATATCATTTGTATATAAGTCCATTTCTAGGGCACATGTCAGCTTTTATTTATTGGAAATTTGTATTTGAGTACCTTCCATATTTGTCAATTGTTATTGTGTCCATTTTGAATAGCAGAACGTGCATCGCACGTCAGATTGTGGTTATATTGCAATATGATCCACGTACTTCTCTGGTACTTTTCAGCCCTCGAGAATAAAATAAGCACGTATGTGCCCGAGCAACTCACATGCGTTGGCACGTGCTATTTAGTGTGAAGATTACAGATACCCCCTCGCATTTCTTATTTTATTAATTGTTAGCCCAACAAATAAGTTTTATTTCAATTTAGACCATGTGCAACCGACTTTTTAATTGTATGTTAATCTCATTTGATAAATAGCTAATCATTCTTTAAAATTCTCTAAAAATTCATGTAACCTCCTGCTAATAACCTTTGTTTTGCCTAATTTTTTTGCTTAAGAATTTATATTATTACTTCTAATAATTCAAAAATAACAAAAATATTCTTGTTTGTTGTAGTTAATTAATAAAAAATTGAAAAAACTTTTAAAAAATTCAAAAAATTATGTGTGCATGATTTTAGTTGTTTTAATTACCATATAATTTTTGTTTTGAAATTCCTTATGAATACCAAAAATAGCAAAACTCTTAAAATAATAAAAAAATCATTGAAAAACACAATAAATTCATAAAATAGCTCTCTAGAAAGCTTGAAAATATTATTGTATGTTTTTGCTCCTTGATTTTTGATTTTATTTTCTGTTTTAAAAACCCAAAAACAGATGTTTGATTTTCTATTTATCTTATTTCCTATTTTAAATTGTTTCGAAAGCATTAAAAATTTAAAATTCTTAAAAAATTCACAAAAACAGTAAAAAATATCAAAAACATAAAAAGAATTTTATTTGTTTTTCTGCTTTTTACCTAAATTTTTTAAAATACATAAAGAGTGTGTTTTTTATTTCTTTCATTCTTTTATTTGATTTATTTTAAAAATTAAAATATAAAAAATTTATAAAATTAAAAATCACTAAAAAATTTGAAATTAGGTAAACATAAAAAATATAAAAAATTAAAACTTCACACAAAAAAATAAAAAAGTTAAAATCCCATAAAAACCCAAGAGTTGAAAATAAAAAGAATCCTTTTCATTTCTTTGATTTTTTCAATGATCTAAATTACCCTTAGGATTGTAGCCTCCCTGAGTTTTATCATGCACGTTATACATGTAATTAAATAATAATTTTTCTCTTTTTCACATTTAATTGATTTATCTTTGCTTGAGAAATTAAAATAAATTTTTTTTGAAGCGTCTTTGGGTTGCGACGACACTTTCACCTTGTTAATAATTCCATTAAATAAAAGCCCATAAAAAGCTTGATCTCAACAAATGGTGTCATTGCCTGGGAGGCGCGACGAGAGTAGCTAGGCTTCTTCTTTTGCATGTTATTCTTTGTTGTATATACTTTGTTTGTTTTTTCTTCTATTTTGTATCTTTTATTTTTATGTCATTTTTCTTCTTTATTTTTATTTGCTCTATTTTCATAATTTTTTCTGACATATTTTTTGTTTCCTTTTTCTGCAAGGGGCCGGCGAGCAAGGGCAGCATTCTTAGGTGTGCTGATGCACTCAAGCGAAGTGGAGGCCAACTCGTTTCTTCATCGAGCAGCAGGAGAGTGCAAGAGAGGATGATCAGAAGACTTGGAGGAGCATTTTGCATATATATATATATATTTTTTATTCCTTTTTTTTCATTTTATTTTTGTAATAATTTTATTGCTTTTCTAGGCAGTTGCCTCTTTTTCTGGTTTCTTGAACATTAGACACTCTTATGGATTGTGGGGTTTGTTTCACCAAGCATTGGCGCACTTGGGGGACCTCACCAATTTTTGTTTTCTTCGACTTTTATTTTTATTTGTTTTCCCACGGTTTTTGTGTGCTTGAGCCCTTAGAAGTAGGTTCTATTTTCTTGCTTGAGCCAGGTAAATAATTAGGTCCAAAGTCCCTAATAAGAATTTATGTACTTATTGAGTAGAGCGTAGCTTGAACTTAGTCAAAATAATTGGTTCTTGCCCGATAATAGAAGTTACTACTAGGATGTTTCACTTGCATCATCTAGGTTATTATTTTTCTTTTTTATTTTACACGAGGACCATTTTGCCTGTAGACTGTTGGCGAAAGGTACACATCTATTACTCCGCATGCATCATTGATTTACTGTTGCATCGCCTTTTTCGATCTTCTTCCTTATTTTCTCACTTAGAATAAAAAGGGAATCGGACAATTCATTAGATCATTTCTTTGAAAAAAACTCAAAAAAAGTGATAACTAAATAAAAAATGGATTGCTAAATCTACTTGACCTAAAACTAAACGTAATGATTGTCATCATTGTTTTGGAGAGAGGAACCTCTCATTGTTACAAGTACTTACCTACAGACAAAGTGGGTGAGGATGTTTCCATAAGGATAGAGCCAAAATCCCTGGACTTGTGCCTTAAGAACTTGTGCATTACTTTTCGGTATATGATCACAGCTGTAAGGACTTGCCTCCGACCTTAGAAAATCATTTTGGGGTGCTCTGCCTCTTATCTCCCTTTGGACCTGATATAAACCGACATCATGGGCAGATGGTACCACTATTTGGGGAGGTTTGAGGACGTAGGATGGGCGATAGAGTGACATCACCATGTGTGTCTGTTGCTAAGCAACTTCTTGAGATTCACTAAACTAAAATTGAAAAGATAAATGACCAAACATTCACAATCTTCACATTGTGTTCAGTTGTGAATTGGGGTTTGTATTGTATTTGCTTAGTGTAAAGATACCTTCGTGCCATTTGCGCATTTCTTTCATTTCTCTTCTTGTTTGACTAGATGTTTTCGCATTTTTCCTCTTTCCATCGAAGATGTAGGATTGGAATACTTTTTGTTCAAACTTTGAGAGCTTATATTTATACACTCAAGTTTGGTCATTTTCACTTATTCGGGGTGACTCTCTTCTCGAATACACTTCCTTCTCTACATTTTCATTTCTTTCTCCAATAAATCCCTTGTTTGAGATTGACCCTAATCTCAAACTATCATTTGAGACTCCACCTTTTCTAAAGACTGATCGAGTGCCTTGAACTTTTACAAAGACATACATTGAGGAATCGATGGCTCCTAAAAGGAAAGCACACATGATTGAGCGACATGATATCAACAACACGATGTTGGCATCCATACATGATATCCAGGCACAGTTGACTGAGCAGGTCAACATCCAGACGGGATTACGAGATACGATCTTAGAGCTGAGGAACAACAGAGGAGAGAGGAGGATGAGCAGATGAGAGGAGGTGGGAATGGGGGAGCTGAGAAGCAACCTAGAGTGGAGCCCAAGCTCACATGAGAGATGCTTATAACCCAAGCGTAAGACACTTAGTCACACTGATACAGATACTTGTAGTTCATGGGCATTTCGAGCTGAAGCCCATTATTTTACCATTGCTCCCTATATTCCATGGACATATTCATGAGGAACCATATATTCACCTCCAGCAATTCGATCATATTTATGGTATGATCCACTACCCTAACACCCTATTAACGGTAGTGAAGATGACATCCTTCTCGTTCAATCTAATGGACAAAGACGTGTATTGGATCAATCATTTTGGAAGAGTTATCACGTCTTGGGATTAGTTGAGATCAGCTTTCCTTAGCAAGTACATCCCCTTGGATGACTTAATCAGATATGATCATTGATTGCCAACTTCTCTCAATTGTCCCATGAGCCTATTCACGTGACATGGAAAAGATTTAAGGTTTTTGGCGTAGAAGTGCCCCCGTCATGATATACCCAAGATGAGCCTCATGTAGAATTTCTTTGGCGGTTTGAGTCTAGAGAAACAGATATTGGTAGGCGTCGCTTGTGGGGGTCCCACTTCAACAAGGGTGAGGATGTCCTTTATCAGATATTTGAGGAAATGGTGGAGAGCTCAACGACTCTATCTTCTTCCCACGCATTTCAAAAGCATCCTCCACCTACTTCTTCAGCACCCCACAAGGTCGTCAACATGACGACATCTCATGATGTGGATAGGGTGGACAATGCAGATCTGACCATCATTGGGAATTATCTATCCAAAGTATATATCATAGAAAAGTGATCACAAGAACTTGATAAACTACAAGTGATCGAGCAGAGGACGAAGCAACCGGATAAGCTGACATTACCAGAAACCTGGAGCTTCTTGTTAGCACGTCCATTGCATGTCATAGTTAAAGTGCAGTAGTCGACACTCTTGGAGTTGAGCAGTACAGTTCTTCTACTTCTTTAGTACATCAGAGTACCAGAGTACCACCTTCCATAGTTCAACACATTTACTACGTGCAGAATCCGGATAAGGTCCCGCAGGAGTCTCCTCCAGCATGCATCGTTCCATACTACCCGGAGTGCTAGTACATTCCTGAGCCACAACGTCCACCTCCACCTCATATTCATGAGGTGAACGACATTTGCAGAGACCCCGAACGTAGTCAGCCCCATCCACTAGGGTAGGGTCAGTTGAGTTCTCAACCGAGTCAGAGGCCCATCCACCATCTTCAGGGAGGCAGACAACACTACTAGCATCGGACTTTACAGCCTCACTATTCGTCTCCACATCAGTTCCATACCTAGAGACATGGACAACAACATCAGATGCAATCTTATTACTCTTACCAGCCTTCCTATCAGAAGCTGCCTGTATATACTAGACAAAATTCACATCCTCCTCCTTACACATATAAACAACAGTCTGCATATTCTGGGTACCAGCCTCTATACTACCAAACTCAGCAACGACCTGTTGTTGAGCATCCAAAGGTGCCTTAGTGAACCCAGCATTAGATCAGCTTTCTATTTTGATGAAGAACATGAATGATTCGACTCAGATGCTTGATGACCTGACCACCATGAAGACGTTGATTTCAGCCTAGGTTGAAGCCAATCCCGACAATTTCAGACATGAGGAGCAAGTAGCCCATGATCCATCCACCCCGAGATAGGTATGGCCTTTGATTTTACATGTTTATGCGATGTCATTCATCTCAAGAGCTGTAGGAGATTGCAGTCGCCAGCACATCAGTTAGGATTGAGAGATCGAGCCGCTAAGAGAGCTATACTGACCACTTCATTTCTTCACTAGTTGAGCATCGATCCAATGTTGCAGTGCATGGAGGATCTTCACCATCTTCTTCTTCAACACCACTACCTTCACATTGCATAAAATGCAAAAAAGAGAATAAAGGAAGATGCATTGTCGAGTCAGCCACAAAGGAGAACATACCCGTCGTGGATTCTTCTTCAGCACCAGCAAACTGAGAAGCCCGTTCTGTTTTTCCTTTTATTTCTTCTTCACGTGTATTGGATGATATTATACATACTGATTCTGATCATCCTGATGTACTTGTTGATTATGATATCAATTAGAGAAATAATCAGTTTGATATTTTATCTGATTATGTTCCATTTCCATCTTCCTTGAATAAAAGAAAATTCTAAAACACTATCTGATCCTGGAGTGGTATTGACTTGGATTTTGCAAGGGTATAAAATGATATCCTCACAGAAGCGAAGATATGTTGTAGCTGAGGCGACCGCTAGCAAAGCTTGAGGTCAAATAACAATTAACCCACACACAATAAATCAGATTGGGCTAAAATTTATTTGACCCTACTAAAGATGTATAGTGACAAATATGTAAGGGTCGAACACAAGAAACAAGGCGTAGAGTGTATGAGATCAAGAAATGAATCACAAGAATTTACCTTTCCAAACACTTAGTCAATTTATGATTTTTGTGGGTTTTTAATTTTGTATTTTTTATATTTTATTTTATATTTTTAAATTGTTTTTAATTTTTTAATTTTATTTTTTTATATTTTCTGATTTTTAGTTTTCTTTTTCTTTTAAATATATAATATACGAATATATAGGATTATATATACAATATTAGGAAATATAATTAAAATACTACTAAAAAGAACCAAAATACAAGAAATAGAACATTTTTGGGTTTTAAATAAATTTTTACTTTTTTTTTATTTTTAGAGGAATTTTACGAATCTTTATGCATTTTAAAGTCAAAAATATCCCAAAACGGGATTAAATTAATAGGCCATCTTAATTTGGAAAATAAAAATAGAAAATAAATCTGAAATTTTCTAAACCATTTTAGCATGTAAATATAAATGTAAAGAAAATTATAAAAAAGATATGAAGATTTTTTATGATTTTTGGGGATTTTTTATTTTTTATAATGGATTTGGGAGCTTTTTAATTTTTATGAGTTTTCTTTTTCTATTTTAGCGATTTTTGGTCTAGAGTTAGAAGATAGCAAAATAAACAAAATATATTTTTGGAGGAATTTTTCAAAATAGTTTTAAATTTTTGGAATTTTTAAGCCAAAGAGGGGAAAATGTACAGTTTTGATTTTTAATAAAAATAAAAAATGCCTAAAATTGAAATTCGAAAATATTGCGTGATTCTACAAACAAACACAAAGTTAACCCTACTTTTTGGAAATTTTTGGAGGAAGGATGATATTTTTAATAAATAGGAAACAAGCAAAAAAATTAATGAATTGGTAGGGTCATAAATGCAAATGCAAATAAAGGCGACGACTGATATGCAAATATCCCAAAGTTTTATAACTGCCAATGAAAGTTTTAATATTAAAATGGAATACAAAAAGGTGCAAGGGTCTAACTGCAAAATGCCACCTCATGTGGGATGACACGTGAGATAACACGACTAGGACCAAAGTACAAATAAAGGAATTATCAGGATCTGCCTTGCAAATTTTACAAAAATATCAAACTACGAAAACAAATTGCATGACTTAATACTAAAGCTACAAAATACGGGGGTATGGGATGCAATTTACCCCCTCAAGGCGTCGATCCAACGGTTGCAGGTGCATGACTTATCCACGTGGCGGCCGCCGGGAGCGCGGTGACGGTTCGACGATCAGCAATGTCAATTAGATCCCACAAATGGAATCGACAGTTGAGGCGAGCTTGATCGAATGACTACTGGAGCTCTTGGAGATGAAGCTCAATCCAACAGTTGGGACCCTCCCTGGAGGAACAGGGAAGAACCCGATCGTGGGTGAACTTCAATTTGTGATGTGGCATGTCTTTGACCACCTGGAGCAGGTCCAAGGGTCGTCAAATGTTCCTAGAGGCAATCCATGTCTGTTGGGATCCATAAAATGGTCAGACACTGTCGGAGAAGCTCCAGCGAAGGTCAACACCTGGAGTCTCTCTTTGAACCTTGATGAGCCCTGCAAAGTAGTTCTTTCTTGATATTCCTGCAGGGAACTCGTTAGCGGAGCTCTGGGGAGCTCCTAGAGGCGAAATGAGGTGGATATGGGGCGAGATGAAGGTCTATGGCGATGCGGCGGAGAAGCAGACCTAGTCTCTGTATCAATGCGAGATCCGGATGGATTGAGATACGAGGGATGATCAGAAGGCGCAAGGAAATGAGATAAGAGTGAGAGGTGCAGTGGAGGATAGTCTGGTATAGTGTAACGAAGTGGCAGAACCAGAGCTCCGGTGAGATGGAGATTTTGAAAATACGGAAAATGAAGCTAAATCTATCGAAATAAAAAGTGCGTCTATGCTAATGTTGATCTAAAGAATAGGAAAATCTAGGGAGATAGAAGCTCACCGGAGTTGATGCATATGGAGCAAAACTTCGGCGAAGTATGGCGGTGGTGCAGCGGATAACTTCAATTCGAAGCCAAATCAAGCTCCCAAAGAGATGATCTCGCTCCTGTTGTCACCAGGAACACCACTCGAGGCTCAGATCTTAGGGTTTGAGGTGGAAGAAGTATCGAAGTTCAAAGGAAGTTGGAAGAGCGGTTTTATATAAGGATCCTTTTGATTGAGGATATCACCCGAGGTAATGATCCATCGATTGAGGAAATGCTAGGGTGTGAAAGTGCACAAATTGAGGATCAAAAGATCAGAAGGTGTCAATAAAATGATTGAGCTACAGAAATGGGAGAATCGAGGTGAAAACCTCTGACAGTCACTAGGGCTACCTGGACCAGGTAGTTAAGCCGAGTCAAATGAGATCGGGCTCCCATTGGTCCACAGAGGGCTGGTAGACAACAAAACAACAAGAAAAATATTGATTAATTCAAAATAAAATAATAAAGTTTTTATTAATTTCTGGTTAAAATGTAAAAATTATTTATTATTTTATGTAGTATTTTATTATGTTTTTTATTTATTTTTATGACTTAGTTGATTACATGTTGCTGTTTAAGGATTCATTTATAGGTAAACTAACCTATGTTTTGTACATTTTTTATTTATATTTTTATTTCATTATTTTATTTTCATATTTTATATATTCATAACTTATTTTTAGATACATAAATATATTTTTGTTCTAATTTTCTAGTGTATTTTGCAGACTTAAAAAAATAGGATCGTGCATTATATAGGTATAAGGATAGGTATTCCATCTATGTATTATATATACTATTTTATTTTTGTATTTTTTCTATGGTTTTATTTTATTCTAAATATGTACATATATTATAAATAAAATTTACAAAATTATAAAATGATAAATAATTAAAAAATGAATATTATGTTCAGGTATACGATACAATAAGGGTCTAAAACGTAGCTTTCACATCTTAACTTGAAATTAGATGAAACCACCTTCATTAACTATCTTATTAAAATTTATATATAATTAAAGATGATTTTGATATATTTTGAGTTTTTATCGAGGATATGGGTCTGGGAAATTTTGGTTTTGGCTTTTTATTCTAAGTATAAAAAGCACACTATATATTATTTTTGTATGAAATCAATTTTATATTTTTATTTTACTTTTATCTACAACTTTCATGTACAAAGTTTCTTTATTTGAGGTATAGAAATTAGAAAATAAAATAAGCCCCAAAACTTAATATTGATGAATAAAAGAATGGGTTTTAATGGATTTTTGGCCCATATCTCCCCCTACTTTATTCCTTGTCAACCCAATCATCAAGATGTCTAGGTCTCGGTGTTTAAGGTCATAAAATATCTTTAGCATTTCATTCTTTTTCTTTTCTTTTCTTTATTCTTTTATTCTACTTTAAACAATGTATTTTATGCAGTATTATACAATAAATAATGAATCTTAATTTGTGCAAAATAATGATATTTACATGTATTTAGCTAGGGTTCAAAGGCCAAAATGAAAGAATAAAGGTAATGAAATGGAGATTCATCACTCCCCTATACTTGTCTTTGCTAGTCCCTAGCAAACACTTATGCAACAAGTGCAGAAAATGAAAATAAAGAAAATAAAAAGAAAGAACTTGGAATAATTATTGACTTTTAAACTTGTCTTAATAAAAACAGAGTTTGGAGCTCAGAGAAGACCTTTGGATTAATGATGTGTTCGGAACCATATGAAGGTCAGGAAGTATGACATAAGAACCCTTAGGTTCCATACTCCTATCATCTAGTCCAATTCATAGCCATGTCAGAACCATTCTCCAAGTCACATACTCTTGCTACCTTGAAGTGATAGAACCATGTTTGTGAAATTGTTCAGCTCTCCCCAAACGAAACCGATGAACTATCAAGGCATCTGCTCTTCTGGTAACTCATCCTCGTGGAGACAGGTATTCCCTTCTAAGGTCAGGTGCTCCCGATCATTACAACTGAATGGGGAAGTAGAATAGAAGAAGGGGGAAAAGAAGTGGGAATGGACCAGTGTAGTCATCATTCCCTTGTGAAGTCTATCAGTGTAACCAATTCTTCTCCAAGAAGCAGGATTTCTCTGAAGCTCAATTTTTTCTGGAATTTTTTATTATCGACTTCTTTGGATATTTTTTCTTTGATTTTGTACAGCTTCTGCATTCTTTCTTGTGCCCCGGTAGATATAGCATCTTTTTATTCCACCCATTTTTTTGGGTCTTGGAAAAAGTTGCGATGGTAGACCATTCCTCATCCGAAGCATTGTCTCAATCCATCTCCATTCTTTAGATGTTACCAAAAGAAGTGAGTTAGAGTACCGGTGTCTCCAATCCACAAGAATGGTTCCCGAGCCATCCTTGACGAAGTGGCCTTGCATCATCCTGACTTAGACTCCAAAATATTTCACCAGTCCACCTGGGTTGAGCTAAGTGTTAGGTGCAAGGTTTCCAGTCAAGTCATTGTCTCAGGAGTGTTATGGATGACATGAAGGGTTCTATTTTGATACATTGAATTGACTCTTGAACATAGTCTTATGGAACCTAAAGAATTAAGTCAAAAACACATGAAATATCTCCACTTCCAGTCCTCAATGGATTCCTCTGAAATTAAGTGTATTAAGGTCTACTCCAAGTTTGACTCTTCAAACTTTATCTAGACTTGTTCAATTGTCTAGGTTATTCCGAAAAATACCGATGTTATGCATAATGCAAGTAAAATATTTGTGATGTAATTTTCTAATTTTGAACTTTTTATGGATTTTTTTGAAAAGATTTTGCAAATTTTTATGCAGTTTTTTAAAAGGTCTTTGCAAATGTTTTTGGGATTTTTTTGCAAACTTTTTAGGACTTTTTCAAAACAAGAAGGTTTTTTTGAAAAATAAGTAGGTACAGATATTTACATGGGAGTGCTTCTTGATATTTACAAGAGTCGAGTTTTAGGAATTTACAGGTTTATATATACACGATTTTATAAAGGGTTTTCATTTGCTTGTGTTATGTACATAATTCTCAAAACAATTTGAAAAGATTTTTGCAAACATTTTGAAAACTTTATTTTTGCAAACTAATTTGATAAATATTTTTTACAAACATTACAAAATTTGAAAATCATTTGGCAAAGATTTTTTTAAAATAGTATAGATAGATTTTTCAAACTAATTTTTGCAACATTTTTCAAATCATTTACAAATAGATTTTCAAAATATTTTATTTCATACAAAGAAAAGAATTTTTTACAAAAAAAATATTTTTACAAAAGGTTGAAAACATTCTACAAAATATTTTCAAGTGATTTTTTAAATATTTTTAAATCATTTTTCAAACATTTTGCAAAACATTTTCCGATTTATTAATCGATATATACAAAGAATTCTAATGAATTTTATACAAACATTGTATTTTTGCCATACTTATTGAAAATACGAAAGTACGATTATGGTTAAAGTATGTACGATATATATACAACCCCCCTACACTTATCTTGAGTTGTGTCCTCATAGATCAGAGAGAAAAGGAGAAGACCTAACTCGTATTGAGTATAAACAAGCCTATACTACAAAGACTAAAGAATGAACGAATGAGAAGTTGACCATCCCCCCTATACTTAGGATGAAATAATCCTAAGTATAGCAGACTGTACACTAAGCAGGGCAGGTCAGGGGTGGGAATGTTAGAAATCATCGACTCGACCTGCCCCCCCCCATACTTAGAGTAAAATATCCCTAAGTATAGCCAGAGTGTCAAGAGTTGAGAGGACATGTGAGGGATCTGAAAATGAGCAACTCGGGGTGTATACCCCCTATACTTAGGATAAGGTATGTCCAAAGTATAACAAGGATGAAAGGGATGACATCTTTTCAGAAGAAAAGAAAGATAAACAAGAAAAAGAAGAAAAACAGAAAAAAAAAAGAATAAAAGAAAGATCATTTAAAAATATTTTGTTTTGCTCTGTCTGAAACTGTAGAAGTGGTTGCTTTCAGCTTATCTTCATATATAACTTGAATTGAGTCAACGACAGACAGAAATGTATCATGCTCTAAGCAAGGTTTTAGAAGTTGTCCATTGACTGCAAAAGTTTGTGTGTCAGCTGACAATTCAGATATCATCACACTTCCATTGTCATGCACATGTTTCACTGTAAACAGCCCAATCCATTTGCTCTTCAATTTTTCTGGAAAGATTTTCAGTTTCACATCAAACAACCAAACCATATGACCCATCTCGAAAGTCTTTCAACATATGTGCTTATCATGCCACTTCTTGACCTTCTCCCTGTACATCAAGCTATCGTCGTATGTGTAATCTCTGAATTCGAGCAGTCTGTTCAGATCCACTTTTCTATTCTTCCCAGCTTTCTTGGAGTCCAAATTGCAAATATTGATTACCCATATGGATTTATGAATCAGTTCAATGGGCAAATGGCATGGCTTGCCATAGACAAGGCGGTAGGGAGACATTCCTAATGGTGACTTGTATGCAGTCCTGTAAGACCAAATAATTGAATCATGTAGCTGAGACCAATTCTTGTGATCCGAACGTACAAGCTTCTGAAGAAATCATCTTTATCTCCCTATTGGAGCATTCAATCAAGCCATTAGACTACGGGTGGTATGGAGAAGCGACACGATGTTCAATGCAAAATTCCTAAGTCAGCTTCTTCACCTCTCTGTTGATAAATTGGCTATCCTCATCTGATATGAGGATTTTTGGTATCCTAAACCTTGAGATGATGTGACCTTTTAAAATTTTACAGATTGTACGATTTTCTACGGTCTGGGCTGGGATAGCCTCCACCCAGCGACTCACATAGTCGACAACAAGCAGAATGTATTCATAACCCTGATTGTTCAGAAACAAACCCATGAAGTCAATGCCCCAAGCGTCGAAGAGGTCTCAAATCTGAATGAACTTCAGAGGCATTGTATCTCTCATTCCTATGGTGCCATCCACTTTATGGCAGTTAGTGCAATGCTTGATGTAATCTTCTACATCTTTAAATAATGTTGGCCACCATAATCCACTTTGAAGCACTTTTGTTGTCGTTCTCATGCATGAATGGTGCCCTCCAGATTCACTGGCGTGATAATGCACGAGGACACTTGGGACTTCCTCCTGAGGGATACACCTCCGCCAGATGCAATATGCCCCCTCATGAAAGAGATATGGGTCCTCCCACTGGTAGAAATGGCTATCATACAAAAACTTGTCCACTTTCAGGTTAGGTTAATCTTGTGGAGTTTTCTTGGGCACAAGAAAGTTCATAAGATCAGCATACCAAGGGAGCGATACTAATAGGATCGCCTCATTTGGAAAGGTCTATGTGATCGGCTGCAAGTTCCTCTCAGGAGATTCAGGCTCGGGGAGACTGGACAAGTGGTCGGAGACCACATTCTTGACTATAGGTTTATCTCATATTTCTAGGTCAAACTCCAAGAGGAGAAGTATCCACCTGATAAACATGGTTTGGCATCCTTCTTATGCTGTAGATATCAGATGGTTGAATGATCTGTGTAAATAATGACCTTGACCCAAGGAGATGGGATATGGACTTTTCCAAGGCAAAAACTGCCGCTAGCATCTTCTTCTCAGTGACAGTGTAATTCCTTTGAGCTTCATCAAGCGTTCGACTAGAAAAGTGAATACCAAATGGAACATTGTCTTTCCTTTGTCCTAGTACAACCCTGATGGCATAATCTGGCGCATCTATCATGATTTCGAAGGGCAACATCCAATCGGGCGGCTGCATGGCATGGGCCTGAGTGATGAGTTCTTTCAGTTGATTGAAGGCAAGGAGTACACGGTCATTGACAATAAAATCATTCTCCTTGCCCAACAGTTCAGTCAATAGTCAGGCCAACTTCCTGAAATCTTTGATGAACCGTCGATAGAATGTCAGACTTGTTTGATTGTTGTCGGTGGCTCAAGTTTAGAAATCGCCTCCACCTTGGTCGAGTCAACTTCCATGCCATGTTTAGATACAACGTGAACCAGCATAATTCCTTCAGTCACCATGAAGTTGCTCTTCTCTCACGAGAGAACTAGATTAACTTCACAGCACCTCTGCAGAACTCGGTCTAGATAGTCAAGGCATTGATCAAATGAATCCCCATAGATCGAAAATCATCCATGAAAACCTCCAGAAAACCGCCCACCAAGTTAGTGAACACAACAAGCATACACCTCTGAAATGTGGTTGGGGCATCACATAGCCCGAACGACAACCACCAGAAGGTGTACATTTCAAAGGGACATGTGAACATGGTTTTCTCTTGGTCTTCAGGAGCTATAGCAACTTGGTTGTATACGGAGTACTCGTCCAAGAAGCAGAAATTTCCTTCGCGCCCAGTATCTCAAGAATCTGGTCAATGAAGGGTAATGGGAAGTGGTCTTTCTTGGTGGCGAGGTTCAATCTTCTGTAGTCAACGCACACTCTCCAAGAAGTGGGTATTCTGGTCAGGATCTTCTCTCCCTTATCATTCTTCACAATAATGATCCCTAATTTCTTGGGCACAATGTGCAACGAACTCACCCATTTAGAGTCAGAGATGGGATAAATGAATCCCACGTCACAGCATTTTTGTATCCCTTTCATGGCAACCTCCTGAAGTTTCAAATTCAGTCTTCTTTGAAATTAGCGGGAGGGTGTGTTGTCTTCCTCAAGAAAAATATGGTGTGAGCAAAATGACGGATTGATCTCATGGAGATCCGAAATTTTCCAACCTATTACCTTGGGGATACATTCAAGAACTTCCATCAGATGGGATTCTTGTCTACGGTCAGGTGTGCATTGATAATTACCGGGTACATATTTGGCTCACCCGCAAGGAAGGTGTACTTCATGTTGGAGGGCAATGATTTCAGCTCGGGCGGAGTGAGAGCTGCTTTACAGTTGACTTCAGAAATGATTGTAGGTGGTTGTTCTTTCAATTATTCAATGTCCACCCTTGACTGTTCAGGATCGTCTTTCAAAAAATGTAGAGAAATTATCAATCAGATCCACATTACTGCAGAATTCATTAGTGATCCGATTTTGGTCTTGCAAGCTCATTCTCCCCACAGAAAGTTCCTCAAACTCATTGGGAACATCAACACAAATCTCATCCTCATTGACAGAGGGGAATTCAACTTCTTGCTCCACTCCCTCCTCGGGGCAGAGGAAGTCATGGATCTCTCTGTTGTCTAGAAAAAGATATGTATCTTGGAATTTCTTCAAAAAATCGCAGTCTTCAGGACGGTTGATGTCTTGTACGCTCACGACAAATGCTCCCACTATAGACTTGGGCTTGGAGACGGTCTCTATCTTCACTTGTTGGAGCTGATGGTGATCTCTCTAGTGCCGTAGTTCAATACCGTTTTGGTTGTTCGGAGGAACGGTCGGCCAAGGAAAATAGGGGTACGAAGCATAGGTATGGAGATGTCCATGTCTAACAGGACAAAGTCAACAGGGAACTAAGTCCCTTGAATAGTTATGATCATGTCTTTCAACATGCCTCTAGGCTACTTGACATATTTGTCTACAAACTGCAGAATCATCTTTGTTGGTGTGAGCGGTCCTAACCCAAATTCTGTAAGTATTGAAGATGGCATCATATTGACAGAACCATTTTTGAGCAATGTGCGTTCAAACACTTGGTTCAACATCTGACAACGAATGAGTGGCACTCCCTTGTCTTTCTTTTTGTTCGGGAGATTGCTGATGGTGTTGACGGTGGCCATGGTAGGGATGTGATTCTCATGCTTGCCACCTTGACTTCTTAGATTGTGAGGGCAAGGTCGACGCCTCATTGTACATGCATCTTTTAATCCTTTCTTCACATTAGGCATGTACTCAAGAGCTTTCATGAGAGGTATATTCAAGACCAAATTTTGAATAATTTCCATAATTGCGGGATCAGATAAAGAATTTTTCAAAATTTGATTTTTTTGTATTTTTCATTGCTTTAGAAAAAGGAATATATACAGACTCAGAAACTGTATTGTCCAAAATCTTGTCCATATCATGATGTATAAGTAGATGGCAAAAATGTAAAGAATCATTTATAAGTGGTGGACCAAAAAATGTTGGCTTGGCTTCCTTGACTGGCTTCAGATCTATTACATGTGGTGTCTTCTCCAGGGTGATGGGGCTACTGCATGTGCATGCATCTCCAAAGCTAGCTGGTCTCCACCGAGGTAGGTGCTGCTATCATCTTTTGTATTTTTTTCTTCATTTTTTTGGCTTGTTGGTTCTGGTGCTCATCCAAAAATGGTATCTAACTCTCGTGTTGGCTGAGATGACGACTCCCCATCAGATGTTGGATGCTTTCTTTTTGTGGTGGCTGATGGCTGTAGTATTCTACCACTCTTGAGAGTAACAACATTAGATATAAACAATTCATTTCTACCGGAATCTGGCAGTTCACTGTAAGCTACATGTTCCTTATGTCAGAAGTTGTTCGGGTTGGCTTTGACTTGGGATAGTATGATTGTCTTTGTAGTCGTCAGGTCATCAATCTGGGTCATCTCAGCCATATTTTTCACTAGCTGAGCCAAACAATTCAGGGTCGGGTTCATCAGTGCAGCCTCAGAGGGTCCAGCATGTGTAGGCCTATGGTACTGTGAGGGAGGTTATTGTTGGTAACCCTGGTGATGCTGATAGTGAGGGAGAGGGAATGAAGAGTACTGACTGAAAAGGATATGAGTATTGGTACTGATATTGAGCAACCGATTGATATTGATGGTAACCCTGACTGCGGTAACCGAGCTGCTGAGGACCTTGCTAGTAATTCTTCCTCCAGGTTTGCTGTAGTACAGAGGATGTTGATGATGAGAGGGCTGGTAGGATCGTCCACCCTGCTATTGTTGGTGATAGGGCATGTTGCCCATTATTTGACCCTGGGATTGTCCCTGAGGATGGGTCAACGATGCCTCATTGTTCCAGACACCATTAATTTCCTGGATAAGTGGCGGGGGTGGTCAGAACCGCTCATGGTAGGCAGTCTGGGACTCTGGTTGGTACACAACCATCTGTGTCTGGGACTACGGGGGTTGCTCCAGGGTTTGCACGTAATATACATGTTGGACGGGTTGGGGTGGCAGGAGACTCGGATGAGGAGGTTGTGACGGTGTTGGCTCCTTAAACTGAACTAGAATTTTGGCAGTGGAAGATACAGAATTGCATGCATTGGCATTCAATGTCTGAATGAGTTTCTCCAGTTGTTGGGAGATCAAATCGAGTTCTCTAAGTCGTGTGTCCTCTTCTCGGTCACTACAAGTTTGTCGAGGTCCTGAGACCTCTTCTCAATGGTATCAATTTTGGATAGGTGCTCCCGATAATGCTCAAGTTGGAGCTCTCATCCATGTCCTCTGCATGAGAAGCCATGTTGACTGGCTTGTGGCTGGTTGCTGGCATTTTCATGTATGCTCGGGATGAGGATTGAGAGGACTCTCCTTTGACCATCTCCTCAAAAATGTCTCATACAACATCCTCATCCTTGTTAAAATACGAGCCTCCACAAGCTGCATCCACTAGCTTTTGGCTCTTTAGTGTCAATCCACCGAAGAAGTGCTGGACAAGACTAGTCTTCGGGATGTCATGGTGGGGACACTTCTCTTGCAGATCCTTAAATGTCTACTACGCTTCATGTGTCGTCTCATGGGGCTGCTAGATGAAGCTGGAGATGCGGGCACACATCTGATTTTAGCGACCAAGAGGGTAGAATTTGTGAAGAAATGCAAACTTCAGCTCCTCCCAAGTCGTGACTATCTTCCCCAAATGATCGACCCAATACAGTGCCTTGTCTTGGAGGCTGAAGGAAAAGGCAGTCATCTTGATTACCCCCAGAGGGATAATGGGGTAGTATATTGTGGCACAATGCGGCCGAACTGTTGCAAGTGGATGTATGGTTCTTCGATCATGTTCCCATGGAATGTCGGGAACAGAGACAAGAATTGCGGTTTCAGCTCAAAGTGGTCATGGATGGGTGGAATATGAATCCACTCTCTAATATGGCCTACCTCATGGTTGTAAGTTTGTTTCAACATGGTCTTTGGTTGCGATGGTCTTGCCTCTCTTCCCTCGTCACAGGGTCCACCTACTGAATAGTTGTCCTCTGCATCATCCCTATGAAAGTCATCCTCTCTGTTCAGGTCATCCTCTCGTTGGACATCTCTCTCATCGGTCCTTCTCCTCAGATCATTAAGCATCTCTTTGAAGGTGACCTGGGCTAATCCTTAGTTCATCAACTGCTACTATATAGCTTGGATTGATGCGAGGAGCTGACTGTTGATGTCGTTTTGAGTTGTGTGTTGCCCATCACCCTAATCTGGTTCTTTAGGTGGTTGGGGTTGCAGTCCGTTTTCTCTTCTTGTAGGAGCCATCTCTAGTTCTACCCCTAACTCTAGCTCGAGATTGAGATCAAGATATGTAATGGGAAATACACCCCGATCAGTTTGTATACAAGCACCAGATGGAAAAAACTTCAGAATTAGGGTCAATTCTGAATCTTATCAGGAATGGAGAAGAGTATGAAGTAAAATCAATCTCCATCCAGAATGGGCAGAACTCAGTAAGAGAGTGTTTCCGGTCTGGGTGGGGAAGAAGAAGAAGAGGGGAGTCCTGAGGATGGTTCATGGAGTCTGAACCATGGACCTGGGAATCACCCCGAATTATTGGAGATGTCGGCGGTAGGGAATCAATGTGGGTATCGGCGGAATCCTAACTAAGCCATCCATGTGTCACCATCTCAAAGGTCAAGAGAGAGATCGATGCGGAGGAAGGATACATAGGTCAACAAGAAATTAAAGGAGTGTAAAACATTAGAATGACTCAAAGTGAGCGGGGATCGAAAAAAGGATGAATGAAGATATAAGCAAAAATGGTGCAAATACGTGATGTTTTTGATCTTGACCTAAATGAAACTAAGCAATCAAACCTCAAAACAATGGATTCACTTACTCATCCCACGAAGCCATAAGAGTTTGTCTATTTTTAACTTTTCAATTTTTGGGTTATTGATTCGGGCAAAAATATTGTCATGGGTCCTTAGGCGACTAGCCCTAGAGGAGAGCGTGTACTGTCGGGATGATTCTCCACGTACTTATTTCATCTCCTTTGTATCCTATAATCTGCACTATTTAAGGCCCTTGACCTCGTTCCAGGGTGGCTACTAAGCCAAATAAATAGAGAGAGGAAGCTGATAATGGCAAAACCAAATACTTCAGCGCAATGGAATCACCTATGAGCGTGCTAGGTCCTACTCGAACGTGAACCATGAGACAGACACCCTCGTGAGGGCATGGTCTAAGCTCAGTACTTCGGACCAAGTCGGATGATCCACACAAGGCGGGAACATTGTTCTCGACAAGGCCCTACTCGGTCACGTACAATAGGAGCACCGGTACTTTGCAGGTCCCAGGTGATTGTTGAGGCAGCCACAGATCGGGTTTTTGGATCTATTCCTTAAGGGTCATGCCTCACTCTGTCTGGAAGATGCCTGAACACAATGTGGTCTTTGCTCACCCAATGCAATGAGTCAAATTAATCAATTTTATTTAGGTCAAGTATTTTTAGCCGTCCTTTTTATCTTTTCTATGTTATCAATTGCTTTGAGCAAATTCAATACAAGCATCTAGTGATTTTTGTATTTTCTTTGATTCCTATGTGATCCAGAAATAGAGGGAGAGAACGACAAAGTAATGCAAGGTGACACTAAGATGGAAATATCACCTTAGTGCCTAAATGATGAATGCTCAGTTAGAAGACTTACAGTGTTTCCCAGCTCTCTCCATGAGGGATGCAAAACATGAATTTTTAAACCTATGCTACATTGCTGATATGCACACGGGAATCATCCTAAGCATGCAATTGTTATACGTGAAGAACAAAATGTTAAACACTAAGAATGAAACCTATGGTCAGGTCTTCGATGTTGCTCGGTGCCCACTGTAGTGGGTCTTGCAAGCGCTGGTTGTGACCTCTCTTGGCATGCGGGTCAAGACTAAGTCTTCAAAAATTAATTAAACTAAGTCCAAATGTGAAGACTATATGTGCATGCAAAGATAGTTAAAATAGGAGTTTGGCCTTAATTTACATGATTAAGAAACCTAAAATGCTAAGGACTCATTCCACAAAACAAAGAAAAGTAAGGCGAGAAGGACAAATCACGTAAAACAAGGAAAACAAAGGGAAAAGTTGGGAGAACAAAAAGGCAGAAGGTGAAGAAAATGTGAAAAAACAGCGGTGAGCCCCCAAGTGAACAAACACTTGGAAATTGGGCCTGGGTGTCCAAAGTCCAATGTACCTATATTACTACAAATTAAGTGTGAAAATAAAACACTTCCTCACAAAAGGAAAAGAAATCTTGTGCTAGGCTATTGTCTCTCTATCTCTCAAGAGCCTCCTGCTATCTCCTGTCGGCTAGGTCAGAACAGTATGCTCCTCATCCCAAGACTATGTAGAATCACCTAGGTGATTCTCCTCGATCCCCGGTCCCTCGCAAGAAGTCAAAAAGAGAAGATGTCAAACAGTTCAAAATTGATGATCAAATAAAAGTAAATAAATGAAGTAATGGTTAAGCAGTATAAAAAGACAAAAACTGCTCTACGAACTGATGCTCCCCGGCAACGACGCCGTTTGTTGATCAGATTTTGCAAGGGTCTAAAATAATATCCTTACGAAAGAGAAGATATAAAGCCCAAGGTCAAACAACAATTAGCCCACACATAATAACTTAGCAATTAATCGGATTGGGCTAAAAATTATCATACCCTATGAAAGATGTATAGCGACAAATATGTAGGGGTCGAACAGAGGAAACAAGGGTGTAGAGTGATGAGATCAAGAAATGAATCACATTCCTTTCCAAACACCTAGTCAATTTATGATTTTTGTGTGTTTTTCATTTTGTATATTTTTATTTTAATTTTATATTTTTTAATTGTTTTTAACTTTATAATTTTTATTTTCTTTTTATATTTTCTGATTTTTAGTTTTAGTTCTCTTATAAATATATGAAATAAGAATATGTAGGACTATATAAGGAAATATAATTATAAATACTATAAAAGAACCAAAATATAGGAAATAAAACTTTTTTGGGTTTTAAATAATCGTTTACTATTTTGTAATTTTAGGAGATTTTCTTGAATTTTTATGTATTTTTAAAGTCAAAAATATCCTAAAGCAAGGATTAAATAAATAGGTTGACTTAATTTGGAAATTAAAAATAACAAACAAGATTTAAAATTTTCCAAATCAATTTTAATACATAAAAATAATATAAAGAAAAAAATAAAATAGAAATGAAGTTTTTTAGGATTTTTAGGGATTTTTTTATGTTTTTATAATGGATTTTAGAGCATTTTAACTTTTTATGAGTTTTCTTTTTCTATTTTTAGGGATTTTTGGTATGGAGTTAGAAAATAATAAAGTAAATAAAATATATTTTTTTTGAGAATTTTTAGATGGTTTTATATTTTTTGGAATTTTTAAGTCAAACAAGGGTAAAAATGCGCTCTTTTAATTTTAATAAATACTAAAAAGGCCTAAAATTGAAATGCGAAAATACGACGTGATTCTACAAACAATAAAGCACTTAAACCTATTTTTAGAAATTTTTGGAGCACATACATTTTTTAAATAAATAGGAAACATGCACAAAAATTAATGAACTAACAAGGGCATAAATGCAAATAAAAATAAAGGCGAGGGATGATATGCAAATATCCCAAAGCTTTATAACTACAAATGGAAGTTTTAATATTAAAATAAAATACAAAAAGGTGTAAGGGACTAACTACAAAATGACACCTCAAGTGTCATCCCTAACTGTAAAATGCCACCTCACGTGGGATGACACGTGAGGTGAGGCCAGGACCAAAATGCAAATAAAGGAAATGTCAAGATCTGACTTGCAAATTTTACAAAAATATTAAACTACGTAAGGCGGAGATCCAACGATAGAAGGTGCATGACTTATCCACGTGGTCGTCATAGGGAGCGCAATGACTGTTCGATGATCAACGATGTAGATTAGATCCCACGAATGGAATCGACAATCGAGGCAAGCTTGATCGAACAACTACTGGATCTCCTGGAGATGAAGCTTAATCAAACAGTTGGAACCATTCCTAGAAGAACATGGAAGAACCCGATCGTAGGTGAACTTCAATCAGTGATGCGGCACGACTTCGGCCACCTGGAGCTGATCCAAGGGTCAACAAACATTCCTGGAGGTGATCCACATCTACTGGGCTCGACAAAATGGTCGGACACTGTCGGAGAAGCTCCGGCAAAGGTCGACACATGGAGTCTCTCCTTGAACCTTGACAATCCCTGCAAAGTAGTTCTTTCTTGACGTTTCCTGCAGGGAACTCGTTTGTGACACCGAAGCTCTGGGGAGCTCCTGTAGGTGAAATGAGGTGGAGAAGGGGCGAGATGAAGGTCTCCGACAACACGACGAAGAAGGAGACCTTGTCTTCGGATCTGTGCGTGATCCAGATGGATGGAGATGCTGGGGATCATCATAAGGTGTAGGGAAATGAGATAAGGGTGGTGAAGTGGAGGACAGTTAGGCACGATGGAACAAAGTGGCGGAGCCGGAGCTCTGGCGAGATGGAGATTTTGAAAATACGGAAAACGGAGCTAAATCTATCGAAATAAAAAGCGTAACTATGCTAATGTTGATCTAAAAACAAGAAAAGCTAAGGAGATAAAATCTCATCAGAGTCGACGCACCTGGAGCGAAACACTGACGAAGTACGGCGGTGGAGCAACAGACACCTTTGATTCGACACCAAATCAAGCTCCCAAAGAGCTGATCTCGCTCATACTGTCACCAGGAACAACGCTCGAGGCTCAGATCTTAGGGTTTGAGGTGGAAGAAGGATCGAAGTTCGATGGAAGGTGGAAGATAAGTTTTATACAAGGATCTCTTTGACTGAGGATGTCGCTCGAGGTAATGATCCATCGATTGAGGAAATGCCAGGGCATGAAAGTGCACAGATCGAGGGTCAAAAGATCAAAAGGTGTCGATAAGAATGGGTGTAAGGATCGAGCTCCAAAAATGGGGGAATTGAGGTTAAAACCTCTGACAGCCTCAAGGGCTTCCTGGACCAGGGAGTTGACCCAGGTCAAATGAGACAGGGCTCCCATTGGATCACGAAGGGCCACTAGACGACAAAACGACAAGAAAAAGGTTGATTAATTCAAAATAAAATAATAAAAGATTTTATTAATTTTTGGTTAGAATGTAAAAATTATTTATTATTATATGTAGTATTTTATTAATATTTTTATTTATTTTTCTGACTTAATTGATTACAAGTTGCTTTTTAAGGGTTCATTTATAGGTAAATTGACCTATGGTTTGTACATTTTATTTTTATTTAGTATTTTTGATTTCATAATTTTATTTTCAAATTTTATATATTTATAACTTATTTTTAGACACATAAATATGCTTTTGTTATATTTTCCTGATGTATTTTGTACACTTAAATAAATAGGATTGTGTATTATATAGGTATAGGTATATGTATTTCAAATAGGTACCTATATATACTATTTTATTTTTGTGTTTTCTCTATGCTTTTATTCTATTCTAAATATGTACATATATTATAAATAATATTTATAAAAATATAAAATTATAAAAATGATAAAGAATAAATAAAATCAATATTTTATCCATGTATATGATACAATAGGGGTCCAAAACCTAGCTTTCACACCTTAACTCCAAATTAGATGAAACTACCTTCATTAAATAGATTATTAAAAGATATATATAATTAAAGATGATTTTGATAATTTTGATTTTTTTATTAAGGAGATGTAGGTCTGGGAAGTTTGGGTTTTAGCCTTTTATTCTGAGTATAAAAAGTGCATTGTATATTATTTTTGTATGAAATCAATTTTGTATTTTTATTTATATTTTTATCTACAACTTTCTTGTACTAAGTTTCTTTATTTAAGGTATAAAATTAGAAAATAAAATAGGTCCTGAAAATGTAATATTGATGAATAAAAGAATGGGGATTTTAATGGATTTTTTGCCCCTATCTCCCCTACTTTATTCCTTGTCGACCCAGTCATCAAGATGCCTAGGTCTCAGAGTTTAGGATCATAAAATACCTTCGATATTTTATTCTTTTTATTTTCTTTATTCTTTTATTTTGACTTTAAATAATGTATTTTAAGTAGTATTATATAATAAATAATGAATGTTAATTTGTGCCAAATAATGATATTTACATGCATTTATCTAGGGTTCAAAGACCAAAATGAAAGAATAAAGGTGATGAAATGGAGATTCATCAAGTGGTAGAGATCCTTCAGAACATCTTTTTTAGAGATACCACTCCTTAAGGCCATGAAGTACATGCCCGCAGTCAAAAAGAGAATGAAAGAAGCATGTACTAGGAAGCATCAACCCAAGCAGATTAGACGCTCAAGAACCAAAAAGCACATATTGACCATGGCGATAATTCACACCATCATCAACCTCCCACCTAAAAAGAAAAATAAGGGAGCACCTCACATCCGTTGTTTGATATTTGATCGGGAGTTTGATCATGCTCTTTTTGACATCAGGTCCTCCATTAATCTCTTGTCATCCTTGCTACTCACTGAGTTTGGATTGGGGCCTCTTAGATATGAAGGATATGGGATAATCCTCAAGCGCATCACGGAAGCGTGAGCGTCGTATCGAATACAACGAGGAACGATTAGTCGAACTAGTTGTTCTATGCAGCGGAAATTAAAATTTTTGTCATGCGACGAAACCACATGATCCAAGAACACTTCTCGAATCATTTCGTCTAAACCACAAACAAGTAATAGGATTACCTATTGAAGCGTGGTTGCGATCAAGTCTCTAAACGAAGAGACCTCCTGCCTCAATTCCGATCCGACGGAGGAGACGCTTGCGAGCGCGGGGATGAATCACGTGCTTCTCGCAATTCATGTTGATGATTCAAGCGGCGGATCTCCTGATCTCGACACACGAGATCTGACGTCTTCTTCACGAGCGAGGCGCACCGAAGGAGACAGAAATCCAGGAGAAAACGATCGGGCATCATAACGATGACGATGGAGCGATGGAGACTCTCTCTAGGGCATCCATGGTGGACGACCATGAGAGAGGATGAGAGAGGGCTGACGTGTAGAGAGAAAGAGAGAGAGAGAGTGAGAGAGAGAGAGAGACTTATGTTCTCTTGTGTGTTGAGAAGAGCAAAGGGGTGCCCTTCTATTTATATTATTTTGGGATCCATGGATCTCAATCCATGAGCAACACAAATCCAATGGCTCCCATTGATTTGTGTTTCTTTTAATGGCCAAGATTTGTATTGGTAAAAACCAACATCAATTAATTTAATTTAGATTAATTATATATTGATAAATTAATATATTTTATTCCTCAAATTAAATCAACTAATATTGGAGATAATGGAAAGGAGAATCTCTTCTTCCATATAGGAGGGGTGGATGGCCACCCTTTCCTTGTAGGAATTGGTGGTCGTCCCTTCTCCAATTAGGAAAGGGAGATTCCAATGAAATCTCCAAGATTGCATATATCTCCAATATTTACAACAACAACTGTTGTAAATTATTCTATAAAATAATTCATAATTATTTCATGAATATTGCAATCTTGCCATTGGAAAATTGTGAATCACATTCACAACCCAAAATAAAATGTGAATTACATTTTCAATTTAATGTTCAATGTGAATCCAATTCACATTAACATTTAATTAACAAATGTAAATTACAAATAGCTCTCTCTTATATATTATAAATTACATTTATAATATATATGATTAATGTGGATATTTCTATCCACATTATTCATATCCATGATAATTAAATCACATTTAATCATCTTGGATCTCTATTCTCATGTTCCCAAATAATATGAATCATATTCACATTATTTACATCTTTGATAATCAAATCACATTTAATTTTCTAAGATAGATCTCTTTATAATATGAATCGAATTCATATTAATCATGATAATTAAATCACATTTAATTATCCATTTTCGCAATGGTCGGATACTTATATCAACAATGAAATCATCATGAACTCTTTCAACGATAATGCGCTTTCTCCGCGAATACTTGGAGGTAAGGACAGGGCGATTGTATTGTTCCACGTATAGTGACTTGGATATTGAGATCACATCTCAAATCCAGATCTCAGGCCTCCCATAGATGCTTGATTAAATCAAGACCACAAATCTAATCTTCTCATTGCATCTGAATCACATTCAGATCAATGTACAACATTTGGACTAAGATTAGATTACTTCTCTACTGAGAGGAGTCACTAAAATCCAGACCTGTTTCATCACTCCCTAGGAATGGAAGCGTCATGGTTATACAACCGTTTATGATCACATCACCCTCAGGTATTCCCAATACATGTACATCCTGCATACTGGAAGACTCAGAATAAACCTGAAGTATAAGATCAATTTTACATTGTCTACTTCAGAGTTTTATCATTAAGTTTCTCATTCGATCATTGGGAGTCGGTATCGATCATATACTTTCCAAAAGCATATACCATACCTAGGTCTTGATCATATACTTTCCAAAAGTATATATCAAACCTACAAATTCAGTCAAGCTTCCAAAGCGAGATGACCGTGCACGGAATTTGATTCTTCCCAATATCTCATGAGTGAGCTCATATATTCCAGTTCGGTAACTGAACCTGTATGATCCCTTTGAGAGATCGTATTACTCATATGCCCTTACATGTACACCAGCACGCTGATGTATAGACCTTGATTAGGTCATCAACCTATTGGTCTGCCAAATGTACATACTCATACATATAGTAACACATCTGTCTCCGGTCAGAGGATGCGTGCCTATATCATGACGGCATACGATATAGGACTTTGGTTATCTCGATCTCATTTAGTCAACTCTTTGACCTAACTAATCTGACATATCTGAATCTCTATTCCTTTGCAGAGGACCTGAATCAAGAGGTCGGTCAGATATCAGCCTAACTGAGAAAGGATTGCCATCTCCTACTCAGGCTGGAGATCATCTCTTAAAAATCATTTGATGGTGTTTGATGAGTCCTCAATCTAACTCTTTAGATGTTCATCCAGGCACTAGCCTCTATGATTCAATATTTGAATCAACAACTGTATGATCATCAAGATGTCCATGGTACATAACCCTAATTGTACTAAGGGACTTATTATGCAAATTATGTATTCTTCATTTCAGATTAGGGAATGATATTCGCAATAACATTTATTTGCATAATGGCTCGTCGTGGGCTCGCATGTCCAACAATCTCCCACTAGTCCAAAGAGCCATTAATGGACTAATCATTTAATCATCATGTGACAATCATAAGGCTATTTAGAAAATAGCTAGGTAAGCTGATCAGTCACTCTGTTCCCAAGAGACTACGCCAAGTCCTTTTACGGCACTTGCATATCCCCTAGTAACAGTTCTCGCATCCAATGCCAATGTTGCATCTTATGCAACCAATACTCAATTTTGTTATAGTGTCCTTGACACTATAGCTCGATAATTATTATAACCAGTAGCACCATAATCCATATCAGAATACCCTTATTCCTGGAGATCTCTATCTCTCAAGGTATCCGTAGTTAAGACCTTTTAGATCACTATCTATAAAGTCTTAATTCCTTGAAGATAAGACTTTGAGATCACTATCTCAAAAGTTGTGCCTTTTATGAAGATATTTTTATTTCTGCAATCAAGTGTTTTATCACCATAGTAGGATTATTAACAGTTTACTACTCCCACTGCATGGTAGACATCTGGCTTTTGTACACATCTAGCATACACTCGATTTCTTGGAACTGATGCACAAAGGCAAGCAGTTTGCATTTACATCCTCAACTCTTTGAGGTGCTATCCCTTTAGATAGGTCAGTACCATATCTTTGAGGAAAAGAAGCCTTTCTTGGAATTTTCCAGAAAATGGAAATGTCCAAGGTGTACTATTAGTGTGACGGTCCCAATACCCTCTTCTCTTTGCTTCTGAACAACTTCAGAACTAAGATCTAAGAGGTATCCTTGAGATCATATATCAAAGTATGGAATAGCCAGATCATAAAACACTTATTATCGTCCTTATATCATTTCAAATGATTAGGATATTATCTACATTTAGCATGATGAACACAATGGCACTCCCACTAAGCTTCACACGGTTCATCAAGATTCTATCTGAAATCATAACATTTATAATTTCATCAAATCTTATGTTCCAACTACAAGAAGCTTATTTGAGTCCAAAGATGGAGTTCTTTAGCTTGCACACCTTGCTTTCCTCAACCATGAAGCCCTGGGGCTACTTCATATGAATATCCTCAGAGAGGTATTCATAGAGGAATGCAATCTTGACTCACATCATGAAGATGTCATAGTCAAGTTGTGTAGCTATAGTTAGCAATATTCTGATGGTTTAAAGCAAGGTCACTGGAGAGCAAGTCTCATCGCGAGCGATGTCTTCTCTTCGGTGTGCAGCTCATGGCCACGAACTGAGCTTTGAAGGTCTCTACCTTCTCATCAGGTTCCCTCTTTCTCTTGAAGATCCATTTACACCTTAATGGTTCTTACCCATATAGGTGGATCCTCGAGGGTCCATATACAACACTTGTATATGAAGTCTACATTAGACTTTTATTGCTAACATCCATCTTTCCATGTCATGATCCTCAGGAGCTTCATCAAATGAAGTCCAATCATTTTCAGACTTAACTGATACATGGAATACATCCTCAAACTTATTTGAAGAAGTATTAGTGTTTCATCTTCAATTATTCCTTTAGTTTCCGATTTCAGGAGGCTCATTATCTTCTCAAGATTAAATGAGTTCCTTCTCTTCATTTTCATCTTGATTCTTTAAGAGTCTCATCATCTAAAAATCACATTCTCAGAGATGAGATCTTTAAAGAATCTCAAGGTCATAAAGTAGGTATCCAATACCATCCTTTATTTTCCTAATGAAGTAGCACTCTCTGGTGCTAGATTCCAACTTTCTAGCATGGAACCTTCTAAGGATATGTAATGTAGTCTCTACCACATATATATACCTGGAAACTAAGAGATAATTATGCTAAAATTCATCATTGATTAAATCATGTCATACATGATCAATTGTATCTTCCTACAACTCTATTGAGTTTAGGTGCATTAGGAGGAGTGAGATAGGAATGATATTCCTTTCTCCATAAGGTAGTCCTTGAACTCATCTAATAGGTACATGATACCTAGGTTAGATCAAATTCATTCCATCTTCCTTCAAACTTTTGGTTCCAAACCAAAAATTGGGAAATGTTTGAACATTTCAAAGGTTTCTAAGATGAAGAGAAGAAATTTCATATCACAAATAATCATCAATAGATGTTACATATCCATAATGTTTATTCTGATATAGATGATCCACATACATCAATATGTATGAGATCTTGAATACCTTATCATCTTACACCATTCATATAGAAGGGTGTATTGGACGTTTTTACTTTTGAATACAATATTCACTAGTATGTAAGATTTGAAATTTCAGACATTCTAAAGTTTCATCTCTTACTTGTCCATTGATCTCATCAACAAACATATGTCCAAAACATTATGCCATATCATTGTCAAATGATCTTTATCCTCCTATTGATCTTTAAAGGTTTAATTTTCAGTACTAAAAATCTTAATGAACCATTCATTAATTTTCTAATTTAGCGGAGTCCACTAGATGTTAGATTACTGTCTGAAATATATCCATTATAACTCTCTATGATAGGTTTATTCCAGAATTCATGTTTATTACCAACATTTAGAAATAAACTATGAGTGTATTCTAATATCCATGTCACAGAGACATTCTCTAAGACTAAGGGCTCCCACTGAAAATATGAAGTCTATTGATCCAATGGAAATTGTTACAATTGCATCACTTCCAACATGGATGACCATTAAACCTTAAGATCAAATTTCTAATATTCTAATACAGATGCAACCAATTGCAAGTGTTATTAGAAGATTGAGATACAATTATTAGACTTTATCTTATCAAATAAGTAAGTCAATTTCAATGATTATATATAGATTATTCTGATGTACTATCTGATTCCTTCTCTAAGGATTCTAGGTAGATTTGATAGTCATACTATCAACACATCAACTTATTGCAGTATTGGCATCCATCCAACTCTTTGGATGTCATATGGAAGTCACAGAAGTACAATCAACTCTTTGACTCTACTTCTTACTTGGGTCCAACTCATGCTTCGACTGCGCTCCCTTTATCTATAAGCAACCATTGCTCAAGACCAAGGATCTCTTATGTTAAAATAAAAATTTCAATATAAGAGTATTTCAACATTTATACATGCTTCATTCAATTCATACAATATGAATATTATGAAGCTTCATGAATGACTAGAGTATAGATAGTAGAAAGATGACACTCATCGTATCTACATCCATTTAAACTCTTAAAACTTAGGTTCAGGTAGGTACTCAAACAATTTGAATACATCATCTCCTATAAAGCCACCATTCTGCATAATGCAGAGAACCATGTCATTCATGATTATATGTCGAGAGCACATATGTATGCCAGAATATCTTCTTAGATTTTATAAGGATTATTTGATAATTGCGATCATTATCGACATGTCACTTCATTCGATGAGATCAAGACTTATAGAGACATACAAACTCTAGGGTTTTGATCATATTGTCTATTTAATTATCATTCCTCATTATTATGAGGAAACTTGCACATTGCAACCACATACATTATGTGTTCAACTGCAAGTACAATATCTTGATCATGGATTCAATCCATGATATTTTACTGGTTATTATTGAGTATAAAATTGAGTGGGATTAAAGAAGGATCATCTGAAATAAGAAATTTGCATAAACATATATAAATATATAATTTACTTTGATTTAGAATTTTTTATATCAAAGTTGTCTTGCCATGTCAACAATGAAAGTTCATTCCCTTAATCACTTTCAATGTAAGAGATATACTTACCATTATATCTCAAGCAAGATCTGGGATCTCATTCCTTATCTTTGTTACATCTCAATAATATGAGAACCTGTAACTCGGATAAAAAGAAGCAGGAACATATTCCGCCTTGCAAGTCCAACTTGCATCTCCCAATTCAGTCTTTAACACCCTGTCCCGCCACCCCTAAGGTGATGATGACCCATCATTAATTGAACCAACCGTCAACAAGAATACAACTCGTTATGCGCAATCCAATATCGCCCCAATAATATGAGGACCCGATATTGGGGTCACTACGCATACGTCCTTACTCTTTTGAGAAGCGACGAGCCCGATCCAAATGGATCGTATGCAGGAACTGTCACTTCGGACATGCGTCTCCCACATACAATATCTGACGACGGAACCCTTCGCCTTGACGGGAGACCATGGATGTCACTTATGTGATACTCCGCCTCATATTCAAATTTTAATCGGTTATTATGAATCATATTCATATAATTAATTCTTTCAAGGAAAATACACATCTATTCATAATAGAGTATTTTTAATTGAATATAATTAACTTAATCATATTAAATTAATTATCAATCCAATTCAATCAACAAACTTGATTTTACTTGAACATATGATATTATCTCAAAGTATATATTAATTCGAATTTTAATAATTAGAAAATACATCATGATCTCTCAGGCATCATTCGTTCCCTACCCGTTGTCATGGCCAGTACCGGTGGAAGTGGGACGGACCGCAACCGGTGCGACCCGCTACCCCAGCGATCTCCGACTAGACACCATATCCGCCTCGGAAAAAAATAATGCCGAGTCAATCACTTTGTGCTTGAGATGATCATCGGTTCTTCAACCGAAATTATTCCATATAGTAATAATCAAAACATTTTTTATTATAAGGAAATTTGCTAGACAAATCCCCAATCATATTCTAGCAAGGAGTTTGATGATTGTGTTTCCAATTATGATCTAGATCAAATCTAATCAATTTATTGGTTGAGGCCAAGTCAATTAAGGAAATAATCATCATTCAATATTTCTCAAATATTTTCCATAATTATTTCATGAAATTAACAATTAATTTCACTAATTGACAATCACATGGTTCTTGATTAGGACTATAATTTCAGCAGTGACTCCTACTTACTAAACATATCTCAATCAATTTAAATTCAAATTAGACAAATCAATTTTCAAAGATTGCTAACTTAATTTAAGACAGAACCTAAGTGATATTTCAAGCATTTCGAGGCAGATCAAAACAGTAATTAACTCATTAATCATCTTAAGATTCACAGCACCCACAATAGTGAATACATGTTCATTAAAACAATCATATCTCGAGCAAACGGAATCTAAATTACGTAAACTCAGATCCTGTGGTTTCCTTATTTAATGGGGAACAAAATCCATTTATTATTTTCGTTTTTAAAAAATTTAAACAGGACCTAAAATAATCACTAAACAGAGATGCAAAAATGAAATGCGATAAAACTTTCGCAACCCTAACGAACCCAAGTCACCTTCGGTTTTATGGATCGTATCCAAAACCTTCAACGTGGCTCTGATACCACTTTAAGGATATGGGATAATCCTCAAGCGTATCACGGAAGAGTAAGCGTCGTATCGAATACAACGAGGAACGACTAGTCGGACTAGTTGTTCTATGCAGCGGAAATTAAATTTTTTAATGCGACGAAACCACATGATCCAAAAACACTTCTCGAATCGTTTCGTCTAAACCACAAACAAGTAATAGGATTAACTATTGAAGTGTGGTTGCGATCAAGTCTCTAAACGAAGAGACCTCCTGTCTCAAGTCCGATCCGACGGAGGAGACGCTTGCGAGCGCGGGGATGAATCGCATGCTTCTCGCACTCCATGTCGATGATCCAAGCGGCGGATCTCCTGATCTCGACACACAAGATCCGACATATTCTTCACGAGCAAGCACACCGAAGGAGATGGAAATCCACGAGTAAACGATCGGGCAGCATAACGACGACGCTGCGGCGATGGAGGCTCTCTCTAGGGCATCCATGGTGGACAGCCATGAGAAAGGATGAGAGAGGGCTGACGTGTAGAGAGAAAGAGAGAGAGAGAGACTTATGTTCTCTTGTGTGTAGAGAAGAGCAAAGGGGTGCCCTTCTATTTATAATATTTTGGGATCCATGGATCTCAATCCATGGCAATACAAATCCAATGGCTTCTATTGATTTGTGTTTCTTTTAATGGCCAAGATTTGTGTTGGTAAAAACCAACATCAATTAATTTAATTTAGATTAACTATATATTGATAAATCAATATAGTTTAATTCTCAAATTAAATCAACTAATTTTGGAGATAATGGAAAGGAGAATCTCTCCTTCCATATAGGAGGGGTGGACGGCCACTTTTTCCTTGTAGGAATTGGTGGCCATCCCTTCTCCTATTAGGAAAGGGAGATTCCAATGCAATCTCCAAGATTGCATATATCTCCAATATTTACAACAACAACTGTTGTAAATTATTCTATAAAATAATTCATAATTATTTTGTGAATATTGCAATCTTGCCATTGGAAAATTGTGAATCACATTCACAACCCAAAATAAAATTTGAATTACATTTTTAATTTAATGTTCAATGTGAATCCAATTCACATTAACATTTAATTAACAAATGTAAATTACAAATAACTCTCTCTTATATATTATAAATCATATTTATAATATATATGATTAATGTGGATATTTATATCCACATTATTCATATCCATGATAATTAAATCACATTTAATCATCTTGGATCTCTATTCTTATGTGCCCAAATAATATGAATCATATTCACATTATTTACATCTTTGATAATCAAATCACATTTAATTATCTAAGATAGCTCTCTTTATAATATGAATCGAATTCATATTAATCATGATAATTAAATCATCTTTAATTATCCATTTTCTCAATGCTCGGATACTTATATCAACAATGAAATCATACTGAACTCTTTCAAGGATAATGCGCTTTCTCCGCGAATACTTGGAGATAAGGACAAGGTGATTGTATTGTTCCACGAATAGTGACTTAGATATTGAGATCACATCTCAAATCCAGATCTCGGACCTCACATAGATGCTTGATTAAATCAAGATCGCAAATCTAATCTTCTCATTGCATCTGAATCACATTCAGATCAATGTCCAACATTTGAACTAAGATTAGATTACTTCTCTGCTGAGAGGAGTCACTAAAATCCAGACCCGTTTCATCACTCCCTAGGAATGGAAGTGTCATGGTTATACAACCGTTTATGATCACATCACCCTCAGATATTCCCAATACCTGTACATCCTGCATACTGGAAGACTCGGAATAAACTTGAAGTATAAGATCAATTTTACACTGTCTACTTCAGAGTTTTATCATTAAGTTTCTCATTCGATCACTGGGAGTCGGTATCGATCATATACTTTCCAAAAGCATATATCATACCAAGGTCTTGATCATATACTTTCCAAAAGTATATATCAAACCTACAAATTCAGTCAAGCTTCCAAAGCGAGACGACCGTGCACGGAATTTGATTCTTCCCAATATCTCATGAGTAAGCTCATGTCTTCCGGTTCGGTAACTGAACCTGTATGATCCCTTTGAGAGATCGTATTACTCATATGCCATTGCATGCACACCAGTGCGCCGATGTATAGACCTTGATTAGGTCATGAACCTATTGGTCTGCCAAATGTACATACTCAGATATATAGTAACATATCTGTCTCCGGTCAGAGGATGCGTGCCTATATCATGACAACATACAATATAGGACTTTGGTTATCTCGATCCCGTTAAGTCAACTCTTTGACCTAACTAATCTGACACCTCCGAATCTCTATTCCTATGCAGAGGACCTACATCAAGAGGTAGATTAGATATCAGCCTAACTGAGAAAGGATTGCCATCTCCTACTCAAGCTGGAGATCATATCTTAACAATCATTTGATGGTGCTTGATGAGTCCTCAATCTAACTCTTTAGATGTTCATCCAAGCACGATCCTCTACGATTCAATATTTGAATCAACAGATGTATGTTCATCAAGATGGCCATGGTACATAACCCTAATTGTACTAAGGGACCTATTATGCAAGTTATATATTCTTCATTTCAGATTAGGGAATGATATTCGCAATAACATTTATTGCATAATGGCTCACCGTGGGCTCGCATGTCCAACAAGATTGACCAAGACGATCCTTCACTTTGTTGATAGATCGATCAAGAGGCCGAGGGGCATTCTCAAGGACATTATCGTAACGGTGCAAGGCATGCGCTTCCCTATTGATTTTGCTGTTATGGACATGGATACCTCTAGACCATTACTCCATACCACGATCATACTTGGTCGATCATTCCTTCGAACGGTCGAAGCGGTAGTAGATTATGGTAATGGAGAGATAACATTTTAATCTCATAGTGACAAGGTTAGGAGTGCTACGATCCCATATCCGATGCCATCACCACAACCGACAACAAATGAGAGAGAGCTAGTTACAACATATTCTGAGGACTGCGATTTTCTTATCGAGATTTGAGATACAATCTTTTCACATATTTCATGGATACCTAAGAATTCCTTTCTCAGAAGGAAAACCTAGAAAGCACAATCGACATTCGCTCCCCTGTTGATCATTCTGAGTTATCAGCTGATGGATTGTCTGAGCTGTTTTTTGAGGATCATATTGACTTTTCTAAGGTACATTCTGATGCGATACATTTTTCTGAGATTACTGATGTTATTGCTGAAATATATGATACATGTATTGATGAGTATTATGAGATCTTTGAACATCCTGACGAGCCATCCCATTCTGAGCAGAGAGCATTTATTGCAAACCTTTCCAAGACACTTTATGTTGAGCCTACAGTATCCACGGTGGACAATGCACAGTGCAGATCATATTTCTTATGCCAGTGCAGTTGCAGAGGTTGTTGTAGAGCAGATTCAGACCCCACCTGAGCTCAAAGTTTTACCTTCTACTCTAAAGTATGCCTTCCTTACGGGTGCCCCCAGATGTTTCCGGTAATCATCAGTTCACAAATTGACTGACGACCAGGAATCTCTCTTGCTAGATGTTCTTGAAAGAAACCGCAAGGCTATTGACTAGAGTGTTTCAGATCTCTATGGGATTAGTCAATCTTTCTGCTTGATTCATATCTACTTAGAGGATGATAGCAAGCTGACACGTGAGTTTCAACATCATCTGAATCCTAATCTCTGGGATGTTGTCATGAAAGAGATCAGGAAATGGTGTGGTGTTGACTTTATTTATCCCATTTTAGATTCAAAGTGGGTCAACCCATTACATGTTGTCCAAAAGAAATCTGGGATTACAATTGTGACAAATGATCATGGTAAGGAGATTCCGACTTATGTACCTACATCATGACATGCCTGCATAGATTACTGGTGCCAAAACTCAATGACCAAGTAAGATCACTTTCTACTGCCCTTTATTGATCAGATTATTGAGAGGTTGGCAGGGAAAGAGTTCTTTTGTTTCTTAGATGGGTACTCAGAATACAACCAGGTTGCAATCGCTCTTGAGGATTAGGAGAGGACTACTTTTACTTGTCCATTTGGCACCTACGCCTTTACACAGATGCCCTTTGGATTGTGTAATGTCCCCGCTACATTCCAAAGGTGTATGTTGGCCCTTTTTGCCGACATGGTGGTGATGAATCCGTGAATCATCGCCTTTATTCTTTCATTTTGGCAAAAATCCTTGGTAAAATACATGTAAATAGTCACTAATTCACATTAATTAACATTCTAACAATAAATATAAATATTATATATTTAACACTTATTTTATCAAAAATAAAATAATAAAGAAGAAAAATGAAAATAAAAAAAAAAGAAAGATGTATATAGAATATACAAACTGATCATATCCCTGAGACCGAGTCAATATTGACTTGGTCGACTAAATAAATAAGTAGGGGACCATAACGATCATAATGTATAAAAATGACAGAAAACCGAGACCATAATCATATACCTGCACATTTTTCACCTTGTAAATATTTCACCTAATTTATTTATCACTCAGATAATTTCTAATCAAAATGCTTTCTTTACAAAAAATTATTTATAAAAATATATCATAATTTATAAAAAATATCAGAAAACTTATTTAATATAAAAATAATTAATTACAATGAACCACAAAAGTTGTAAAACCCGACTTTCAAGGTTCATAATTATTTATACATAACTCCAAATTGACCAAATCACTTTTAGACTTTATTTTATACTTAATACTATTTATTAAAAATATCAAAAAATATTAGAATAAAATAAGTGAGTTTTGGCGTTTGGACATTGTCTATATGTACTATATATATAACCTTCCCGATTTTCTAATTAATTATCTGTAACTCCGTTTAACTTAAATTCTTTTCCAATAAGTTTTTAAAAATCAATAGAAAATATAAAAATATAACTTAAGTAAAAATGCCAATAAATCCCGAAGCCATGAAGTCGTGACATGAATTTTCTAGACCTCATAACTCGGCTATATGGATTCCGAATTGGGCGTAGTCACTTTTAAAGTTCGTTTTATTGAATTATCTACCAAATGACACTGATTTCGTTAAAATCAGAATTAATATGCAAAATGTGGGTTTTGGGACCATTTTGGTATATAATATACAAGGTACAATATACCTTAATTTGTATTATTTAATGTATGATTTATTATATTTATATAATATATTAATATTTTATTATTAAATTTAAAAACTAAATTTATTTATTTATTTATTATTTAATTATTCATTAAGTTTTTTAATTATTTCATTAACTATATTTAATTAATTATTTAATTACTAATTACATAGTTAATCCTCTTATTATTTATTAAAGTAATATAAGTATTAAATTATTTATTAATTAAATTTATTTATTTATTTTATTCTCTTTCTCTCTCTCTCTTCCCCCTCCTTCCCCGCTACCCATCTTCTTCCTGCGTCGCCCGCTTGCCGTTGCCTCTTCTCCTCTCTGCTAACTACCTCAACGGCCGACCATTCCTCCAACTACCCACGATCCTCTCCTCCGCCACTAGTGACCAGAAAACCTTGCTTGGCCACCACGCATCGTCATCTATAAAAGCCCTAGAACTCCTTCCGCCGAAAGGAATCCGCCATTTGATATTCCTCTGTTTTTCTTGTGAGATACGACGTGAGAGAGAGTCTCGTGACAGGAGCTTCATCTCCTCTGTCCATCGAGCGAGGTAGAGTGACGAGGTTCAGCGAGATCAGGTTGTCGGTGTGCAATGAAGCTCCGTCGCGCGCCCAACCTCCTCTGCACCGTGAGTTGAGGCAACAGCAGCCTTGGAGCTCTTCGAGCTCCACGCCTATGCAAAATCATCCACATCGTGTTCCAAGTCAGAATTATTCTCCTCTCTCTCTCTCTGATCTCCTTCATCTCTTCTCTCCTCGATCCCTTTATTCTTCTCTCAATCCATCTATTCTCTGTTTTTGTTACAAATCAGCAAAATTCCAGCCAAATCCACTTCTAATTCCATCTCACCTTCGTGTTTCCCCTCACTTCACATTCTACCTCACATAACCCCCTCATCTTCGGCCACATACGGTGGCTGAAGAACGATGCTGAACCTCCACATCTGATTACACCTTCCATTCACCGTTTCTATTTAGAATTTGGTTGAGGATTCATCCTCAAGTCGGTGATTCTTCTGCAGGACAGGCACATCGTTGAGCTCCTCTGCCTGAGAATGTCGTTAACAATCTGGAGTTAGCCGCATCTAAAGTATCCACAGAAGGGGAGATCTCCTGTCTGATCAACACCAGTATGTGCCATTGACTAGCGAGTTGAACATCTTCTCCGATCAAATCAAGAGCATCGAGATACATATGGAGCGAAGCCAGACTGAGGATCTGATCTAGTCGTACCATCCGCCACCGAATCTTTTCATTGCCGTTATCGGAATTGAAGTCCCAACTATACCATTCGAGACAAATCGTCACTTGTAACATGAAAGAGGGAAGAGCATCCCCATTTTCTAGAATGTACAGATTCCCAAGGATCGTATCTGATCCAACGGGCGTCATCGATCCATGTATCGCCATCGCAACACTCCACCGCCCATCGCTTAAGGCTCTCACGTGCGAAGCACGTGAGGTGTCTGATATTTTGGGATTCTTGTAGTTTGCCCCCTCTATATTTGTTAATTAAATACAGGTCCTTTGCACTCCAGTCACATGACAATGCATGTGCATTCTATGCATTTTGCGATACACCCCCAAACACTATGCTTATTTCAAAAAGATCCTGATAAGCAGAGCAATCACGAAGACAACATGCACAATCCTTGGATTTTTTGCGTTGAAGTCCCCCGGCTCCTATATATTTTCCACGCACCCCATACTTTCTTGTATATTACATCCATATCCCTATAAACTGCATATATATACTATACTTTTATAATATATAATAAATAAAATTCAAAATATAGAAATATAATAAACTATATAAAAATACCTAGTACTATATTGTATATAGTAATATAACAGTTTTCAAAAAAAATAAAAAAAGATTTTGTTAAATCATTAAAAATACCAAAAATTATAACTTCAAAAACCATAAAAATATAGGGTTTTTATCATTTGTGTCCCCCTCTGAGATATCACGATTTCAGTTATGCCCCTCCCTTTTTTGGAATATCAGTTATGCCCCTACCTTCTTGCAAAATTCACAGATGTGCCCTTCTGTTAAGGTAAAGTAGGGGAATAACTAATATTACAAAAGGGCAGAACTGTGAATTTTGCAAGAAGGTAGGGGCATAACTGATATTCCATAAAAGGGAGGGGTATAACTGAAATTGTAATATCTCAGAGGGGCGCAACTGATAAAAATCCAAAAATATAAAACACTCTTAAAAATCTAATGAAAATTACCCTTATTATATTTTACTATATTCTGTGAAATACACTAAAAAATAAAATAAAAATTGAATATTAAAATCAATACAAAATACAAAATACATAAAAACTTCGAAAAATCATAGCTAATTCAATAAAAATTAGATAAAAACATACAATCTATCATTGTGAAGATATTCTCATTTACTTTCTAATAAAAATAAAAATGATTTTGTTACTTTTTACTGTTTTTAAAATCAAGAATAAAATTCTATTTTCAATAAAAATATCATTTTCTACTTTAAAAATCAAATAAAAATAATAAAACCTTTTCAAAAATTAAGTAAAAATCATAAAACTCATAAAAACCACAAAATCAAAATATAAAATTACAAAATTTATACCTATATTCTTACATAGGTATAAAATTACAAAAATAATATTAAATTCACAAAAACTAAATAAAAATTCAGAAAATTACCCAAAAATACATAAATATTAGGAAAACCATAAAACCTTAGCTTTCTACATTTTTATCCCAGTTTTAAACAGTTTGCCTCCTAGAGGATGACACTCCCGTACTTTTACTATACATTTAAGTTTAGGAGTATAAATAATAAAAAATAAGATTTTCTGGTAAAATCCACCCGACCGATATAGTGACACTATTCTTATTGTAGAATAGAAGGTTGGGTTAGTTTAGGTAGGTAGTTTTATATAGGTTTTCATGGACAATTTCTCGATCTACGGGGATAGTTTTGACCCATACTTATTTAGACTGAGTACTTCAGAGATGTTCTGAGGTGAACTTAGTGCTCTCGTGGGAGAAGAGTCACTTTATGGTGATTAATGGATTTGTATTGGGCTACGTCGTCTCCAAACATGGTTTGGAGGTTGACCCGGCTAAGGTTGATGTGATCTCCAAGCTAGAGCCACCGTAGAATTTGAAGTAGTTGAGGTCATTCCTTGGTCATGTTGGATTCTACATGCGATTCATTAAGGACTTCAGCAAGATCATCAATCCTATGACTGAGCTTCTGTACAAGGAGAGTGAGTTTTTATTTATGAGAAAGTCCTTGCATTTCACCAGATGAAAGACATGGTTACTAGAGCTCCTATCCTTCAGCCATTTGATTGGTCTCTTCCCTTTGAGATCATGACGGACGCGTCAGACTATGCAGTTGGAGCTGTTTTAGGGTAGACAATGTATGGGATACCATTTACCATAAATTACGCTAATAAGACTCTGGATGATGCACACCACAATTACAGTTTTACAGAGAAGGAGATGCCAGCAACAGTGTTTGCTTTAGAGAAGTTCCGCTCTTACCTACTTGGTTGCAGAGTCATTGTTTACACAGATCACACTGCCATACGGTACTTACAGGAAAAGAAGCATGCCAAGCCACACCTTATCATATAGATCCTTCTCCAAGAGTTTGATTTAGAGATTCGAGATAAAGCTAGAGTGAAAAATGTTGTGGCATATCATCTTTCTCGGATAACAGATGCAGAGTCTCTTGAACAACTACTACTTCCTATATCAGAGACCTCTCCAAATGAGGTTATCTTGTCTGTTTCCTCACTCCATGGTACGTTGATATTGTGAAATATCTTGTCTCCAAGAAAGTTCCACAAGATTGAACCAAGATGAAAGCAGACAGATTTCTGTTAGAGATTCATTTTTACCAGTGGGAGGATCCATATCTATTTTGTGAGGGTACGGATTCTGTTTGGAGGAGGTGCATTCCTCGGGAGGAATACACCAGTGCACTTGAGCATTGTCACATATTAGAGGTTGGTGGGCATCATTCAAGGAAGCGCACGACATCAAAGGTTCTTCAATGTGGCCTATTATGGCCAACTTTGTTTAAGGATGCTATGGATTGTGTGAGACATTGTACTGATTGCCAGAGAATGGGAGGAACCATCGGTTCCAAAGATGCCATGTCCCTGAGATATATTCAGATTTTAGATGTTTTTGATGCTTGGGGCATAGGCTTCATGGGCTCATTCCCTGTCAGTCAAGAATTTAAGTATATCCTGCTTGCCATGGATTATGTTAGTCGTTGGGTGGAGGGTATCCCCACATGAGATGCTGATAGTTGTATGGTTTTTCCTTCCTCAAGGACAACATTATTGTGCGGTTCAGGATCCCCGAGATTCTCATATTATATAGGGGAAGCCATTTGATCAATAGAAAGGTTAGAAATCTAGTTAAGGAGTACGACATTGAGCATGGTGTCACATCTCCTTACCACCCACAGACTAACGGCTTGGTTGAGATTTCGAACAGGGAGATCAAGATGATATTTCAGAAACTTGTGTGTCCAGATAGGAAGAACTGATCCCATATGCTTGACTCAATTCTTTGGACTTATCGGATGGCGTACAAGTCTCCATTGAGTATATCTCCCTATAGATTGGTTTATGGAAAGCCTTGCCACTAGTCAGTTGAGCTGATACACAAATATTTATGGCCACTCTGTGTTTGCAATTTGATTATGAGAGAGAATACTAGAGTAGGAAAGTGGATCTAAACATATTACTGGAATTCTGAGATTTTGCTTATGACAACACGCTCATGTATAAAGAGGAAGTCAAATGTTGGCATGATAGACACATTAGGAGAAAGACTTTCATCCTCGATCAGAAAGTTTGTTGCTTGAGTGAAATTGAAGTTGTTTTCAGGAGAACTTAAAATCAAATGGTCAGGATCGTTCATTATTAGAGTTGTGCATGAGAATGGTAGTATGGCATATCTGAATTGTCATCTGACGCACAACCATTTGTTGTGAACGGACAGTTGCTAAAGCCATATCTATATTATGATACATTCATGTCCGTGGTTGATTCCATCTGTGATATCAGACGATGATCTTTTGACATCCTATGCATCTAATACATGAGCTGATATTCTCTCGTATATATTCTTTTCTTTTTATTCTTTCTTCTTCTGTTTCTATCATTCACCTCTTTTCTGTGTGTGTTTGTTATACTTAGAATGCAATCTATCCTAAGTATAGGGGAGGTGGATGACTTGAGTTGTTCATTTTCTTTTTGTTTCATTACTCTTATTGTTGCCTATATTAGGGTTCCTTTACCTTAAGTATGGGGAGGGGTGATGTCGTTCATTTCTTTCTTCTTTATTTTCTTTTTCTTTCTCTTTTTATTTCTTCCGTTGTTTCATTTGTCCTTCAACTTGTTGATATTCTCTTTTTCTATACTTAGGGATCTTTTACCCTAAGCATAGGGAAGGACAAGTTGACTCGTTGAATTTATACATTCTTTTCCTCAATTTTCCTCGCTTGTACAATCTCTATACTTAAGATTATTTGATCCTAAGTATAGGAGGGACCACCGACTTCTATTCATTTCATTCATTCTTGTTTGAATCATTGTATTATATAGGATTCTTTTCACTTCTCTTTACTTAGCATGAGTTATGTCTTCCTTCGTCTCTTTTTGATTACTATAAGGATATAGTTCGAGCAAAGTATAGGGAGGTGTCGTATATATTATATTATACATTAGCCATAATTCGTACTTTTGTTTGTCTAACAATGTTGCTAATAAAACTAGAATAAAAATATTTTGTAGAAAGTTTGTAAAAATTCATTGTAAATTTTTTTGTAAAAACCTTTGTAAAATTATTTTTGTAAAAATTGTTGTAAATTTGTTTTGTTTGTAAAATCTTTGTAAATTATTTTGTATCAAAAAATATTTATATTGTAAAAATGTTTGTAAAATATATGTAAATAAAATTTGAGTACTCACCTATACGGTGCAAGCCCTTTTTCCTTTCAAAAATGTGTAAATAAAATTGTTGTAAAATTGATTTGTGAATGTTTGTATACTATTTTTGAAAATCTTTTGTAAATTATTTGTAAAAATGGTTTTATAAGTTTTTTGTAAATTTTTTTGTAAAATATTTTTGTAAAATATATTATAAAGGTTTTGTAACTATTTGTAAAAACTTTTGTAAACTTGTTTGTAAATTATTTTGTCACCTTATATATAAATAACTTGTTTGTATATATTATGTGTATATTTGGTGTAAAAATGTTTGTAAATAGAACTCGTAGTCTCCTTGTAAATATGTGAATAAAATTCTTGTAAAATTTCTTGTATAAAAGTTGTATGAAATTTGTATATAAAATTCTTTATTAAAACGTGTATATAAAATTCTTTTGTAGATAAAATCATTATAAAATTATACGTAACACTTGTAAATATTCATTTTGTAAAATCTTATATAAAATGTGTATAACCTTGTATATAGTTTTTGTATAAAATTCTTTTTTCATAAAATCCTTTTAAATTCTTATAAATACTTGTAATTCTCTAATATAAACTATATAAAAATTGAAAAAGATAAAATACATAAAAATTTGCAAAACTCTTTAGAAAGATTGTTCTTTAAAACCCATTTTAAAGATTGTTCTTTTATTTTATTTTCTTTTAAAAAATGTGTTTTGTATATTTCTTGCATTTGCATTTGCATTTGCATTTTTCAGAATGATATTAATGCTTAAACTAGTTTGGAATAAAAATCGAAGAATGGAGCTTGGTTAAGACCTTAATCCATTTAATTTCAGAGGAACCTTATAGGAACTTTTGTTGAGACTTTTCAGGTCATAGCGACTTAATTCTTTGAGTCCACAAGACTATAATCACGTGTCATCTTGATTGGTCCAAGTAGAATATTTCGTACACATGCATGGTTCTTTTAGATAATGTCCTAACTTAGACAAGCACTTTACACGTAGCTATATTGATGAGGTGGCGAGGGGTAGAATCCTCTGGTAAGAGATGTACACGAATGGAAACATACACAGTCACCTTGAGTGGCCAGTACGCCCCAACCTAGTCTAGTGACATGGACGTCTAAAGACGGGGGATGCAGGTTGAAATAAAGCTTCAGATAAGGGATGGTCTGTGACGTTTCATGAATGCCTATGTTAAAATACGTGAATTATTGTTCGCTTAATAATATGTGTCATTTCGTTGTAGGCGGGTAATCAGAATTCGTCAAGAAATAACCACACGAAGATTTTGTCAATTTTAATCAATGTGGTTCTGTGTTTATTTTACTTGGGCAAGTCCCAAGGTAGAACACAAGTGGTAAAGGAACAACCTAGAATTATGTCTATCAAAGTTCGTATACGGTTTTCGAGGCGGTCTTTTTTTTTGTATTTTTTATGCAATTAGAAATGCAAAATGCAACTTTGGCCTATTTTAGAGACTAAAATGTAAATGTTGATCAAACGATGTCCGAAAAATACGAAACTTGGCCAAGATGAAAATTATGATGAAATAAGTGCATTATAATTTTTTTTGGAATTTTTGGATGCAAGATGGATTTTTTTATGAATTTTTAAATGTAAATGATGTGAATTTCAATATTTAATTATGGTAAATATTTAACCTATTTATTTTCAAGGAATAAAATTATCTAAGATCTATCACTAGGTAATGGATCTCAGAAAAATCCTAAACCTAAAAACTGTGAGATTTAATATCTATTAAAAATCAAATATTGAAATATGAAGAATGATTTTTTTCAAGGCAAATCATGCATGCAGATGCAATTCTTTTTGGGGCACAATGTTATTAATTCTACGATCAGTGATTTTTCGGCAATTTTTAGAGCAACGATTAATTAATTATGAAAATCAGAGCATAAAATGGGAAAAGTATGCGATTTTCCACAAAATAATTAATTATTAATTAACCATTGACCACAAAAATATCAGACATATACCATAATGTAGAGAAATAAATGTAGAACAAAATGCCTATTTTTACTAAATAAAATAATGTAATAAAGAGGTCCAAAACTGAGGGGGGTACATGGGTATTTATGCAATATATAGAATAAAATAATGTAAAGAAAGGATGACTTTGTAATTACCGTAAAGATGGGGGGTTGTTGCAAAATTGTTAGAGGGTCACGTGCGACGCACGCGACCTTTGGCTGGAGGGATGTTCTGCAAAAAGGAAGACCGCCGGGTTGTTTCTGCAATTTTCCCAAGGTCATCACATGACCCCTAGGGCTTCTGGATTGAACTGCAATATGGAAATTCACCGGGGCCCTTCTGCAATTCTTCACCCCAAGCACGTGGGGTCACGTGCGGGGGTTGTCTTCCTCCGTCGTTCCCCCAGCCCACGTGTGTGGCACATGGCGCGGGCCTCGGGATTGAAGCCCGGCGATGAAGCGGTTGTAGTGAAGCATCACCACCTCCTACGGCGGTCGTCGGTGAAGGAGGGGCGGTGCTGATAGATCTTGTGGCGACGTTGTGGTTGACGGAGATGGGCATTGTTGGGCGGCTGTCGAAGAAGATGGAAGCGGTGGAAGAAGGCGGTGATGCGGATGACGGAGTTGATGTAGTCGTTGTCGAAGGTAGGCTCTACGGATTTGACCCGAGCAAGGTAGTACTGGAGACGGGGAGTCATGTTGCGTAGAGCGGGTGAAGCTCGATCTCGTCGGAGAAGGGAGCTTCATGGTGCTGTCACCGCCGTGAGGTCGTCCGAGGTGCAATCGGCGGATGAAGGCAAAGGTTGGGGGCAACGACATTTAAATAGGAGAAGGTTCTCGTCGGAGATGGAAGGTGTGATGACTGGAATCAGAGATTTGATGAGGGATCATGATCGGACGAGATTTGGGAAGATCCGATGATGGAGAAGATTGATGAGGAGATTGGATCGCTGATGGATCAGAGATGGCGATGCACGAGATCTGACGAGATCGACTGGCGTCCAGCGAAATTTGATCGTGAGATTCACGGCGGAGATGGCAAGGAGAGATACACGAGCAGCGGGTGGCACACATTGGGAAAGTGCGGGTGGAAGAGGAAGGGCCCTGGCCGTCCGATCGGCCGAGATCGGATGACCCAGGTGGCGACACATGGCGACAAGAGGGGCGGTTAGGGTGCACGTGCGTTGTACGTGCGCGGGAGGCACGTGCCCCGCACGTGCGGTGATTTTAATTTTTGATTTTTTTAATAAAATGAATAAAAAATAAATCGAAAAATGGGTGACAGGTGGTGGCTCCAGAAGCTGCCATGTGTCAGCCCCACAAAATTTGAAAAATAAATACTTTGCAAAATAGAACAGGAATAACAAATGACCTCGAATCAAAAAAGTTTCTTCACGAAAATTTCCCGTCTCGTTGAGTCTACAACTTTCATGAAGACATCAAAACCAAAATCGATCAATTGTACAAAGTGATATCTTTGGGGTATCCCGTGTACATAGAATACCTAGATTTTTGGGTTTTATAATTTTTGTTATTTTTAAACCAGATAAAAATCCAAAAAAAATTGTAAAATCAAAGATTAAATATTTACACATTAATCTATTTTTTTGGATTTTTATTAATTAACAAAAAAGATGAAATAAAATAAAACACGAAAAAGACCAATTTTGTACAGACAATTAGTGAAGACTTGGACCTGGTTAGTTTCTTTGATTTCAAGCTCAATTTGGTTTGGATTTTTATGCATTTTAATAAAACTTTTATCAAAGAAGACCAATGAAAAAGAAATAAAATAAAATAGGTTAATTATGTACACAAAATAATAGGTCAAAAATCAGCTGAAATACAAAATGTACAAAAGAGGCCCAAAGCCCAACTTTCACATACGAGCTCCGATTCACTTGAACTTGGTCTTGTTTTGATGGTAATTGAATGTACATTAGTTCAAAAGTGAGTAGGATTAAAACAGACACTGGATGGGGAAGATATAAGGGTTTTAGTCCGGGAATCCTAAAACTAGGGTTTGGTTTTAGGTCCACTTATTTGGGTTAGTGATTTTTTTGTATTTTTCATTTATTCTTGTTAGTGATATGTACATAGTGGAGGTAGTTTTGGGTCATTCGGAGTTAGCATGAATTAGTTAAAAATCAGGTAAGTTAGGCTATTTACAGGTTAATTTTAGCTGGGATTTTTGGCTTCTTATTTTGTGCAAAAATAAGGGATAAAATGCAATTCTTATCGAAACATGAATGAATGTTAATTATGCAGAATAAATGATGAAATGCCCATGATTTTGAGGGATTTGAGCTTAATTAATGAGATTTAGAGTGATGAATCTGAGATTCATCAGTCTGCTGGCATATTTTTCTAGGATCCCAAAACATATGCAGAAAGAAAGATTTTATATCCGTAGGGGCACAATAAGATCAATGCAGTGCAACAATTCTTTCCACCAACTAGAAGCCATATGTATTCCAATAAAAAAGAATAAAGCGATGTATACATTTGACCACATTGGTCCAGCTTCAGAGAGACTACAGATCTTATTGGAAACTTGGCTACATTGGCTGGCTTCACAAGGAGATGTGGCTACACTGATCAGAATCCACTTCTCTTCTTACTCTTCTATCTTCTCTCCCTTCGATTGCTGACACAACATGTACCTGAACTTAGAAGGAAATGCCCCAGTCCTCCAAGAAAGACTAGCTAAACTGAGGAATTAGGGTTACCTTGCTAAGAGAAGGCTGGTCTTTGTCATTTCTGATGTGAGGAGTTATATTTCACATACACAATACAAGTAGATTCATAGTCATCAGAATTTGCATATGAGGACTTGTTCTGACCTAATTTTTGAGGCGACCTGAATAGAGACTTGTGGAACTAGAAGATTATTAAATCTTAAATTCAATTCCCGATAAGGTTCCTCCAAACTAATAATTCAAAGGTCTGACCAAGCTCCAAACTTTGATTTTATGAAGATTAGTTTAAAAATCAAAATTGTTTTAAGTTCTTTATTTTTCCTTTCTTCTTTTTTTTAGTCACTTATTCTTCAAATAAGTGTTTGCTAAGGGACTAGAAAAGGTAAAGTATAGGGGGTGATGAATCTGCATGTCATCATATTTAGTCATTTATTTTAGCTTAAAATCCCTTATTAAACACTTGTAAATATCAATAAATCCTTGTTTTTATAAAATCCATATTCTTATGTGAATATTTTATATTTATCGTTGTTTTTAACAATAAATAAAAAAAGGAAAAATAAAGAAAACAAAGATTGTATATATGCAATAAATACATGCTGACACTAACATAGAGAGAATATCAAGACTTGACCTGGTCGACAAGGAATAAAGTAGGGGGAGATAAGGCATTCATTAAGAAAATTAAGAAAAATAATTTATATCACTTGTATATTCATCATTATTCATCACTTGTATAAATTGTATAATATATATTTCTTATACTATTTAATTTATCACATAGTTCATCTCAAATTAAAATGTTTTGTTCTTAGATATTGTACATAAAAATAAGTTGTAAATATTAAAAATAATTGCTAGAATATTCAGTGTACATAGTTAAAATAACATCACTTTGAAAAAGCCAAAGAACTAAACTTGTCAAATCAATATCTTCTCCATAAAAATTCAAAATAAAGCAAAATCATTTTATTGTACTCTAAATTAAATAAGCTTTAAAATGAAAGCGGTTTCATTAAAATCATAGTTAAGATGTGAAAAGTGACTTTTTGAAGTGTATTGTATTTTATGTCTATATTGTACATTGTGTGAATATATTCTTTTATTTATTTATGTATATTTTTGTACATATTATATTTTTATATATTCATATATTGTATTTGTTTCAGATAAAATGCAAATAAAAATTAAAAAATCATAAGATACAAAAAATATTGTATATATTGTATATGTACCACTACATATATTGTAAATATCCATATTTATTTAACTAAATACACTAACTTATAAAAATAAAATAAAAATATGTTCAAAATCCTTAAAATATGTTGTAAATAAATAAATTATTAATTTATCTAATTATTTGTAAAAAATAATTAAAATCCAATTGTTGTATATATAGGTGTATATACCTATGAATAAAGAGTAATATTATTTTTTTAACATGATTATTTATTTTATTTAATTTATTAAAAATCAACGAATTAAGTTTATTTAAATACTTATATTTTCTATTTATATAATTTATTTATTTAAATTCATTTCTAGTTTATTTCTCATTTTTAGGCTATTTTGTTGTCTTCTGTTTTTGTCGTATTCGAAACTGTTTCCCATTGGCTCACCCCGATCCGTTGAATCAGGTCAGCTCTTCACTCCATCAGGTTCGCCTGATAACTTTATTCACTGGTCATTCTTCCCATATCTTTTCCAATCGATCTAGCCACCCTTTCGTCCGGATTCCTCTTTTGATTCGCCCGATTACTCAATGATCTTGCTCGGATTTTCAATAAACATGCCTCGGTTCACGTGCTCTGTACGTTTTAATTTTACTCCATCTCACCTTATATAAATATGCCCATATCTCAGAGTCCCTAATTTGATTAGATTTCCATCATTTCTTCTTGATCGAGGTCGAGTTCTGGAGTATGAGGTTGTGAGAGAGTGTCATATCCATGATCAGGAGAGAGAGTTGAGCTTTGGAGTTCGTGATCCACTACGCCCGTCGAAGATTCGTCGGAGGTCGTCCAGCTTCTTCGATTTCACTGTGGATCGAGGCCATAATCCCCATTCGCTCCACTGTATATAGGTAATTTATTTTTCATTTGTCTTTCAATTTCGCATTTATTTTGTGTTTTAGGCTAAATCAGATCTTAATCCACCTGAGCTCCAATCTGCTCGATCGGAGCTCCGCAGTGCGCCAATTGACCATTCCGACTCCCGAACATCATCATCACCATCCCTTTCATCTTCCCCCATATATGTCCAACCCAGATAACATTGGATCTGGGCGATCAGTCGTCTCTCCGATCACCCCCTCGTCGGAGACTCCCATTCATACCATTTCATTTCATTTTCATCTAATAACTCGACCGGAGTTTGCCTTCGAGCAATAAACTCGAGTGCAGGGAGCTTGGAGTGTTCTGGAGAAAGAGATTGTGATCTGGAGTCGAGCTACACCTGCAGAATACATGGGACCTCCAAATCTGCCAACGATCATCATCGAGCATCATCGACACATCCTGTCGACGGAGAAGAGCTGTAGGAACCCATTCCACTCTTAGGAGACGATTTAGAGGAAGATCGGCCAATCTGCTGCTGATTGAACTTCATCATTGTCGTCCTTCATCGTTGTTCTTCCAGCTATATCTAAAGCTGTCAGATCGGGAATATGCCTCCCAGATTGCATCAGATCCATCTAATTTGCCCCAATTTCTGACCTTCAAATCAGATCTTCAGCAGCGCGATCCATCGTCCGATCTACACGTGTCTACCACTCTCCCGGTGAATATTGCATCTCTAGCCCCTACACGTGTCAACTTCTGTTTTATTGGAAATTTGCATTCGAGTCCCTTTCATTTTTTCAATTGTTATTGTGTCCATTTTGAACAGCAGAATGTGCGCATGTGAGATTGTAGTTAATTGCAATAAGATCCTCGTATTTCTCTGTTACTTTTTAGCCTTTGAGAATAAAATAATCATGAAATAGTTCGTGCTAGTGCGATTCACATGTGTTGACACACGCTATTTAGTGTGAAAATTATAGATAGCCCCTCGTATTTCTTATTTTGTTAATTATTTAGCCCGGTAAAAAGTTTTATTTCAATTTAGTCCCTGTGCATCAACATTTTTAATTGTGCGTTAATCTCATTTAATAAATAGCTAATCATTCTTAAAAATATCTAAAAAATATGTAACCTCATGTTAATAACCTTTGTTATCCTTAACTTTTTTTGCTTAATAATCTGTTTTATTATTTTTAGTAATCCAAAAATAAAAAATATTCCATGTTTGTTGTAGTTAATTAATAAAAATTTGAAAAATCTTTTGAAAAATTCTAAAAAAAGTGTGTGCGTAATTTTATTGTTTTAATTATTATATAATTTTTGTTTTAAAATTCCTTATGAAAATAGAAAATAACAAAAATCTAAAACATTAAAAATCATAAAAAAATCAGAGAAAAGTCATAAAAATTTATAAACTAGCTCTCTGGAAAGCTTGAAAATTGTACTTTTTGTAAATGCATATTTCCTTGATTTTTTATTTTATTTTCTATTTTAAAACTCAAAAACATCTGTTTGATTTTCTAATTATTTTATTTTCTTTTTAAATTGTTTTGAAAACTTAAAAAATCTTAGAAAAATCACAAAAATAGTAAAAAATATAAAAAAAACATAAAAAACTTTATTTAATGGCCTGCTTTTCCACCCAATTTAAAAAACAAAAGGAGTGTATTGCTTTATTTCTTTTATTTTAAAAATTCATAAAAAATTAAAAAGGCAAAAATCCCATAAAACCAAGAGTTGAAAATAAAAATATCCATTTTTATTTCTTTGTTTTTTTCATTGATTTAAATAACCCTCAGGATTTGTAGCCTCCCTGAGTTCGATCTTGTATGTTATACAGGTAAATAAATAGAAATTTTTCTCTTGCTCACATTGTTTGATTTATCTTTGTTTGAGAAATTAAAATAAATTTTTGTTGAATCTTCTTTAGGTTGCAATGACACTTTCACCTTGTGATTAATTTCCTTTAATAATTAAAACCTGAAAAAGTTGATAAAACACCATGGTACATAACCCTAATTGTATTAAGGGCCTTATAAGTGCATTCATTCATTAATCTCAGATGGAGAGTGAACATCAATAACTTTTGTTGATATATAAAAAGGATTACAATAACATTTATTGTAGAAATAGTTCACTCGCGGCTCATATGTCCATCAACATCCATCTCCGGTCAAAGGGTGTGTGCATATATCGTGACAACATATGACATAGGACTTTGTTATCTTGATCTCGCTAAGTCGGCTCTTTGACTTAACTCATCCAACACTTCTGAATCTCTATGCCTATTGATGAACCGCCAAATCGGCCCTTTAAGAGTGTTGAATTAGCACTTGTAATCATCATCGCAGTCGGGCCAAAATGGGCTCATCAAAGACCATCTTATTTAAATATATCAATCACAATGAGATGGTCGTATTTTTTTACTTGGCAAGAAACCAAGGTCGAACTCAGGGACACGAGCCTCTCTCGTATTATTCAGATTTTAATCTATCTAATTAAGCGTTGAGTTGAAAGAATATATAGGTCAAATTATTAATGCAAACACAACATTACATTAAAATAAAACATGCATTTTTTTATATTTTAATCATGCAGATAAATGCCATGAAATGCATCACAAATATTCCCTAGGTCAAAATTATGAGCCAACTAAACAACCAGTTAATTTCAAATTTAAATGAAATGACAAACTCAATTTGAACAAGGCATAGATTAAGTCACAAGAGACACATAGCTATCAAATAATACATCAAAATTAAAGTGTCCATCATATGAAAAGACCATGCCATTAGAAAGTTCGTCAAACAAGATTTAAAATGAAACTGAAATCAACTAAAACGGAGATACGGTGCTCAAGATATGCAATAAAGAAGCTAAAGGCATAACTGAAAGAAATCATGAAAACAAAATTACAAACAGGTCCCTGGGAGGGACTAAAATGTAATTATGAAAAAGATCGGGACCTTCCCTGTAAATTACCCTCACGTACAGGGGTATTTTTGCAATTTTCAAAACCCGTGAGGGTTTTAATGCAAATTACCCCCATGCGCATGAGGTCTGCACGTGATCCGGACCTAGATGTAATATGGAGAAGTCAGCAGGACGTCTCTGCAATTTTCCCAGATACGCACGTGCCAGGCACGTGCTATCCAGGCTCGGAGGACAGGTCAGGCTCGGCAGAGGTTGCGTTGGTTCGGCTAGGCTCGGGCAGCTCGAAGCTCCAGGAAGGTTCGACGTAGACCCGGGAGCTCCGAGCCTTGATGGGTTCGGCCCCCAAGGCTCGGAAGGGTTCTTGTGCTGCGAAATGGCTCGTCGTAGTCCGTTGGATGTTGGAGATCCAACGGCACCTGTAGATGTCGTTCAGGGGCTACGTGGCTGCATCAGGACCGTTGGATGGGCTCCAAGTGTAACATCCAACGGTGCCTGTATTGTCTCCCTCGGCTGAAGGCAGGCGGCGAACTCCGAACTCCGGCGAAGGGGCTTCTCCTCCGCCACTCGTTCTCGGCTGCTGGAGACCTCCCCGAAGCTCCATTAATGATCTTCGAGGATGCTCGGAGCTCGGGAAAGGCGCAGGACCTCCCTGGCGTGAACCATCGGAGCTCGTATGTCGAAGTCGGAGCTGACGAAGGAGTGCTTCGATGGTCTTTCGGTCATTGAAGCTTTGAGGACCTGCATGGTCAGAACACATAGCCGAAGCAAGAAGGTGTGTGTGTGAGTAGAGTGAGAGCTCATATTGGGCGAAGAAGGCGGGAGCTCGAAGCTCCTCCGCCATGGAAGGCGGATTAGATGGGTCGACGGGGATCTAGGTTCTGGAGGAAGGAGAAGATGTCGGAGCGATGTGCGTGGAAGGGGGATGTGCGGCGGAGCTCGGTAGGGTGACTATGGAAGGTGAAGACGACAGGAAAGTCCTAATTAAATCAACGAAATTGAATAAAAAGACAAAGGAGGAAGAGGGGACTTACCTGAGGTCTGGCGGAGTGGATGGCCTGGGCTGGGCATCGGGGAAGATGCCCGGGGTCTTCGCACATACTGGTCGGCCATGCCACCGAGCTCGAGCGGGCTGATCGCACCGCAGCTCCATCGTGATCGACGGAGGGTCTCACCGGGGAGGCAAGGTCGTCGTCGCTCGATCCATACGCCTCCCCCTGTCACAGGGAGGCGGAAGAGGGCTGGGCCTCCTTCCCGCGTAAAGGTGGACGGGGCCGATCGAGGGGGAAGGCGAGGTATTTGAAGGAGGAGATGACGGTGATGATGAATGGAGTCGTGGATTGCGAGGGAGTTATGGGATGAGTGGAGAGGTGTCGTGGAGTGCTGGAGGGTTCGCGAGGTAGAGGGAAGAGTAGGGAAGACCGTGAGGCGGTTGACGAGGGAGAAGATGGCTGGAGACGAGGGGAAATATGGAAGGGCGAGCTGGGCGCGCGAGGTGGAGATCGTGTGAAAGAATAGGGAGCTGGAGGTTGACGATAACACTCAGCCGTTGGATCTGGAGAATCCAACGACGGACGTTTGGGCGTGAAGCAACAGGTGCGATTAAATCTGAGGCGACGTGATCAAAGACAGATGAATGCGCCACGTGTCATGCTCAAGGGTCGGCGGAAGCGGATGGTTGTGATAAGATTCGAGGCTTGATCTGGTGGTTGATATTAAAGTGATTATAGACGGTGGAGATCAAGACACCACTGGCGTGATCGAAGGGCGCACAAGCCGACACGTGGCGCGATATGGTTGAGGCGTGAATGGAGGGTGATGATGAGAGGTGAGAATGATCGGAGGGCTGGGAATAAGAGCGGATGTGGAGGTGGCACAACCCGTTGGATCGGTATGAAGATCCAACGGTTGGGGCGCGGGCGGCTAAGGCAAGGCGAGCGAGCCACGTGCCCACCCAGAACGGGCCACGTGGCCCAATCAGATTATTTTGGACAAGAAATTGAAATATGAAGATCAAGATGGCCGAATTTGAGAAAACTCAAAACATGAAAGTTGTAGATCTCGATGAGATCTACAAGTTTCATGTTGATCAAAAGTGGAGATGAGGCCATCTGTAGATACAAAATATTTTAATGGTATTTTAAGGCTAAAAATACCACGATTTTAGTTTTGCTATTTTTGTGGTTTTTAATTTATTAGGGACACTGATAATACAGGACATTATCAGGGTTTTATTGACACAAAGCTAAGTATGGGGGTTAATATAGAAAATTATGATGATGAAATCGGTTTCATCACCCCCTATACTTAAACTATGCTTGTCCTCGAGCATCAAAGAAAAATGAATAAGCTGGATTAACCCCCTTGTGCATGTGAGTACAAGATCCAATCCGGTCAAGTCGACTCAACTTTAGAGGTCCAAAATTCTAGAGTTCAACCCAGCCTTAATCAAGAGGCACCCAATTCCTTTAATTCTCCAGACTCTCTCTGATATACATATAATCTAAAGGATATGAAATTTAGTGTTGTCTGCAATTCTGAGAGTAGAGTCAAATCGTCACCCAAAGTCTTGGTCTGAGAAAATCTCCTAAGGACCCAATCCTCAACACTAGGGAATAAATCAAATCTTGCGTTCGATCCACCGTCTCTTTAGTTGTCAGACTTAGAAAATGTTGATGGAAGGCCAGTAATGGAGGGCATGGGATTGTGTCATTTCTTCTCTCCCTCTCATTGGAACAAGGATTCTCTCTAGTGCCTTTTTACGCAACACATTTTTTTGGTGTTGATCAATGCGTCCGTCAAGAGAAGTTGGAGCCGTCTGCACTTGTTTCCTGGGAGTACACCGGGGTGTGTCTCTTTTGAGTACCTATCATACCTTCGACACCCAGACTTGTAGCATTTACGATGCAGAGCCCTTTTTGGTGCAAGCCCGACTCCTGATCCTAATAGCAGTGGTCCAAGTGGACACTTTTAAAAGTTTGGGAGTGCTCTCCTTTGGTGGAAGCTCTTTGATATTTGACTTTGTGGAATGAGAGCTTTTTCTTTGAAATTTCATTGACTTGTATAATTTTGGCTAGCTCCACTGCTTTTACCAAGAGTTGCGCACACTAATCAACATTTTTTAATTTATTCACGCCCTGGCACTTAGGTCAATATCAAGAGATTAGTATATGAACCAAGTTCTCATACTGGCTAGTATTGCTGACACTCAGGTTTCATGAAGCCTCAAAAGATTGTATCCCATCCTCGAGCATCATTAGATCAAATCACAACTCGACTTCCTCATCCAATTCCTCAAGTGAAAAATCAACTCATCTCATCAAAACCGCAGTCGTGCATGTGATGTGCTGATCATATTCTTTTTGTCTGAGACTAAGCATGGAAATATAGCATGCAAATCTAGAAACCTAGGGGAATGTGGATGATTAAGTCTATGACCCTGATGGCTAAGGCTGGTTAACCTAAAATCTCAAAGACCTCATCAAGCTAAGTTTCCTTGATCATTTCAGATCCTGGGTGGAAGTGTAAGTGTAGAGGATTAATTCAAATCCTTCATTTAAAAAACACAACACTTTTTTTTGAACTTCAAGAGATATAGGACTTCCTAATTTCAAATAAATAGATGCATCTGCATTCAGCTAGTATGGATGTAAGTACATGCCAGAGCCCGTTGCTTGAGGACGGGGCCTTGCGCGATGTCCTTTAAACCATCCAATCTGCTAAGGGTGAACCCTCACATGAACGCGACTATTTAATTGGGCTTAGTAGTCATTAATAACTCCTAAAGGGTTTTTGGGTTTTCTCATTTTTATGGATTTTAATTTAAAGGTTAAAACACAAGTTAGACTCAACTTTCCTTGAAAAAAGATAGAAAATTTTCAAAACCATGTCACACAAATAAAAAGTTTTCAAAACATTTTCAAAAGAATTTTCAAACAAGGAAAACTCATTTTCGAAAATATTTTTATCAAAATAGCGTAACATAGTATAGAAAAAGCCGTGAAAAACATTTGAGTTCTCTTAGTCCAAAGAATTTTACTTTAGCCAAAAAGTTTTAAATATTTGAAATTTTCAGATTATATCTAAAGTAAGTATACGGTATACCCCCCTATACTTAAACTTTGCTATGTCCTCATAGCACTAGATGTTAAAAGTACATAGGTCCATTTAAATATATAGGAATATATGGGAGCTAAGAGGGGCTCCCCCTATACTTAGGTTAGAAATAACCAAAGTATAAAGGCAAGGAAAGGAGAGTAGAGAAAAATCACGGGGACTCAGGTCCCCCTATACTTAGGCTGAGATTAGCCTAAGTATAAAGATGGAATTTGATGTTGGGAGGGACCCAAGGTGAACGAAGAAGATGGATGGATTTACAAGTGATCGGATGAATCTACGGAGATGGATGGAGTGACTAAGGTTCTAGGGAGTGTAACGAAGCAAACAAGGCTCAATCAAGCAAGCAAAACCCTCAAATTCACCAACTCACTCATGAAATCAACCGAGGTTGGTTTATTATCTTGTCGGTTTTATTGGTGATAAAACAGTTGATATTTACGCAGAGAAAAAATGTTTAGTGAAAATCAATGCGTACGCGAGGGTGTTGCTCTCCCAAAACCAAAGTTTTACTCCATTTTATGTCGACTTGCAATTAACAGTCCTAATTTTTATTTAATGTTGTCACTGAATTAAGGTTAACACAAAATCAAGCAATCATTGTCTACCGTTCATTCCCATTTTCCATTAATCCTAGGTGATCAAGCTAGGAAAAAGAAACCGAGAAAAAGCCGCGTATTCGATAAAAACCGCGATCTAGACTAAGCGAGAAATCATGCAGTGACTTGGCGATAAATCCGTGAAAAACTTGGGCCGTTTTGAAAACCAAAATCAATATGTATGCAAGTCGATAAAAGCCGCACCTATTCATGCTTCTATTAGCGAGGAATATTTCCATTAATTTTAGCTAAGTGAGGCGAGATTATGTGCGTCTAAATATTAGTGTGTCCTACCTACGAGCAAACACGTGAAAATGCGAATTTTGAACTAAGCTCGGAGAGCCGCGTGCCTGGTCCTAGGTCGACACTCAAGTGGGGGCGATCCCCACACAACCATGATCGTTCGATTACAATCACGAGTCTTCGATCGAAGACCGTTGTAAAAGACGAGTTTATTACATGCAACAATACTATGCGAAAATGTCATTTTTTTTCGACGTGCTCCAGGTGTGCTTCTGCGGCTCCTCACAGCGAGAAGCTCCTGCTCCTCGCCTCCTTGTATCCTCAAGGGCCCTGCCACAGAATCAATGGTTAGAGATCAATCGAACAGAAAATTTTATAATGCAAGTAGATGAACAAAGTGACCTATAAAAGAAACACTAAATTAAATAAACAAAAATCCAAAAATACAAGAAATGAGCCGTGTCCCCGGCAACGGCGTCATTTGACGAACCACCAAATCGGCCCTTTAAGAGTGCTGAATTAGCACTTGTAATCGTCATCGTAGTTGGGCCAAAATGGGCTCATCAAAGACCATCTTATTTAAATATATCAATCAAAATGAGATGGTCGTATTTTTTACTTGGCTAGAAACCAAGGTCAAACTCAGGGACATGAGCCTCTCTCGTATTATTCAGATTTTAATCTATCTAATTAAGCGTTGAGTTGAAAGAATATATAGGTCAAATTATTAATGTAGACACAACAATGCATTAAAATAAAACATGCATTTTTTATATTTTAATCATGCAGATAAATGCCATGAAATGCATCACAAATATGCCCTAGATCAAAATGATGAGCCAACTAAACAACCAGTTAATTTCAGATTTAAATGAGATGACAAACTCAATTTGAACAAGGCATAGATTAAGTCACAAGAGACACATAGCTATCAAATAATACATCAAAATTAAAGTGTCCATCATATGAAAAGACCATGCCATTAGAAAGCTCGTCAAACAAGCTTTAAAATGAAACTGAAATCAACTAAAACAGAGATACGGTGCTCAAGATATGCAATAAAGAAGCTAAGGGCATAACTGAAAGAAAACATGAAAACAAAATTACAAACAGGTCCCTGGGAGGAACTAAAATGTAATTATGAAAAAGATTGGGACCTTCCCTGTAAATTACCCTCATGCACAGGGGTATTTTTGTAATTTTCAAAACCCGCGAGGGTTTTAATGCAAATTACCTTCATGCGCACGTGGTCTGCACGTGATCTGGACCTGGATGTAATATAGAGAAGTCGGCAGGACGTCTCTGCAATTTTCCTAGATACGCACGTGCCAGGCACGTGCTATCCAGGCTCAGAGGACAAGTCAGGCTCGGCAGAGGCTTGCATTGGTTCGGCTAGGCTCGGGCGGCTCAAAGCTCCAGGAAGGTTCGGCGTAGACTCGGGAGCTCCGAGCCTGATGGTTCGACCCCCAAGGCTCGGAAGGGTTCTTGTGCTGCCAAATGGCTCGTCGTAGTCCGTTGGATGTTGGAGATCCAACGGCACCTGTAGATGTCGTTCAGGGACTACGTGGCTGCATCAGGACCGTTGGATGGGCTCCAAGGTGGAACATCCAACGGTGCCTGTACTGTCTCCCTCGGCCGAAGGCTGGCGGCGAACTCCGGACTCCGGCGAAGGGGCTTCTCCTCCGCCGCTCGTTCTCGACTGCTGGCGACCTCCCCGAAGCTCCATTAATGATCTTCGAGGAAGCTCGGAGCTCGGGGAAGGCGCAGGACCTCTTGGCGTGAACCATCGGAGCTCGTATGTCGAAGTCGGAGCTGACGAAGGAGTGCTCCGATGGTCTTCCGGTCATTGAAGCTTTGAGGACCTGCATGGTCAGAAACACATAGCCGAAGCAAGAAGGTGTGTGCGTGAGTGGAGTGAGAGCTCATGTGGGGTGAAGAAGGCGGGAGCTCGAAGCTCCTCCACCATGGAAGGCGGAGTAGATGGGCCGACGGGGATCTAGGGTCTGGAGGAAGGAGAAGATGGTCGGAGCGATGCGCGTGGGAGGGGGATGTGCGACGGAGCTCGGTAGGGTGACTATGGAAGGTGAAGACGACGGGAGAGGCCTAATTAAATCAACAAAATTGAATAAAAAGACAAAGGAGGAAGAGGGGACTTACCTGAGGTCTGGCAGAGCGGATGGCCTGGGCTGGGCATCGGGGAAGATGCCCGGGTCTTCGCACATACTGGCCGGCCATGCCAGCGAGCTCGAGCGGGCTGATCGCACCGCAGCTCCGTCGTGATCGGCGGAGGGTCTCACCAGGGAGGCAAGGTCGTCGTCGCTCGATCCATACGCCTCCCCCTATCACAGGGAGGCAGAGGAGGGCTGGGCCTCCTCCCGCGTAAAGGTGGACGAGGCTGATCGAGGGGGAAGGCGAGGTATTTGAAGGAGGAGATGGCGGTGATGATGAATGGAGTCGTGGATTACGAGGGAGTTATGGGATGAGTGGAGAGGTGTCGTGGAGTGCTGGAGGGTTCGCAAGGTAGAGGGAAGAGTGGGGAAGACCGTGAGGCGGTTGACGAGGGGAGAAGATGGCTGGAGATGCGGGGAAATATGGAAGGGCGAGCTGGGCGCGCGAGGTGGAGATCGTGTGAAAGAATAGGGAGCTGGAGGTTGACGATAACACTCAGCTGTTGGATCTGGAGATCCAACGGCGGACGTTTGGGCGCGAAGCAACGGGTGCGATTAAATCCGAGGCGACGCGATCAAAGGCAGATGAATGTGCCACGTGTCATGCTCAAGGGTCGACGGAAGCAGACGGTTGTGATAAGATTCGAGGCTTGATCTGGTGGTTGATATTAAAGTGATTTTAGACGGTGGAGATCAAGACACCACTGGCGTGATCGAAGGGCGCACAAGCCGACACGTGGCATGATATGGTTGAGGCGTGAATGGAGGGTGATGATGAGAGGCAAGAAATGATCGGAGGGCTGGGAATAAGAGCGGATGTGGAGGTGGCGCAACCGTTGGATGGTATGAAGATCCAACGGCTGTGGGCGCGGGCGGCTAAGGCGAGGGGAGAGGGCCACGTGGCCCACCCAGAACGGGCCACGTGGCCCAATCAGATTATTTGGGACAAGAAATTGAAATATGAAGGTTAAGATGGCCAAATTTGAGAAAACTCAAAACATGAAAATTGTAGATCTCGATGAGATATACAAGTTTCATGTTGATCAAAAGTGGAGATGAGGCCATCTGTAGATACAAAACATTTTTAATGGTATTTTTAAGGCTAAAAATACCACGGATTTTAGTTTTGCTATTTTTTGTGGTTTTTAATTTATTAGGGACTCTGATAATTACGGGACATTATCAGGGTTTTATTGACACAAAGCTAAGTAAGGGGGTTAATAATAGAAAATTATGATGATGAAATCGGGTTTCATCACCTATGCAGAGGATATGCATCAAGAGGTCGATTAGATGTTAGCCTTTGGAGAAAGGGTTGACATTTCCTTCCCAAACTAAAGATCCTTTATTGATAATCACTTTACAGTGTGGTTGAGTCTTCAATATAACTCTTTAAACATTCAACTCAGCACCTACATCTATGATTTAACAATTGGATCATCAGTTGTATGATTTCAAGATGGCCAAGGTACATAACCATGTTTGTACAGAGGGATCCAATAAGTGCATTTATATTATACAATAAAAAATGGGAGTGAACAACCGATAATTTTTATTGATAATTAATTTACAATAACATTTATTGCAGAAATGGTTCTCTTGAGGCTCGCATGTCTCACAGAATCTCTATATATCACTAATATTTAGTGACACTATATTAGCGAATATATAGCGAGGCAGAGTCTTGTAAGTCACCTAGATGAGTTATCTTGACATTACCTCTTCAAGGTCTCTACAATCTAGCCAATATTCTGAATAATAAGATAGAGGAAAATACTACCAGATTGATCCTCATATGGTGTGTTTGGATGCAAGAGTAACTTGATAGTAGAGTAACCTTTTTGTGGGTTTAGATTTTAGGGCTTACGGTTTTGGGTTTGGGTTAGGGAGAGGGAGATGAGAGGGGATTGAGAGAAATTTTGTCATGTTGGTTGAGAGAGGGAGAGAGATGAGGGTGATGTGGGGAAAAGGGGATGTAAGTTGAGAAGCAGGGGAAATCCAGATTTCCTTCTGAAATCGCCGATAGTGTACTCCATTGAAATTTTAAGGACACCCAACAATTTGAGGTTATGTTCAACTTTCTTAGATGACATCATCTGTGAAATATGAAATGTTGATACCATATTATACATAATCGATTATTGCTTTTGATGCATAACTGTAAATGGCCATAGCACCCAAAAGGTTCACCCAAAATATTACCCATCATATGTGGTATAACACCTCATCTACAATGTAGGATCATCATACTTATGATGGTAGATGCATTGCAACTTATTGTATCTTTGTTCATGATGTGATATGATATGACAACCATCATATCAAAACTTTGATTCATTTCATTATGCTCATGATAGTTCTTCGAGTCAATGTATTGTAAGTTTATAAACAATCCCTAAATTAATTTGAACTCATGGCGGGTTTTCAGAGAACTTTCCATATTACCTAAGTATTTGATGACAAGTATTCGGGGATCTTCGCATTAAAAGTTTGTTTTGAGATAAGATATCAAGGACACAATGTATTATCTTTGATAGCTAGTCTTCGTGGACCTACGATTGCTACTACAACCACTACTACCTCCTTCCTCCCAACCTGTCACCACCACCATCTCCTTCCTTCCCACCTGCCACCACCACCACTTTCTCCTTCCTTCACACTAGCTACCACCACTATTATTGTGCAATCATCTCCTTCTCCTTCTCCTTCCTCCCCACATGTCGCCACCACACACCATCACCACCACTGCACCACCAGCATAGTCATACTGCCACCATGCACCACTACCACCACCACCCACACCGTGCCATCACCACAAACCCCCACACCACCAACATTATAATCGTCGGTGCACATTACCACCATTGACCACCACTATCGTTCATTCCCATCATGGACCACTACAGTACCACACCACAACCCCACACTTGCACCACCATGACACTGTTTATGAACCCCAAGCAACTATAAATCTCAATGACACACTAAGCAATTCCTAATGCTAGGGGGTGACTTCCTGCTAAATATTAATATGTAGACTTTAAACCGTACATCGCTTGAAAAAAGGTGGCATATGTTTTTCTACTCTTCTTGAGTAGGGCCTATGAGGCGAAGTAGTCCAATCTTGGTAGTTCGTCAACACAACAATCTTCTCAATCAATTCATGAATCTACTGTCAAACAGATTGATATCACCAGCTCAGAAAGAAAGACATTCAGCCATCTTCTCGAGTTTGGGTAGTCTCTTCTTCCCCCGAAGATATAAATACATTGTAGAAAATTGAGGAAAGTTGCCATTTGTCGCTCTCGCCCTTGAAATATATATTCCACATTTTTTAAATTCTTGAAATCAACGAATGACAAATGCCACATTGGATGACATTAGATGGCAAGTGGGATGCCACGTAGATTTGTGTAAATTCTGGGGTAGGTCAATTGGTTTATATACCACATCTTTAAGTATTTGCTTGAACTTTTTATTGCAGCAAAATAGGGGTTTTTTGATAGCTGAGCCACTATGCTTCTACAGCCATATTCGATAGCTACATTGAGTGCTATTTTGGGTACCGAATTGAAGATTGCAATTAAGGTATAATAAATCCCCTGATGTGTTTGCAAATAATAAAATAGATTAAGCCTGAGAAAGAATAATTCTAGTTATATTTGAATATTTTACTTCGATGGCTCCAACAAAGGCATGCCAATTGTGATAGGAAAGCAATTATAAATTTGCAATCAGCATTCAATCCTAAACACGTTAAGATCGGATGATGTGAATGAGATGCTGACAATAATGGAAGAACATTTTGAAAAGTGTCTTTTTTTATTATAATTGTACGATCATCATAATAGGAAAGCATGTGCCCAAGTGATACTATGGAACCATCATGTAGATGGTTAGGTGGTCTGAGCTGAATTTTTTGCAAAGCGGGATGACCAGTTGATACAAAGAAAAACTTTGCCTATTCATAAAGATAAGGTCTCCAGTCTCCTCTCATCCTAGCCCTCGATTTCATCATGCGAGTACATAATCAGAGAACAGACTCTATATCATCACCAAATGTCCTGCATTAACATTAAAAGGCAGATGTTTGTTTCCGTTTTTCTTTTTATTTGGATACCTGAGAACTCACATTGAAACGACAGAACAAAGTACAAATTCACATTGACTTATTCTTCTTCGACATCTTCATACTCATCATCTTCAGTGTTGTCGCTATCTTCATCATCCTCTTCTTGGCTATCGCATTCTTCATCACACAACAACATGCTAAGACCTCGAGCCTTCTGCCTCCGTATGCCCTCCTGGATGCGATCTCGGATTGCAGTTCCCTTTTGTTGAATACAAGTTGAAGTTAGATTATAAATATAAGGTGAATAAAATAAATAATAGCAAAAATGCTCACCATCTGGTGGCACCCTTCCTCAAACTTCTCGAGAAACCCTGCAACCCAACGGTCAGCATTGTTCACCCACTCATCATGAAGCACGACCGCAGATTTTGCAACGGTATGCCACTGCAGAAGGTCATTTACGCAACGAAATCTTACTCATGTAACATAGAAGGCGGTAATAGAACATTTATCAAATTTCTCATTCTGATAGCACGCCAAAAATAAAAACAAAAAAGGGAGCTTATAAAAAATTAACAGGTAACTTTTTTATGAGCATTGCTAGAATTTGGAGTTCTAGAGCTGTCTCTAGTGAGAGATACGAACTTGTTGGTATATATCGTGCCAAGTCCAAGATAAGTCAACCTCACAACATCCTCGTCTAGATTTCCCTGTCAGTGCTCGACAACAAAGAAGCAACCGACTCTAGGATGAGTGGTTGGCAGAATTTCAGCGTTCTGCGGATTGGAGTATGGAGAAAGGAAAACAGTTGTGTATTCCTCTTCGTGTCATCATGACTGGCTCTTAAATGAAAATCAGCAAAGAGAACATGTAAAACAATACAGGGTAAATTACAATTTGGGTCCCCTTCTATGGGTCCGTTCCCATAATGGGTCACCATCTTTAAATCGTAACAATTAGGGTCCCATATCCGTTTAGAAAACGGCAACCCGAAGAACCGTCAGGATTTGTGGAGCTCGTGATGAAAATACCCCTCGAGAAAATTGCGGTGACCATGTAGTCTCTTCTTGCAGATGCTTGCAAAGCACTAACCTTCCAGTCAGGATCACCTTTAAACATGTTCAAATACTGCTTTGACAACCATTTCAAAGATACTTGCTTGTTTTGTAGTTGTCTTGGATTTAATGTGAAATGTCCTTTCTGTACTCATCCACGATGCATACAGATAATAAGGACATGTGTTTACCTTGCACACAACTTGAATTATGTTTGCCTTATTCTTTGTAAACTTAATGTCATTCCCACTTAAGATGTTAGCATGTCGGATTGCATCCCTTAGTTCAACAGGTCTTGTGAATTGCATTCCAAGGGAAAGGACTGGCGTTGACATGTTTGAATCTTGAAAAACATCGCAAGTTGATTCAAATTCATCATCATCCCCATCAGTACCATCAAGACTAATCAAGTCATCATATGGAAAATCATAGTCTCCCATGTATGTGTCATTTATTGACAAAAATCTACTAGCATCTTCTGCTTCATTGTCATCGCTATGTTCATTGTCGATATTGTTCGACATTTCCAAACATAATTCTTCAGCAGCATCAGCATTCACTTATGTACATTGTATGATCTCGTCTGTTGGTTCTTCAAGCGTGTCAATAAGAACTACAACTGCCTTTTGTTGATTATGTTATGCAAATGTGTCTAGCAAAAATCAATCTGAATCAAGCAATATGAGCGGGGATCTTTTTGATGGAGGTTTGTACCACATGCGATGTTTTGTGGGATCAATGCCAATTTCTGATAGGAAAGTATGCATCTTAATCATTGACAGAAGATCCAAATCAACATTTTTCACGACATCGACTATGTCATTGTTGTATTCCATATTGGAATCAAAGTTACCAGAATGCCTAATTTCTATTGTGAAATAGTCGGGATTGTCCATTCCTGTGAAGATTGCATCGTAGCATATTAATAAACATTAGAGTATGATTTTAAAACAACCAAAATGCAATTAGTACTAATTATTATTAAAACTACAATAGATACAAGCTACATATTAAAAAAGAAATCCACAATTTTGCTTTATTAGATGCTTCATTCCTTTCTAAGATCACGGTGGCTCAAGATTCAAAATTCATGAGTGATAGCCGATAAAATATCACGATGATTTTAGTTTTCATTGTTTAAACTTCAAGGACACAAATAATTACAGTTAATGCATTGTACAGAAATTTAGGGAGGGGATTCCACATCAAATAGGGAGGAATGTAGCGTGGGAGGGGAGTCGACTTGGGATGTACTGCTGCAATGAAGGAGAGGTGGGTTCTAAGTTCTATGTGTGTTGCTGCGTTTATGGATCCCCATGATCTTGCGGGGGTTGTTGCATCGGAGGGTGAGGGGAGGTCGTGCTGCGTGAAAGGGAAGGCTACGTGGGAGGAGGTGTTGCGGATGGAGGATGGGGCGATGCGCCAACCACCTGGGCGCTGGAGGGGAAGGTTGTGTGGGAGGAGGTGCTGTGGAGCTTGCGCCGACCACCTGGGCGTCTGATGGGACGAGACTTGACGGAGGAAGTAGATGGGGTTAGGGCCGCGGGAGGGTGCGAGAGAGGGAAAGGGAAAGTGGGGTCGGGTGTGGGGTGAACAAGCACAAAAGGGGATGGGATCTGCAATTTTCTCGAGGAGCATTTTCGTCACGAGCTCTACAAATCCTGACGGTTCTTTTGGTTGCCGTTTTCTAAACGGATCTGGGATCCTGATTGTTACGATTTAAATATGGGGACCCATTATGGGAACGGACCCATAGATGGGGACCCAAATTGTAATTTACCCACCAATATATTCCTTCTCAGTCGGTGGCAGGTGAAATTTCCACGAGAGGACAGGAACTTGGATATGCAGCAAGCAAGAGCTTCACATGGCCTCAAATTTCTCTGAAATTCCACTGAATTTCTCCAAAATTTCCATTCCTTTAGGTCACCAAAATCGAAACGGTACCTTATTTCTTTTTCCAGGATTTCATCGAAATATCACCGAAATGTCAATGGAATTTTACCAAAATTGCATGTCGTTCGGCGAAACAACAAAAATAAGAGAATCTACCCTTTGCTTTCATTGAAATTGCATATATTAATGAATTTTCACTTATTTATTCATCGATGTTGAATTGTTAGAGTTTTTATATTATTTGAAGAAATTCCTTTAGTTAGTTTCTAAATTTTAGATCTAAATCCAAACCAAATCAATTAGCCACAAGATTTAAGAGTTCATTTCAAGTTTTTAATTGAAGAGCTTTATTTTTTATTTTTTCTTTATTTTAATGTATGTGTGTATTTTGATTAGTAGTTATTATATGTGTCATCTCATTCTTATTGACAAGGTGATTGTCATGACTTTTGCTTCCAGTTTAGCATACGGTTCTGACTCTAGGCAATACATTACTCTCCATGTCAACATGGATGATGATTATGATAATAATATTACTTCAAAACTTATATTTACAATTCTATTTTACAAATAAGTGTGCATTTCTATTTTATTTATTGACTTAGGGATAGTAAAAACCTTAATATTTGGGAAAAGGTCCAGTTTGGAGATATTTCCAAGATTTTCGATGATTTCACCAAAATTCTCCGAAATTTCTCTTTCCTGGCATGGAGAAATGAAACTGAAATCTAAAATTTAAGGCTTTTCTTTTTTGTGGCTTCTCTCTACTACAAGGAGTATGTACAGTGGTGTGAGGACTTGGTTGTTAGCAACCTTCAAAATCTTGTGATTGTAAGTATTTGCCTACTATAAGGTTAGATATAGATTGTGCTTGTGAATGTTATGCAGTTACTTTGTGTCAGTTGATTTGTTTGTGTCTTGTATAGTATATATTTTATGATCATAAGCCATACAGTGTATCTATTAGATGTACATGTTACAACAATTTTTGTTTGTGAGTGTATGTGCGAGCCTTATTTTATTCTTAAAAGTAAATATTGTTCTATGTTGAAAGTATTTTAGTTAGACACAAGTTTTAACCTATCATTTCAATATTTAATTTCTTACATAAGATATCATTTTGCTAGTACTCTTTGTCGATCTATGTTTTTCTCTGTTATTATTGCACATATCACCATTCTCTTCATATTCAAGAGGTGAAACTAATGTCTTCTAATTTTGGTTCCAAATATGGTTTTGATTTTGAGCAGTATACTGGTTTTTTTTACTGTTGGAGCAATTGGATGGAAGTTTAATGTAACATATGATGTTAATATCTTACTATTAGTAAAAATGGTGTATTTCTATCTCATTTATTGAGTTAAAGAATATTAAAAATCTTAATTTTAGGAAAAAATAAGTTTTAAAGTAATTTCTTCAATTTCTGACCATTTCACCAAAATTCTACCAAATTTCTCTTTCTAAGCATACCGAAACGAAATCGAAATCCGATATTTAAGGCCTTGCAAGAAGCCGCTTGCTTTAACGGATAGACAGTCCTTTCGTACGTGAAGGTTTGACTAATTCTTATCTTGGTAAGTCAAGAATTTACTTCCACTATGATAAGACCATATCTACGAGTCTGCCGACCACTTGTATACACGGAAAGTACAAGGTGCAAAGATCTTTGGCAACAAAGTGTTTATTTAACACTTTCTTCCCAACGAAAATTGCCCTATGAATCACTCCTAATAAATTTGATTTTTTTGGAAATCAATTGATCGAACTACTAGATAGTCAATAGTATTGCTATATAGATATTTTAAGGACAAAAATGTAAAATACAGTTATTACGAAAAAATGGATGACTGAGATCATTCAACTGATTTTGTAAAATTGCAGAACTCCAACTTTTTAAAAACGGTCATTTTGTCCTTCAAAAAAATCATTTTATCGCTAAAATGCACCATATTGTTAATAATATTTCAAATTGTACCTTTTCATGACACGTGTTGCAATTGAAGTAAAGGACATAAGGTCAACCGTGCGATCAAGTCAACCGACAAGGGTGCATAAAATCATCAAATTGCAATTGCAAATTTGCAACCAATGCTTCAATCCACCTATAGAAAAGACAGCTGGTGGTTTCTAACCAGTTGGCTAACTGTCTAAAATAGTCATTTAATAGGTGGATTAAGCCGGCTACAACACAACAACAACAACAACAAAGCCTTTTCCCACAATTAAGTAGGGTCGGCTACATGGATTTTTCGCCTCCATTCAGATCTATCTTGGGTCAATCTCGGACCTATATCCAAAAAACTAAGATCCCTTCGTATAGTCTCTTTCCAACACTTCTTGGGTCGTCCTCGCCCTCTCTTAGCCGGCTCAACATCCCAACACTCGCATCTCCTAACCGGTGCATCAGTTGACCTTCTTTGCAAATGACCAAACCATCTTAAGCGGTTTTCTCGCATCTTATCCTCGATCGGAGCTACACCAACTTTCTTTCTGATTGCATCATTCCGAATCCGATCTTTACGTGTATGTCCACACATCCATCTTAGCATTTTCATTTCTGCTACAGCCATTCTCTGCACATGTCTATGGTTCACAGGCCAACATTCAGAACCATAAAGCATAGCAGGTCTCACGACTGCTTTGTAAAACTTTCCTTTAATTTTTAAAGGAATTTTCTTATCACAGAGAACAGCAGAGGCTCCTCTCCACTTTAGCCAGCCTGCATTTATTCTATTAGTAATATCTCCATCAATTTCCCCATCATGTTGCAAAATAGATCCCAGATATCTAAAAGAATCTCTCTTCTGAATGTTATCGTCACCAATCTTAACCTCGATTCCTTCACCATTGCTTCCATCAAAGGTGCATTCCATATATTCTGTCTTAGCCCTACTTATACGAAAACCTTTAGTCTCTAATGCATGTCTCCAAACCTCAAGCTTCTCATTTACTCCATCTCTAGTCTCGTCAATAATACACCAAGGTAACTCATCCTGAATGTGACTTGTCAACTCGTCCATAATCAAAGTAAAAAGAAATGGACTTAAAGCTGAACCTTGATGTAAACCAATGTTGATATCAAAATAGTCAGTCTTCCCCGTCGGGGTCCTTACACAAGATAAAGCCTTATCATACATATCCTTTATGAGATTAATGTATAGGACAGGTACTTGTCTCTTCTCCAAAACTCTCCACAGTATCTCTCGTGGGACGGAATCATAAGCCTTCTCCAAATCAATAAAGATCATATGAAGATTCTTCCTTTTAGCTCTATAAATCTCCATTGTTCTCCTCAGCAAATGGATGGCTTCAATAGTTGAGCGACCTGGCATGAATCCGAATTGATTTTCTTTTACTTGGGAAACTTGCCTCAACCTTCTTTCGATCACACGTTCCCAAATTTTCATAGTGTGACTCATCAGCTTGATACCTCTGTAATTTGAACAATTTTGAATGTCTCCTTTGTTCTTATAAAGAGGCACCACGATACTCCTCCAATCTTCAGGCATTTTCTTGCTTCGCCAAATAACATTGAATAGATTCGTAAGCCAAGTCAAACCACGCTCACCTAAAACTTTCCATACTTCTACAGGGATGTCATCCGGTCCAACACCTTTCCCAGGTCTCATAACCTTCAAAGCCTCCTCTACTTCTTTTCTTTGTATTCGTCTATAGCATGCACGATTCAAGTAACTTTCACTGCTAGCTAGATCATCCAAAGTGATCTCTCTATTTCTTTCTCCAATGAAAAGTTTATGGAAGTACTGCTCCCATCTCGTCTCTATATCCTTCTGAGTAACAAGCACGTGTGACCTTCCTCGTCCTTAAAACAAAGCTTTTTCCACATTAAGTAAGATTGGCTACATGGATTTTTTTCCACATTAAGCCGGCTACAACAACAAAGCTTTTTCCACATTAAGTAAGATTGGCTACATGGATTTTTTGCCTCCATTCAGATCTATCTTCGGGTCATTCTCGGGCATATAACCAAATAGCTAAGATTCCTTCAGATAATCTCCTTTAAACACTTTTTGGGCCTTCCTCGCCCTATGTTAGCTTGTTCAATATTCCAAATCGCGCATCTTCTAACCGGTGCATCAACCGACCTTCTTTGCAAATGGTCAAACCAAGTGGTTTTCTCTCATCTTATCGTCTGTCGGAGCTACACCAATTTTCCTTCGGATTGCGTCGTTCTGGATCCAATCTTTTCGTGTATGACCATACATCCACCATAGCATTTTCCTTTCTGCTACTGTCATTCTCTTCACATATCAATGGTTCAGAGGTTAATATTTAAATTCATAGTGCAAAGCAGGTCTCACAACTGCTTTGTAATACTTTTCTTTGATTTTCAAAGGAATTTTCTTATCATATAAAACAGTAGAGGCTCATCTCCACTTGATTCAACCTGCATTTATTCTATACATAGCGTCTCCATATTTCCCAATTATGTTGCAAAATAGATCTTAAGTATCTAAAAGAATCTTTCTTCTGAAAGTTATCTTCACCTCGATTCCTTCGCCACTACTTATATCAAATGTGTACACCATATATTTAGTCTTAGCCCTACTTAAATGAAAATTTTTTAGTCTTTAAGGCATGTCTCCAAACCTCAGTCTTTTCATTTACTCCATCTCTGGTCTCATTAATCAACACAATATGATCGGCTAACTGCATACACCAAGGTATCTCATCATGAAATTAACTCGTCTCTAATCAAAGTAAGAAAGAATAGACACCAAGGATCTTATTCACACTATACCTGATTATTATGGATAGCATTATCCACATTAATCTCATCCAGGATAATTAAATCCAACTTAATTATCTTGGATTCCTCTCTGCACATACCCAAAAATAATTTGAATATTATCCACATTATTCTTGTAATATTGTTGATAACATTATCCATTATAATGTTATATAGGATAATTAAATCCATTTTAATCATCATGAACTTCTCCTCTTTACTTAATATTCAAATCTTTCTCTTTAGGAACATTCCTCATATTCCTTTGAGGATATTGTGACTTCTCTAAGGATACTTGGAGATAAGGTTTGGGTGTTTGTATATGCCATGCATAGTGACTTGGATAATGAAATCCAATCTCATATCCAGATCTAGTGCACCTCTTAGAGCTGTCTGATCATATCAATCAGTATATACAATCTCCTCATTATATCTCTAGAGATATTTATATTTTCCTATGTATATTTTCTATTATTTTATTTCTTTATGTCTATCTTATGTAATTTACCCATAGGTCTCTCCTCTATATAAGAGAGCCTAGGGTTCCCAGGATAAACAACTCTCTTATTTTTCCCAACATGGTATCATAGTGGCGGCTAGAGCTCTCATACCAAAAACCCTAACCCCACCTTCCGCCCTCATCTCCGCGCGTGCGCCGCCCTCGTACCTGTGTGCTGCCCCCACGCCCCTATGCCCCGCGCCCCAGCCCTGTGTGTCGCCGCCCCTTCATGTGCGGCTTCTCCGCATGTCGCGCCACCACGTGCGGCCACTCTACGCGACGCTCTCCCTTTCGCTGCCGCCGGCGTCGGTTCCTCAGTTTGTTTGATGGATTTGGGTGCATAAGTCTATATATGCATTTAAATCCACGTATATTTGTGTAGACATTCACTCTTTGGTCTACAAAACCCTAGTTTTCTACATCTGGCAATATGTCTGAGAACAAGGCTGACGTACCCGCCACAGGCACTTTCAGAGGTCCATCGCCTATTGTTAAAATGGATGGGACAAACTATGAGCTCCAGGCTATGCAGTTCATGAGTCTTATGAAGTCGAATAGTAAGAAGCACATTCTTACCAAGGAGGAGCCGGTGGAGAAAACTGGGGTAAACAGCTCAAGGGAGGCGGACGACGCATATGCCAAAGTTTGGCTTTCTGGTACATTGACGATCGAGATCACCAATGATGTATTACATCAGCCTACTGCTAAGGCAAAGTGGGATATCCTCGCAGCAACATATTCTCGAGCGAGGAACGAGACGAAGATCCTCCAACTCCAGCATGACATATGCACTATCAAGCAGAACGAGCGCCCCCTTCATTCACTGTATACATCCTTGCATGGGATGTTTGAGAAGCTCTACAACTTCATGCCTCTAACTGTGACTCCATAGAAGCAGAAAACATATAGGAATGCTACCATGATTAGAGTATTCCTAGCAGCCCTTGACCCAGAATATGATGTTGTCCGCTCCCATATTCTAGCAGATGCCACTATTCCTCCCATGGAGGAAGCGTTCCGCAGGCTCAGCAGGATTACTATTTCATCCACAGCCACTAGCTAGACTTCTTCGGCTATGGCAGCCTCTCGAGGAAGAGGAGGCTCTTCTTCTTTCTGTGGACGCAGACCTCAAGGTAGAGGAGCTCACATTCGTCAGCCATGCACGTGTTGTCACCGTCTAGGACATACCGAGGATACATGCTATTCCAAGTATGGCTTTCCGGCTTCATCCCGTGTAGCAGAGCGAGTTGAGTCTCATGTTACTCCTACTTCTGATCAGAGGTTTGATGACTTCATAGCTAAACTACGGGATGCCATGCCTCATGCTTCTTCACCATATCCAAGATGTCATTCAGATGTAGCAGGCTCCGCATCTGCCAGTACGTCTGCTAGACTAGTATCTCAGGTAGTACTTTTGCTTTTACGTCATGTCACGGATCTGAGATTACTGAATCGATTGTGGATTCTAGGGCAACACCATTTATGCGGAGACAGAGATCAGCTTATAACATATAGACAAGTTCCACCAGGGAGAACTGTTGTGATTGCATATGGGACACATTCTCCAATCACTGGACAGAGGGAGATTTGTTTGACGCCTTTGATGCGTCTGAGAATGTTTTACATGCTCCTGATTTCTCTATGAATTTGTTACCCATTAGTCAGATCACAAAGGATTCACATTGTAGAGTTACTTTTTGACCCATCATCTCTTTTTTTCAGGACATTCTTACGGACAGAGTGATTGGTTGTGGATGTGAGCAGGGTGGCCTTTATCGCCTGGTCCGAGCCCCCTATGCTGGCCTATCCTCTTATGCAATAGGACCATTTTCTCCTTATACCTAGCATCTACGCTTTGGTCACCTCCCTCTCCAGAAGATGTGTCATATGCCACAGATTTCTCTAGTTTCTTCCTTCCCGTGCGAGGTATGTCAGTTGGGAAAGAATCATCGGTCTGCTTTTCCTAATCGTTAGAGTCGGAGCAGTAGCTCCCTTTGTGAGTTATTTCATGTTGATATTTGGGATCCGAGTTTTGTTCCTGATCACCAGGGCCACCGGTTTTACTTTTATCTTGCAGTTGTGGATGATTTTTCTTGTTTGTCATGGGTGTTTCTTTTGAAAAATAAATCTGAAGTAGGGGATGTGATCAAAACTTATATCAATGAAGTATAGAATGTTTTCTTTACGTCTGTGAAATTTATGCGCACTGATAATGCTTTAGAATCCTATACTCGTTCTCTATCCCATTTTCTTTCATCCCGTGGAATTATTCATCAAACATCTTATTCTTACACTTCTCAACAGAATGGTGTTGCAGAGAGAAAGCATCGTCATCTACTTGATGTCACTCGGACTCTTCTCGTTCAGAGTCGTGTCCCACATTCGTCTTGGGGTGATGCAGTTCTTACAGCATGTTACTTGGTGAATCGCATGCCTTCGTCTGTCTTGTGTGAGAAAATTACTTTCTTTATAGCTTTCCTTGAGGAGTTGTTCTCACTTACTCCTCATGTGTTTGGCTCCGTTGCTTTTGTTCACCAGTTGATTCCAGGTCTTGACAAGCTCTCTCCTAGAGCTGTTAAATGTGTGTTTGTTGGGTACTCCAGGACCTAGAAGGGATACCGATATTATGATCCATTGCACATGAAATACTATATCGGTGTTGATGTCACCTTTTTTGAGTTTGTGATGTATTTCTCTCCTATAGGTGACAGGTTGGCTTCATCAGACTCAGATGATGATGTTTACATGCCACGCCCTCCTACGCGTCAGTCACCTCCTCCTCCTATGCATGCGTTCCACCATCGACACCACCACCACCACCACCTCCCCCACCATCTCCTCCACCCCTCCTACGAGCCAGTCGCATCTACCCATTGTTCCACCATTACCTAAATTCTATACCCATCGGATTGCCTCTGCTCATGGTCATCGCCCGTCATCCAGTATGCCCCAGGTTTGTTCTGATAACATGGTTTCTAACGATGGGTCTGGAGATATATCTGTGCAGGAACCATTATAGGAGAATAGCCCATAGATGGAGATTCCCAATGACCTGGATATACCCATTGCAGTTCGGAAGCAGAAGCTGTCTTGTGCTTCCTACCCTCTTGCTTCTCAAGTATCCTTTCATCGTCTGACAAGGTAATTTCATATATTTGCAGTGGCTCTATCTGTCGTGGACACTCCACGGAATTATCAGGAGGCCTAGAAGGATAGTCGTTGGCGCTTGGCTATGGAGGAAGAAATGGCTACGTTGCAATCCCGTGGTACCTGGAGTTTGGTGTTTGCTCCTCCTGGGGCATCTGTTATCAGTTGCAAGTGGGTGTTTACTGTTAAACATCATGCAGATGGGAGCCTTGATCACTACAAGGCATGATTAGTGGCACGAAGATTTACTCAGACCTAAGGCGTGGATTACTTGGACACGCTTTCTCCAGTAGCTCGTCACTCTACTCTGTATATCCTACTTTTAGTAGCAGTAGTACGTGATTGGCCTTTGTTTTAGTTGGATGTTAAAAATGCATTTTTGTATAGAGATCTACAGGAGGAAGTTTACATGCAGCAGCCTCCGAGGTTTGCTGCAGAGGGGGAGTGTCCACAGGTTTGTAGACTCCATAAGACAATATATGGCCTTAAGCAAAGTCCAAGGGCGTGGTTTCAGAAGCTCTCGGATCTGTTTGAAAGACAAGGGTTCAAGAGGTCAAATGCAGACCATTCACTCGTTGTGCAGAGAACATCTAGAGGTACAGTTGGCATTATGGTCTATGTGGATGATATACTTATTACAGGAGATGATGTGCAGGGGGTCAAGATGGTAAAAGAATTTCTGAGTCGCCAGTTTGTTACCAAAGATCTTGGTACCCTAATGTATTTCTTAGGGTTGAAATTTGCTAGGAATGCGCAGGGTCTTGTGATGACCCAAAGGAAATATGTTACAGACATGCTTGTTGAGACAGGCAAGATTGGGTGTCGACCATCTACTACTCCTATGCATGGTTTTAAAAAACGTGAGGTGGATCGAGGCGGTTTCCCGTAAATGAGGTGAGGCATAAGCCTCGAGGCGTAAGCCTCAGTTTTTAGGTTAAAAACTATACAAATCTAGAACTTTGTAGAAAAATGCTAGAAATAAGAATGCTTTATAGTCCCCAGCATGAAAGTTACAACATTAGTTAATGAAATAAGAAAGTTTTTAGTGGCCAACTGTCAAAATTGATGAATAATATTTTTATCCCAGTTCAAAATTGATCTTAATTGTATTTGGGAGTCTGGGACTAACAGGGTAAGGCTATGTGGTTCTCTTTTGGCATCTACATTAGACCTAGCTGTCAACCTAATGCTAACTTGGTGTATCTCGATCGCCCTAAATAGATTTACTTGATCATAGCCTATTAAATTTCTATTGTGATTCATAAAACTGGTGTGCCTTGACTGCCCCATTAGGCATATGCGATTTGTATACACATACTGATGCCACAGTTAACTTTAAAGAGCAGGCTGATTTTGCCCTTCAATTCCATTTATGGGCTGATTTTGCTCCCTGTAGTAAGTTGATCTAGTTTTATTTGCAGTTTGGTGATGGAAATTGCAGTATATCAACTTAGTTGGTTGCAGTACAAACAAACATTAGCAGATTTTGAGACTTTAAGCTATTGTCTACTCTTATTTCATAGATATAGGAGCTTATTCCATGCAGCTCAAGCCTCAAAATCACTTCCTTTCCCGATACTTCAAGGTCTCGATTTTCCAGATGAGGCGTACGCCTCACAAGCGCCTCACCTCCTCGACAACGCTTCACCACCTCGACAACGCCTCAATGCCTCGATGAGTAAGTTGCCAAATTTACATACGCCTCATGCGCCTCGAGGCGCGTTTTTTAAAACCTTGCTCCTATGGACCCTAGCATGAAGTTATATGATGATGATACAAATGAGGTCGACAAAAGGAGATATAGAGAGATGGTGGGAAAGCTCCTCTATATTACTACTACTAGACCAGATATCTCCTTTGCAGTGAGTCGGGTGAGTCAGTTCATGGAGCAGCCCCAACAGGTTCACATGGATACTATATACATGATTTTGAGATATTTAAAATCTTCTCTAGGTGCAGGGTTACTATTCAGGAAAGGAGCAACCCTTTATGTATTTGCATGTGCTGATGTAGACTATGCAAGATGTCCTATGGATAGGAAGTCTGCTTCAGGCTTCGCTGTGTTTGTTGGTAGTTCTCTTGTTTCTTGGAAAAGCAAGAAACAAACGGTGGTGGCTAGATCAAGTGTCGAATCTGAGTATAGGGCTATGGCCCAAGCAAGCACAAAAATGATGTGGGTTCGAGCAGTCTTAGCATATTTGCATATAAATGTACCTCCACCCATGCAGCTACAATGTGATAATCAGGCTGCTTTATTTATTGTGAATAAGCATGCATTCTATGAAAGTTTTAAGCATATTGAGGTAGACTGCCATTATACTAGAGATATGATTCAGAAGAGTTTGATTTCTACCTCTCATGTCAGTTCAGGAGAGCAAACAACAGATATCTTTACCAAGGCATTACTCAAGGGGTCATCTCAGAAGTGTTCATCCAAGCTGAGCACAATTGATATATATGCTCCATCTTGAGGGGGAGTGTAAAGATATTTCTATGTTCCTATGTACCTTTCTGTTATTTTATTTATGTCTATCTTATGTAATTTACCTGTAAGTCTCTCCTCCATATAAGAGAGCCTAGGGTTCCCAGGAATAACAACTCTTTTATTTTTCCCAACAGTATCTAAATCCAATTCAGATCAATGCCCAACCTTTTGAGTAGGATTAACTTGTCTACTGAGTGGAGTCATTAAAATCCAAACATATTTCATCACTCATTCAAAATAGAAGTGTCATGGTATACAATCGAATAAAAAATCACATCACTCTCAAGTATTCCCAACACACATACATCATGCATAGTCGAATAATGTGATCAAACCCGAAGTTCGGATCTCTTTGGATTGTCTCCTTCGGGATTTTATCGATAAGTTTCTCATTCGATCATTGGATGTTGGTATCGTTAATATGCTTTCCAATAGCATATATCATTACCTTCAAATCAAGCCATGTTTCCAAAACAAGAGTATCATAGCTAGAATTTGGTTTATCGCAATATCTCATGACGAGCTCATGTCTTGCGATCAGTAATGAACATGTATGCCCATATATGCACACCAGTGCGTCAATGTATAGACCTTAAATAGGTCATCAACCTAATGGCCTGCCAAATGTACATACTCAGACATATAGTAGCACATACATTTCTAATCAGAAGATGCATGCCTAAATCATGACAATGTACGATATAGGTCTTAGTTATCTCGATCTCAATAAGCCAACTCCTTGACTCAACTCACCCGATACCTTCAAATCTATATTCCTATACAAAGGAAATGCATCAAGAGGTTGATCAGATGTCAGCCTTTGCGTAACGATAGCCATCTCCTTCTCAGGTAGGAGATCATTTCTTGATGTTCATTTAATAGTCACAGTTGTATCCTCAATCTAACTCTTTAGATATCAACCTAGAACCAGACTTTATGATCCAACCATTGGATCAACATCTTATGATTTGAAAATGACCAAGATACATAACCTTATTTGCACTAAGGGACACATTAATAAGTGCATGTAAATAGATAAATTATAATCTAAGGAAAAATCAATCACTTTTATTGATACTTGATTACAAGAACATTTATTGTAGAAATAGTTTGCTTAGGGCTCTGTTAGACATGTGAGCCGCAGGCGAACCATTTCTACAATAAATGTTATTGTAATCTTTTGATATATCAATAAAAGTTATTGATTCTTTTCACTCCTTATCTGAGATTAAATAAATGAATGCACTTATAGGGTCCCTTAGTATAATTAGGGTTATGTACCATGGCCATTTTAATAAGCATACAGTTGTTGATTCAATGGTTGACTCATAGAAGTTGGTGCTTGGATGATATTTAAAGATTTAGATTGATGACTCAGCAAGCACCCTCAAATGATTGTTAAGAAAAGATCTCCAACATGAGAAGGAGATGACAATCATTCTCTAAATGTTGGTATCTGACCGACCTCTTGATGCAGGTCCTCTACATAAGAATAGAGATTTAGAGGTGTTAGATAAGTTAGGTTAAAGAATTGACTTAACGAGATCGAGATAATCAAGACCTATGTCATATGCTATCATGATATAGGCATGCAACCTCTAACCGGAGACAAATGTATTACTATATGTCTAAGTATATATATTAGGCATACCATTAGGTTGATGACCTAATCAAGGTCTATAAACCGGTGAGCTAGTGTGCATACAAGGGTATATGAGTAATAAGATCTCTCAAAGGGATCATACAGGTTCACTATTGAACCGGAAGGCATGTGCTCACTCATGAGATATTGGGACCAATCAAATTCCCTGCATGGTCGTCTTGCTTTGAAAGCATGACAGAATTAGGAATACTCGAGGGTGATGTGATCGTAAACGATTATTAACCATGACACTTCCATTCCGAAAGAGTGATTAAACAAGATTGGATATTAGTGACTTCTCTCAGAAGATTAGTAATCAGATCTTAGTCCAAATGTTGGACATCGATCTGAATGTGATTTGGATGCAATGAGAAGATTAGATTTACGGTTTGATTTAATCAAACATCTTTGTGGGGTAATCTAGACCTGGATATGAGATAGGATCTCAATATACAAGTTAATATACATGGAATGTACAGTCGCCATGTCCTTGTCTCCAAGTATCCACGGAGAAGGCACATTGTTCTTGAAAGAGTTTAAAATAATTCTATTATTGACAATATATTTGAGCATTGGAAAATTGATAATTAAATATGATTTAATTGTCGTAAATAATGTGAATGTGATTCATACTATTTGGACACATGAGGAGAGTCATCTAAGATAATTAAATGAGATTTAATTATCAAAGATATGATTAATATGGATATCACTTTCCACAATAATCATATATATTATAAATATGATTTACAATATCATGGAGATATTTAATTGTAATAGGATTTACAATTAAATGTTAATATGAATTGGATTCACATTATACAATTATTTCTAAATGTAATTTATATTTTATATTGGGTGGTTAAACATGATTCATACTTGTCAATTGCGTGATTGAAATTGTCACAAAATAATTTGAAATTATTTTGGTGAAAATTTAAGAAATAATAGTTGTTGCACATGTGGAATAATTGATGAGATATGAGATCTCACCAATATTGGAAACAAGAGAACTCCATTCCATAATAGGAGTGGACAGCCACATGGAGTCTCTCTCAATGGCGGTCGTTCCTCCCTATTATGGAAGGAGGCTCTCCTCTTTTATATGTTATTCCATATGAATTAATTTCAACAACAACAACAAAGCCTTTTCCCACATTAAGTAGGATCGACGACGTGGATTTTTTGCCTCCATTCAGATCTATCTTGGAGCATTCTCGAGCTTAGATCCAAAAACTAAGATCCCTTCGTATAGTCTCATTCTAACACTTATTGGGCCTTCCTCACCCTCTCTTAATCGACTCAACATCTCAAAACTCGCATCGCCTAACAGTTGCATCAGTTGACCTCCCTTGCAAATGGTCAAACTACCTTAAGTGGTTTTCTCACATCTTATCCTCAATTGGAGCTATACCAACTTTCATTCTGATTGCATCATTCCAAATCCGCTCTTTATATGTGTGTCCACACATCCACCTTAGCATTTTCATTTCTGTTATTGTCATTCTCCGCTCATGTCTATGCTTCACAAGCCAACATACAGATCCATAGAGCATAGTAGGTCTCATGGCTGCTTTGTAGAACATTCCTTTGATTTTCAAAGGAATTTTCTTATCACAGAGAATAACAGAGGCTCCTCTCCACTTTATCCAGCCTGCATCTAATTCCAATAGTAACCTCTCCATCAATTTCCCCATAATGTTGCAAAATAGATCCCATGAATCTAAAATAATCTCTCTTCTGAATGTGATCGTCATCAATCTTCACCTCGATTCCTTCATCATTGCTTAAATCAAAAGTGCACTCCATATATTCAGTCTTTAGCCCTACTTATACGAACTCCTTTAGTCTCCAATGCATTTCTCTATACCTCAACTTTCTTATTTACTCCATTTCTAGTCTCATTAATGAACACAATATCATCAGCAAATAATATACACCAAGGTATCTCATCCTGAATGTGACTTGTCAACTCACACCAGGCACCGTCGTCCTCCCATTGCTACCCTCTCTCTCCTGGGCAGCCGCTGCTGCCCCCTCATCCGAGCACGCCGACCTCCCACTACCGTTCTCTCTCTCCCGGGCAGTCGGTGTCGTCATTCTCTCTCCTTCTTGGGCACGGCCACCGCTCCCGTTAGTCCTCGCCCTCGCCGACTGATCTCTCTGCGGCCCTTCGTTCTCACATCAAGATCCTCTCGTGTTGATGGATTTGATTGCATAAGTCTACGCATAAAATCAAATCCTCATATGTCTGTGTGGACACTTGTCTATTGGTCTACAAAACCCTGACTTTCTTCGTCTAGTAATATGTCAGAGAGCAAAGTCAATATCTCCGCCCCAGGCGCTTTCAGAGGTCCATCGCTGATTGTCAAGATGGACGGAATGAACTACGAGCTCTGGGTCATCCAATTCATGAGCCTTATGAAGTCTACAGGTAAGAAACATATTCCTACCGAGGAAGAGACGGTCGAGAAAATTGAGATCAATGCCTCGTGGGAGGCAGATGATGTGTATGTCAAGGTTTGGCTTTCTAGTACATTAACGATAGAGATCGCCAATCTGTTACATCAGCCCACTGCTAAGGCGATGTGGGATATTCTTGCAGCCATTTATTCAAAGGCGAGAAATGAGACAAAGACTCTGTAGCTACAACACGATATCTTTACCATCAAGCAGAACACTCGGACACTTTATTCTTTATATACGTCCTTGCGTGGGATGTTTGAGAATCTACACAGTTTCATGCCCCTCACGTCTACTCCAGAGCAACAGAAGACATATAGGAATGCCACTATAGTTGGTGTATTCCTTGCAGCCTTTGATCCTGAGTATGAGGTTGCTCGTTCCCAGATTCTGAGGGATGCTACTATTCCTTTCATGGAGGAAGCTTTCCGCAGACTCAGCGGGATCATTGTCCCATCTACTGCCTCTAGTCAGACTTCTTCGGCGATGGCAGCCTCCCAAGGTAGAGGAGGCTCTTCTCAGTTTCATAGATGTGAACCTCGTGGTAGAGGTCGCATTCGTCAACCATGTACTTATTGTCATTCCCCGGACATAGAGAGGATACATGCTACTCCAAGCATGGCTTTCCTGCATTGGCCCGAGTAGCTGAGCAGGTTTAGTCTCCGGTTGCTCCTTCGGATCAGAGGTTTGGGGACCTTATAGCACGATCGAGGGATATTATGCCTCTACGAGTCCCATTGCTTCTTCATCTACCTCGGAAGGTCACTCAAATGTTGTTGCTTTGGCATCTTCTAGTACCTCAGGTAATACCTATGCACTTACTACTTGTAATGGGTCTGATGTTACAGAATGGATTATGGACTCCGAGGCTACACATCACTTATTTGGAGACAGAGATCGACTTACAGCATACAGACAGGTTCCTCCAGGGAGAATCGTGGTTATAGCAGATGGGACTCATTCCCCGATCACAGGATAGAGGAAGATCAGTTTGACGCCATCTATGCGTCTACAGAATGTGTTGTATGCACCCGATTTTTCTATGAATTTATTATCTATTAGTCAGATTACGAAGGATCTACATTGTCGAGCTATTTTTGAATCATCGTCTCTTGTATTTCAGGACATCCTTACAGGCAAGGTGATTGGATGTGGTCGTGAGCATAGCGGCTTCTATCGCTTGGTCCGAACCCCTTATGCAAGTCTTTCCTATCATTCTGATGGAGCAGTCTCCCCCTTTATGTGGCACATGCCTTATGCAGGTCACCTTCCGCTCCAAAAAATATGTCGTGTTCTACCTCAGATTTCACCTCGCTCATCCTTCCAGTGCGAGGTGTGTTAGTTGGGAAAGCATCATCGGTCTGCTTTTCGTAGTCGTCAGAGTCGGAATAATAGCTACATTTTTTAGTTATTTCATATTGATATTTAGGGTCCAAGTCGTCTTCCCGATCACCAGGGACACAGGTTTTATCTAATTCTTGTGGATGACTTTTCTCGTCTATCATAGGTCTTTTTATTGAAGAATAAATCTGAAGCGGGAGATGCTATCAAAACTTTTATCAATGAAGTGCAGAATGTGTTTTCTTCTTATGTGAAATTTGTGAGAATTGATAGTACTTTGGAGTTCTGTACTCATGCTCTCTCCATATTTATTTCAACCTAGGGTATTATTCATTAAACATCATGTACCTATACTTCCCAGCAAAATGGTGTTGCAGAAAGAAAGCATCGCCATTTACTTGATGTGACCAAAACTCTCCCCATTCAGTGTCGTGTCCAGATTCATTTTAGGGTAACGTTGTTCTTACGGCAAGTTATCTTGTGAATCGCATGCCCTCGTCAATTTTGGGTAATAAAATTCCTTTTTCCGGTGCATTTCCAGAGAAAGAATTGTTCTCACTTACTCCTCGAGTTTTTGGCTCAATTGTGTTTCTTCACTATTTGTCTCCAGATCTTGACAAGCTCTCTCCTAGAGCTGTCAAATGTGTTTTTGTCGAATACTCTAGAACAAAAAAAGGGTATAGATGCTATGATCCACTGCGAATGAAATATTATGTTAGCGTTGATGTCACACTTTCGAGTCGGTGATGTATTTTTCTCCTACGGGTGATAGGATGACTTCATTAGACTCTGATGATGAAATCAACATGCCACCACCTCCACCATCACCTCCAACGGATCCATCATCACCTTCACTCTTGCCACCTCCAACACCTCCTCCTATACTGCTACCTCCCATTATCCATGTCCCACCATTGTCACATTACTATACTAGCCAGGTTGCTCCTGCTCATGGTCACCATTCATCATCCAACACGCCTCAGGTATGTTCTGAATAAATTGTTCCTAACGATGGGTCTGGTGATATGTCTGAACAAGGATCTTTATAAGGGGCAGACATACATGTTGAGGAGATTCCAAATGATCTGGACATACCTATTGCGCTTCAGAATCATAAGCGTACATGTGCATCATATCCTCTCGCATCCCAAGTTTCCGTTGATCGCTTGACTTGGGAATTCAGGAGATTTGCAGTTGCATTGTCTGTCGTGGAAGTTCCACGGAGTTATCAAGAGGCCTTGAAGGACAGTCGATGGCGCCTAACTATGGAAGAGGAGATGGCTGCCTTACAGTCGTGTAGTACCTGGGGACTGGAGCTTGGTTCGTGCTCCTAATGGAGCGTCTATTGTCAGTTGCAAATGGTTGTTTACTGTTAAACACCATGCAGATGGGAGCATGGATCGGTACAAAGCCAGATTGGTTGCATATGGCTTTACTCAGACTGATGGAGTGGATTATCTGGACACGTTCTCACATGTTGCTCGTCACTCTACATATCCTTTTTCCGTTGTGGTGGTACGTGATTGGCCTTTCTTTCATCTTGATGTTAAAAATGCTTTTCTTTATGGTGACCTACAGGAAGAAGTTTACATGCAGCACCCTCCGAGGTTTGTTGTTGAGGGGGAGTATCAGCAGGTTTGCAGACTTCATAAGGCAATATATGGCCTTAAACAGAGTCCAAGGGCATGGTTTCAGAAGCTCATGGATTTAATTGAGAAGAAAGAGTTCCAGAGGTCAAATGTAGATTATTCATTGTTGGTACAAAGAACTCCTAGAAGTACGGTTGTTATTATGGTATATGTTGATGAGATATTGGTTACAGGAGATGATGTGCAAGGAATAAAAAGGGCAAAGGAATTTCTGGGCCAACGGTTTGTTACCAAGGATCTTGGCACCCTACAGTACTTTTGGGGGTTAGAATCTGTCAGGAATCAGCTGGGTCTTTTGATGACCCAAAGGAAGTATGCGACAGACATGGTAGTTGAGATGGCATGATTGGATGTCGACCCGCTACCACTCTTATGGGTCCTATTATGAAGTTATATGATGAGGATGATGATGATAAAGAGGAGGTGGACATGAGAAAATACAGAGAAATAATGGGAAAGCTTCTCTATGTCACTTAACTAGGCTGGATATCTCATTTGCAGTTAGTCGAGTGAGTCAATTCATGGAGCAACCTTGACAAGTACACATGGATGTTGTATATATAATATGAGGTACCTAAAGTCTTCTCCGGGTACATGATTATTATTCAAAAAAGGGTTAACACTTACTATTTTTGCATGTGCAGATGCAGTCTATGCAGGATGTCCAAGGGATAGAAAGTCCACTTCATGCTTTGCCGTGTTTGTTGGCAGTTCTCTTGTTTCTTGGAAGAGTAAGAAGCAACACGAAGCCGATGTGGGTTCGAGCAGTACTAGAAAATTTAGATATAGATGCACCTCTTCCTATGCAGTTACAATGTGATGACCAAGCTCCCCTATTCATTGCAAACAATTTTGCATTTCATGAGAGAACTAAGCATATTTAAGTGGACTTCAACTATACACAGGACATGATTAGAAAGGTTTTATCTCTACCTCTCATGTCAGCTCTGGAGATGAAACGACAGATATCTTCACCAGGGCTTTGCTCAGAGGACCCTTTCAGAAGTGTTCATCCAAGCTGAGCATGATTGACAACTATGCTCCATCATGAGGGGGAGTGTAGAGATATATTTATGTTTTTTATTATTTCTCTATTTTATTTTCTTATGTCTATCTTAGGCAATTTACCCATAGGTCTCTCCCCTATATAACAGAGTATAAGGTTCGAGGAATAACAACTTTCATTCTTTTCCTAACAGTTTTTTGTTAGAAAAATAACATAGATCTGATACCATGTTAGAAATAGGAATGTGGAAGCGATTTGATAAACAGAGAATGAATAAGAAAGATAAACATGAACTCGGATATTTTTACGTGGAACCCTACTCCTTAAGGAGCGGGATGAAACCACGGGAGAATGCCTCAAAGGGTCATATGCTTCATTGCTTTTTCTCATCTGAATACAAGGGATGTGGGGGTCTATATATAGTCCCCACTGAGTCTCCACATCTCCAAATTGGTAGATGTGGGACTAAACTCTGGATGGGGTAAATGGATCCTGGAGAGATCCATTTACCCTTCTCTCTCATAAGTAATGCATACAACTTATACTCCAACACTCCCCCTCAAGCTGGAGCATGCAATGCTCAGCTTGGACAAACAGAAGAAAACTCAACCCACGCTACATGACACTACAGACAATATCAACTCAACGCTTACAACAGTCGATTATTGTCGAGGACGTTACTTCTCATGTCGTGCAGGTGAGGAGGATGAACGGGCTGGAGTGTGAGTGAACTGAATCTCCTCGTCGGAGAGTGTGTGTTCTGTATTGTGCCTGTCAGAGTCACTGCAACTAAAATGAGTCTCATCGTTGGAGTACTATGGCCCGCCACAATATGTGGACAACTGCTTCATCTCTGAAAAGGGTCGAAAAGAGCATCGCTAATTATCCATACGTAGATCTGAAGATGGGTCTTTCTCATAGGGACCTCGAATCGGGTTCTCTCTCATAGGAACCTCGGAAGGATCTCGTACTGGAGTTCACGATCGTTGGAAAATGGAGTCTGAAAGTCTCCTCGTCGGAGAACTGGGTCTCTCCCATCTGGCACAGAATGGTACTCTACTTTGGAATCCCTATGAAACCACATGAAAACCCTAGACAACATGGCATAGGGAATGGTACTCTACTCTGGAGTCCCTAAGGCACACATGAAAACCCTGGCCGAAATATAAAAGATGGGGACCATACAAAAGATGGCATACACGTGCACACCTGAGAAAGACAGCAAACATGTGTGTGTTTGAATCTGAAGACTCGGAACCAACTGACGATGAGTCTGAATATCTGAATTGTAGAGTCTGAAAAACTGGTTGGCATGGACAATCTGAATCTGAAAAAGACCTATGACTCTACATAATACTCCCCATTTCTCCCATACTAGTCGGAATACATGGCATCGACTATGTTGGGAGAAGACAAGAAATTGGGGGGGAACAATAAGCCGTCACAATTTTTCAGCTGTTTACATCATTCTTTTGAAACAATTTTTTTAAGTCGTATCTCTTTTTTTCGGCATTTCCTTCTCTCTTTTTTTGGAATCATTTTTTTAAATATGTGTATGGCTTTTCTTTTGTACGCGCCTTTTTCCTCAATTTTTTTGAAACAAAATACCATGGCCAAAAAGGCCCAACTTGGGCCGAACTGCAATCGTGCCCCCTTTTCTATAAACAAAGCACGACCCACGTGCTTACAAAAAAAGATTTTTTCGCTGGATCCTTTTTTTTAACGTGCAGGCCCTCTGCTCATTTTTTAATTAGTGCCCGCTACCCTTAGGGTTCCCAACGTGGGAACCCTTTTCGTATCGCCAAACGCCCCCACTGGGTGGGAGGTCCCTACTGTGCGGAGGAACAGGAGATCGCGCGGAGGAACAGGAGATCGTGCGGAGGAACAAAGGAGCGGAATGGATATCGACCTGGGTTGCGCCGATGGGGGCTCATCTCGTGCGCACGAAGAGGGCGGCGCTTCGGGGATCTCGCCGCCTAGCAACGATGGAGGACTGGAGGAGGGTCGCCGCCTGACGCATCTGGAGTTCGCCTAGGGGAGGTCTCGGGGGGGAGGGTGGCGCCGCTTGAGGATCTGGGCTCCGATCAGGGGAAGGATTCGCGGCTAGGGCTCGCCGCATCTGGAGCCCTTACGCTGCTCGATGGGGAGTGGAGGGGTGGTGTTGCGGGGCATCGAACAAGGAGCACCCGCCATTGGATGGAGCCTCTACTTGGAAGCTATCGAAGAAGAGATAGTGGGATGGAGGATCTCTGCCTGGGATGCTCTGGAGCTTTTTGTGTTTTGTTTTCTTTACTAGAGGTGAGATCTGGCTTGCCGCCTGGAGAACAAGGAAGGTGGGGCTGCCTTGAGCAGCCTGGAACTTTGGATCTAGTTCCCTGCAGGAGATTTCCTCGCATGGATCCATGGATCTTCCTCGCGAAATCGACAGAAAAAAATATGAGGCTCCTGGAGATGTTGTTATGCGCCGAGTGCTGAAGATGGTGCACCGTCGCCTGAAGATGCGACCTGGACTCGTGGATCTATACCATGTTAAAAAATAAAGATGCGACATGGACTCGTGGATCTAGGGTTTTAAAAAACCCTAGAGATCTTGAACTAAATAACTTGAACCATATACATAATCTTCAAGAATGAACAACATTACAATCGAATCTCGGAAAAAAAATGAACTTGAAAAACCTCAAGAATCGACCCACTCTGATACCATGTTAGAAAAATAACATAGCTCTGATATCATGTTAGAAAATAGGAATGTGGAAGCGATTTGATAAATAGAGCATGAACTAGAAAGATAAACATGAACTAAGAGATTGTTACGTGGAACCCTACTCCCTAAGGAGCAGGATGAAACCACAGGAGAACGCCTCAAAGGGCCATATGCTCCATTGCTTTTTCTCATCTGAATACAAGGGGTGTGGGGGTCTATACATAGCCCCCACTGAGTCTCAACATCTCCAAACTGGTAAATGTGGGACTAAACTCTGGAAAGGTAAATGGATCCTGGAGAGATCCATTTACCCATCTCTCTCATAAGTGATGCATACAACTTATACTCCAACAGTTTTCGATGCCCTTAAGTTTAATAGTAGTGCCTTGTACTATAATGGATGACGGAGTGGACAAGGGCTTTGTCTCGGTAGGATCATGGTTTTTCAGATTTCGTGAAATATCGAAGAAATTTCGTTGAAATTTCGATTTCGATATGGGGCCGAAATTTCGAGCGAAATGCCGATATAAGAGCCTTCCTACACAAAAGTTGCTCGATTTGGGCGAAATGTCATCGAAATTTACCGAAATTTCGTTGAAATTTCGTTTTGTCATGGTATCGATACGATACCCGATATCGAAATTTAAAACCTTGGGTACGATTAGATGTCGTGGTCGTCAGATAGAGAGATCAAAGAAGTCATGTTATTGATCAAGTATGCATATGAGGGCGACAAAGTGCCCTAAAACTCATGCATGTATGCGTAAAATGTCTGAACCATGAAAATCATCAAATTAGGGGGTCCGTAAGGGCCCTAACAGTGTTGAAGGTGGGGCTGGAGTAGCTGGAGACGTTGAAGGTTGTGGAAAGGATCCACGGTAGTGCTGGTGAAACCGCTAGGGCATCCAGGAGGGTAAACAGCAGCATGCATGGGACTATTGGGGCTGCTAGCGACGCGTGGGGCTACTCACAATGCTACAGAAAGCGTGTGGGCGGCACATGGGGATGTTGGCATTGTTGTAGGCAATGTGTAGGGTTGTTTCCAGCACTGCTAGGGGCTGCTAGCGACCATCATAAGGCTGGTGGAGCCTAAAATGATGGAGAGGGCCTCGCGCGGAGCCCTGGATGAGGGAGAGGGGCCCACACGGGCACTTGACGACGAGAAGACTGAAGGTGGCGACGGGGTGTTTATGTACGGGGTGTTTATGTCAGAATCATAGTCTAGGACCGTTGCTATGGTGTCATGTGGAGAAGAAAATGATCCATTGTATTTATTCTATGAGTTTAGTGTCTCTTATATAAAGAGGAACCCTGGAGATCAAAAAAGGGAAATATAAATAGGACCCTGAAGGGTTACAGGACTCAAATAAAATAGAAATACAATAAATCTAACAGTTTCCATGTGAACTGTGCTCGTATGACAACATCTTAGATTTGTGCAACAATCTCTTCATATATTTCTTTAAAGAGCATGGTATTCTTCGTCAAACATCGTGTCCCTATACCTCACAACAGAATGTTGTCGTTGAGCGTAACATTGTCACATATTGGATGTTGCTAGAGCACTACTTTTACAAATTAATGTTCCTCTTTCATTCAGGGGAGATGTTCTTACTACTACATATCTCAGTAATCGCATACCCTCCATTATCCTAGAACAAACTCCTTAATCTCTTCACTTTCCAGATAAAAGCTTTCTCCATGTTGAACCCAAGGCGTTTGGTTGTGCCTCATTTGTTCACATCCAGTCCCTAGGATAGGACAAACTAACTCCCAGGGCGATGAAGTATGTGTTTGTGGGGTACTCCAGAACCCAAAAGAGGCATCGTTGTTATGATCTTATTTAACGATAATTCTATGTGAGTGTTGATGTCACCTTATTTAAGTCAATTCCCACTAGTATACATTTGTTACCCACTTGGTCCCTCCGGGAACGAAAGAAGTTGCTCATCTTCCTATGCATGTTCCATCTGTGTCAAGTAAAATTATTCCTCCATCGCGTCATTTCACGTTGGTGCACTCCTGTCGTGATGTGGATTAAGAGATTGCATCCATGTTCCCACGCCTTCACCGACACTTGAGGTATGTGCCACTAAGGACACTAAACGTTTGCCATGTGAAAAGTTAGTGCCTATAGATGAGCAATCAGCAGAGGATGCCGACAATGATGTTCAGCATGCATAACTCCATATTGATCTTCTTATTGCTATTCGAAAAGGAAAACGTACTTGCAAAATGCATTCAGTCCAAGGCCTTAACTGTCGGTTTCGGTCACCCTTTCGGTGACGACCAAAACAGAATTTCGATGGAATTTCGGTCAAATTTCGATCGAAATTTCGATCATTTCAGTCATTTTTTGTACTAGGACCCCCATATTTCGGTCATTTCGGTCGAATTTCGATTTTGACTGGATATCGATATTCGACAGAAATTCGACCGAATTTCGTTGAAATTTGAGGCCGTGATTCAGTCACCAATTATGTCTCAATGGGTAACTCATCACTAGCATACAAGTACTTTGTAGCCAGTTTTTTCTGTTATCATTGTTCCTTCCACACATCAACCAGCAATCCTAATGTTGAATGGAAAGCGATGATACAAGAGGAAATGAATGCTCATATCTCGAGGCACTTGGTAGTTGGTGGTCCTAAGGATTCTACTGTTATTGGAAGTCGTTTGGTGTTTACCACAAAGCACTTTCCTGATGGATCGATCAATTGATTTTCTAGAGACTTTCTCTCCGATGAACCATTTGTCAACTATGTGCATCCTCACATTTATTGATGTGTATAAGTCTTGGTCACTCTATCAGCTTGATATCATGAATGCCTTCCTATACGATGATCTTCATAATGAAGTATATATGCACCAACCCCCTAAATTTGAGACCAAGGGGGAGTATCACAAAGTATGTGGGCTCCATAAGGCCATTTATGGTCTCAAACAAAGCTCAAGGGTTGTGGTTTCAAAAATTGTCAGACGTCGTTGCAGGAATTATCCTAATTCGCCCATTTATGAAGAAGACTGGAAAAAGAGTTATTGTCATGCTTGTGTATGTTGATGATATTACTTACTGGAGATGACACTCATGGTATATCAGATTTTTAGGGCTATCTTACGAAGTATTTTATTACAAAAGACTTGGGTGAACTTTGCTATTTCCTTGGCATTGAGGTTGCCAGAAATGCTCCAGGGCTAATTATATCGCAAAGGAAGTATGTTACACACCTGTATCATGAAACTGGAATGTTGAGTGCAAAATCTGCCTCTATTCCCATGGATCCCAATACACAATTATATGAAGAATCATCCGAACATGTTGATGCACGACAATACATGTATCTAGTAGGAAAGTTGTTATATGCCACCATCACTCGCCCTAATGTTTCCTTTGCTATTAATAGAATGTGTCAAGTCATGGGTAAACCTGGCGAAGCTCATTGAGATGATGTGATGATGATCTTGAGATATTTGAAATCTCCACCTGGAAAAGGACTTCTCTTCACATGTCAAAATTCTCTTGAGATAGTGTCCTATTCTGTTGATTACGATGGATCTCCTGGTAATAGAAAATCCACTACTTGTTTCTTCACTTATATTGGTTGTGTAGAGGTTTATATTATGTTATGATGTATTGTTCTGTATTTCCTATTTATATAACGTACGTCTATGTAATTTACCCAAGGGTTTTCTCTCTATATAAGAGACCCGAGGGCTCTACGGAATAACATATCAGAGTATCATTTACTCTAACATGGTATCAGAGCCAAAACCCTAACCTAGGGTTTTCTCCACCCCACCCCCCCCCCCCCCCGCGCCGCCCGCCGCCGCCAACAGCCTCCAGCCGGCCCCTCGTCGCCCCCAGCCAGCCCCTCCCGCCGCCAGGCCCCAGCCAGCCCCGCCGCCAGACCCCTCAGGTCCCGCCGCCAGGCCCTCCAGCCCCGCCGCCGGGCACTTCCAGGCCCCAGCCCCGTCGCCGGGCCCCTCCAGGCCCTTCCAGGCCCCAGCCCCGTCGCTGGGCTCCTCCAACCCCGCCGCCTCTCTTCCGCCGAGGCTTCCCCAGCCTCGCCGCCGTCAGCCTCTCCTTCGGTCGGGCTCGGGTCGATGACGGGTTCAGGTGCATAATGTCTACATATGCACTTGAATCCTCAAAGGTCTTGGTAGACACTAGTTTCTTTGTCTATCATCCCTAGTTATTCTTCTCCGGCAGTATGTCAGAACAAAAGGTCGATATGCCCGCCATAGGTGCCTTTAAAGGTTCGGCACCAATCGTCAAAATGGACGGGACGAACTACGAACTGCGGGCTATGCAGTTCCTCAGTCTTATGAAGTCATGTGGTAAGAAGCATATTCTTACCGAAGATGAACCGCCGGAGAAGACGGGAATATATGCCTCATGGGAGGCTGATGACGCGTATGCAAAAGTTTGGCTGTCAGGAACGCTCACGACGGAGATAGCAAATGATGTCCTCCATCAGCCCACCGCCAAGGCGATGTGGGATATTCTGGCCACGACATACTCTCAGGTGCGAAACGAGACAAAGATGCTGCAGTTGCAGCATGATATGTTTACCACGAAGCAAAATGGGAGGCCTCTTCATTCTCTGTACACGTCTCTTCGTGGAACGTTCGAGAAACTCTATAGCACCATCCCACTCACAGCCACACCGGAACAGCAGAAGACGTTCCGCAACGCCACTATGGTTGGCGTATTACTTGCTGCCCTTGACCCTGAGTACGAGGCAGCACGCTCTCAGATCCTTGCAGATGCCACCATTCCACCGATGGAAGAAGTATACAGGAGGCTCAGTCGTGTACCAGTTCCATCGAATACAGCGACTCCACCTCCCTCGGCAATGGCAGTCTCCAAAGGACGAGGTAGTTCGTCCTCATTTCGTGGCAGAGGAAGTGGTGGACGTGGCCGCGGAGGTCGCGTACGCTCTACGTGCTCATTTCGTCGTCGTACTGGTCATTCGGAGGATACATGCTATTCCAAGCATGGCTTCCCTCCTTCTGCGCGTGTCGCTGATCATGTTCAGGGTCCACCATCATCTACTCCAGATCACAGGTTCGAGGAGCTAGTGGCACGGCTTCGTGATATCATGCCACAGTCATCGTCAGAGGGTGCTGACGCTTCTGATGTTGCGGCTTCGGCGTCAGCTAGTACATCTGCTTCAGCCAGTGCCTCAGGTAGTCCTTCAGTCTCATATCATAACCATGATCTCACAGGATAGATTGTTGATTCGGGAGCCACCCATCATCTCTGTCGTGAGAGAGATATTCTGCAGTCCTATAGAGCTGTTCAGCCTGGTCGCTCTGTACTCATTGTTGATGGCACTCATTCCCCTATCATCGGTCAGGGGGAGACGGCTTTGCTGCCCTCTATGCACTTACCGAATGTTCTACATGCACCAGAATTCTCTATGAATCTCTTATCCATTAGTCAGATTACACAAGATTTGCACTGTCGTGCTATTTTTGACCCATCGTCTGTCATTTTTCAGGACATACTAACGGGCAGGGTGATTGGCTGTGGTTCTGAGCACAATGGCCTCTATCATCTCGTAAGGAACTCTTATGCTGGCGTCTCACTGCATTCCCAGGGCTCCGTATCTCCATATACCTGGCATCTTCGGTTTGGTCACCTGCCGCTACAGAAAATGCGTCACCTCCTGCCTCAGATCTCTCCGAGTTCGTCATTTCGTTGTGAAGCATGTCAGTTAGGGAAGCACCATCGGTCCAGCTTCCCCAGTCGTCAGAGTCGGAGCAGTCGCTCCCCATTTGAGTTATTTCACATAGATATTTGGGGTCCCAGTCGTGTCCCAGATCATCAGGGGCACAGGTTCTATTTAGTTGTGGTTGATGATTTTTCTAGAGTGTCCTGGACCTTTCTTCTTAAAAATAAATCTGAAGCAGGAAGTGTTATTCAAAATCTTATCAATGAAGTTCAAAATGTTTTTTCATCTACCGTTAAGTATGTGCGTACTGACAATGCTTTGGAATTCTGCACTCGTTCCCTTGCTTACTTTCTTTCTTCTAAAGGCATTATCCACCAAACCACATGTGCATACACATCTCAACAAAATGGTGTTGCCGAACGGAAGCATCGACACTTTCTTGATATTGCTCGCACATTACTTATTCAGAGCTGTGCGCCATTAGCCTTTTGGGGAGATGCTATACTTACAGCATGCTATCTGGTTAACCGCATGCCTGCTACTATTCTTGGGGAAAAGTCTCCTATCTCTGTTCTCTTTCCTGACAAAGACTTGTTTACACTTACACCTCGGGTCTTTGGCACTGTTGCATTTGTCCACAGGTTATCTCCAAGGCTTGATAAGCTCTCTCCTAGGGCTATCAAATGTGTTTTTGTGGGCTACTCCAGGACACAGAAAGGATATCGTTGCTATGACCCCGTTCATGACAAGTACTATGTGAGTGTTGATGTTACCTTTTTCGAACCAGTCATGTACTTCTCCCCTGCAGGTGATAGATTGGTCTCCTCTACACCCACGGATTCTAATGTCTATGTCCCTCCACCTCCAAGCATGGGTCAATCCACTACAACACCAACACCACCACCACCACCACCTCCAATTGTACCATTTCCTAAGTTCTATACAAGGCGGACAGACCCTGCTCAATCTACATGCCAACCATCCAGCACGCCTCAGGTATGTTCTGATGAAATGATGGGTTAGATAATGCACCGATGCAGGAGCCTTTACTACAGGAGGAGGATCCGCCAGTCACCACAGTGATAGATGATCTTGATCGGCCTATTGCTCAAAGAAAGCAGAGAAGAAAATGTGCCTCATATCCTCTTGCCTCCCAGGTCTCATTTCATCGTCTCAATGGGGATTTCCAGAAATTTGCAGCTGCTGTCTCATCCGTTGAGATTCCAAGGACCTATCAAGAAGCCATGAAGATTGATTGCTGGCGACTAGCTATGGAAGAGGAGATGCGTGCCTTACAGTCTCGAGGGACTTGGTCTCTAGTACCCATTCCTCCAGGTGCATCCGTGGTGAGCTGCAAGTGGGTGTTTACGGTGAAATATCATGCAGATGGACGTCTCGACAGATACAATGCCAGACTTGTTGCACGTGGATTTACCTAAACTTATGGGGTAGATTATTTGGATACTTTTTCACCGGTGGCTCGACACTCTACTCTTCGTATCCTACAATCTGTTGCTGTGGTACGTAACTGGACCATTTTTCAGCTTGATGTCAAGAATGCTTTCTTGTATGGTGACCTACAGGAGGAAGTCTACATACAGCAGCCACCAGGGTTTGCTGCTGAGGGGGAGACTCAGATGGTGTGCAGACTTCATAAGGCTATCTATGGCCTCAAGCAGAGTCCCCGAGCCTGGTTCCAGAAGCTTTCTCAGCTAATTGAACGACAGGGGTTCAGAAGATCAAATGCGGACCATTCACTGTTCATCCAGAAGACCCCTAGAGGTACAGTTGTTGTCATGATATATGTTGATGACATCTTGGTTACAGGAGATGATGCTCAGGGAATTGAGATAACCAAATCCCTGTTGGGAAGCCAGTTTATTACGAAGGATCTGGGCACGATACGATATTTTCTGGGGATAGAGTTTGCAAGAAATGCACAAGGGATAGTAATGACTCAAAGAAAATATGTCACAGACTTGCTAGTTGAAACAGGAATGACTGGATGCAGACCGTCAAGCACACCTATGGACCCAAGCATGAAGCTGTACGATGATGATACCGAAGAGGTGGACAAAAGAAGGTACAGAGAGATGGTGGATAAGCTCTTATACATTACTATAACTCGACCGGATATTGCATTTACAGTAAACCGGGTGAGTCAATTTATGGAGCAGCCTAGGCAAGTTCATATGGATGCCTTGTATATGATATTGAGATATCTGAAGTCCTCCCCAGGCACAGGGTTGCTATTCAGGAAAGATACAGATTTGTCTATTTCAGCTTGTGCAGATGCAGACTATGCAAGATGTCCAAGAGATCGTAAATCTACTTCTGGATTTGCTATCTTCATAGGAAGCTCTTTAGTTTCTTGGAAAAGCAAGAAACAGATTGTTGTGGCGAGATCCAGTGCTGAATCCGAGTACAGAGCCATGGCACAAGCAAGTACTCTAACAGGTGGGAATCTTGTTACATGGAGAAGTAAGAAACAAGCTATTATAGCTCGCTTAATTGCTCAGTTTGAATATAGAGCCATGGCCCAAGCAACTACTGAAGTGATGCAGATTAGGTCAATCTTGAAAGAACTCCCTTTGCCTGAACCTAGTCCTATGGTTATGAGGTGTGATAACTCCCAATCCAACTTTTCAATAGCGTACCAAACATAAGGAGATAGATTGCCATTACACCGGGATCCAAAAGGGATTCATTAAAAAACTGAACCAGATAGCTCTGAAAGGCAAACAGTTGATGTCTTTATGAAAACCTTGAGATGTGATCTTTTCATCAAATGCATATCCAATCTGAGCATGATGGACATCTATACTCCAACTTGAGGCGAGTATTAACACGTGTTCCTTTGTTTTATTGTTTTAGTCATTTTGTGTAACCCTAAGGGGTTCCTTGAAATTGTCACCTTATTATATGGGGACTTCTTTTGATAAATGAAGTGATATAATTCTTTTGATTAATTCAAGGCTTGTGATTTAGCCTACAAGAGATCTTATGGAGAGTTCTAACACTTGAGGGGACTATTAACTCTTTTTCCTTTGTTTTATTTTTTTACTCATTTTTTGTAACCCTACGGGGTTCCTTGAAATTGTCACCTTATTATATGGGGACTTCTTTTGAGAAATGAAGTGATATAATTCTTTTGATTAATTCAAGGCTTGTGATTTAGCCTACAAGAGATCTTATGGAGAGTTTTGGAGAAGAACCCATCCTCTACATTATCCTTATAAAGGATATGCAAGATGGAGCTATATCTTTTGTGTGAGGATCCAACCTGGGAAGTCCGAATATTTTGACATCAACATCAATCTGCATCAAGATTCAGCTTTGAGTCCTTTAATTTTTACTTTGATTATGGACAAGTTGACTTGTCACATCCACGATGAGATACCTTGGTGTATGTTGTTTGACGATGATTACAATTGTAAAAATCGACCGACTAGTCAAGTCAAGGGGTAGCTGACTCGACTAGGCCTAGTCGGCGAATAGTCTCCCCTCGCCCTACTAATCGGGCCGACTAGTCGGCCTAATCGACTGGTTAGTTGGTCGATTTTTACATGAGGTTTTTTTATTTTTTTTATGATATTCCCGATGGCTCTGCATACCAAAATCATGTAGAGTTTTTTTATTTTTACATGAGGTTTTTTATGTTTTTATTTTTTATTTTTTATGATATATCGAATCGGCCATTTTATGATATTCTCGATAGCTCCATCCACTTAAATGGTCTGGTTTGTAGTGTAGTATGTCTACTACCCAAAAGACCAGGGTTCAAATCCCCCCTTGTGGGGGTTTCGTTAGGTAGTCGACATCCAAAGTAAAAAAATAGTCGAATCTTTCAACATAGCTTTGAGCAAGAATCCATGTAGCTGACCCTACTTATAGTGGGAGAAGGCTTCGCCATTTTGTTATAACTTCGGCCAATATTTATGTTGTAAATGGAACCACATGCCAAAATCAAAAAAAATCAAGACGGGGGACTCTGCGAGGGGGGAGCGCATCTGCTCCCCCCAACCACCCCCCTCCCCCAAGATTGTTGACCGGGCAGCGAGACCCTAATGATGGTAGGATATGGTGGCACATGAGGGATATTGGATGGTTAGGATTCAAGGCATATCAATAGTTTATACTATTCAGTTTTGTATTATTGTTAATGATATTGCTTACTATAAACATCTACATGAGGCTGGTTTATTTTTATATGTTATTCATTCACTGTTAATGCTACTGGTTAGTATATTTATGTTGTTCATTTTTATGAATGTTAAATCTTTTAATAGGTGTAGTGTTCTTGTTATGTTTTTATGAATGCATTATAGTATTGGAAATATTTAAATCTATGCAAATATATAATAATGTATGTATAAAAATTGATTTATATATTTAAAATAATTAGAAAATTCAAAACCGATTAAAGACTAATAAAATCCAATTAATCACCCGATTACCGCTTAATCCTTATTTAGTGACCCAGGAAGTCCAATTCCAAATTCACCTACGAAAATCGTTTAGCAGACGAATTACCCTAAATCAACCAAATCAGTGACCAGGGGCAGGGACACCTCAGGCTCGAGTCTGCGAGTGGTTAGTGTGGTCGGTTCCACTGCTTTTTGATGTGATTTTCACAAATGAGAAACGGGAAGTGAGAGAAGCTTCACGAACGTCCAAAGCAATCTTCCGATCGGAAGTCCAGTATGTTCATCTTACCCGTCAAAAAAACCACTTTCTTTTACGGGACTCTGAGTCCAATTAGACCCAATCGAGTACTAACTACCAACTTATGCAACCTTGCTGGTGATATTGTGTAGGCTGATGAAACTAGAGATGGAGCAAATGAGAATCTAGAGGTTTGAAGGCTTGTCCTAAAGATTAAAGGATCTCATATAAGTAGGATTAAGACTAAATACATGGAGTATGCATTTGATGGAAGAAGTAGTGAAGGAATCGAGGTGAAGATCGGAGAAGATAACTTTCAGCTAAAAGATTTGTTTAGATACGTGGGATCTATTTTGCAACATGATGGGAAAATCAATTGAGATTTTACTCATAGAATAAATGCAGGTTTGCAACATGACGGGGGAATCGATGGAGATGTTACTCATAGGTTTAAAGGAAAGTATTACAAAGCAGCCGTGAGACCTACTATGCTTTATAGATTTGAGCAGTGTTCATGAAATCGGCTGCATGGGCCATATATACCCGTGTGGCATGCAAACCGAACTGATTTTATGAACTAGTGCATTATGCACCATCCCCGCGTATGCCACGTATATGTCTCGCATATCCCGCATATGCCCCGCATACTGCTCCAACCTCTAGCAGCTCCAACTCTCCAATCCTCTCATTCAAGTGCTTATATCCGTAGCTCCTCTTCTTCCTCCGTTCAGTTGTAAGAATATGTAATGCATTTCTATACAATTGCATTGCAATATACCATTATGTATATGCCATGTTTTATGTTTTTCTCATGTATTGTGCTCATCAATATATGCAATGTATCGTCAAATATTTTAATATATGTCGATTGAGGTTTTGCTCATGTAGTGCACGTATGCGTATTAAAGTTTTGTTATTATGAATCAAATAATATGTAAAGTTTTATGGTTAAATTTTTTGTGATTAAATGTTAGGCAATTAAAAGCATCTACTCGACCATCTAACATGAACTGTTTTTCTTAGATCTTCTTTAACTCCACTTTAATACATAAATTCAATACTAATGTTATTTATAGATATTTATTTATTTTAAATTAAAAATTAGAAAATCGTACAGAACTGCATATGCCCTGCATCATGGCCTCAAATTTCAACGAAATTCTGCCGAAATTCTTCAAAATTTCCCTTTTTTAGGGTACCAAAATCGAAACGCTCCCTTATTTCTTTTTCTAGGATTTCAACGAAATATCAATGAAATTTCATTGAAATTACATGTCGTTTCGGTGAAACAACAAAAATAAAGGAATCTATCCTTTGCTTTCATCGAAATTTGCATATATTAATGAATTTTCACTTATTTATTCGCTAATGTGTTAAGTTGTTAGAGTACCTTACATTGTTTAAAGAAGTTTCTTTAGTTAGTTTTTATATGTTAGATCTAAATCCAAACTAAATCAGTTAGACGCAAGATTTAAGAGTTAAATTAAAGTTGTAACTGAAGATCTTTATATTTTTTGTTTTTGTTTATTTTGGTATATATCTTTTAATTAGTAGTTATCATATGTGTCACCTCATTCTTATTGAAGAGGTGCTCATGTGTCACCATTCTCTCTTCATGTTCAAGAGGAGAAAACCAATGGCTTCTAATTACAGTTCCAAATATGGTTCTGGGTCTGAGCAGTATACTACTTTTTTGATTGTTGGGACGATCAGATAGAACTTTAATGTAACATATCGTATTAAATTATTAATATCTTACTATTAGCAAAGAAACTATCTTCCTATCTCATTTATTGAGTTAAAGAATATTAGAAATCTTTATTTTAAAAAATGAGTTTTCAAGTAATTTCCCCAAGTTCTAGCCATTTCACCAAAATTCCATTGAAATTCCACTGAATTTCTCTGTCCAAATTTTACCGAAACGAAATCGAAATCCAACATTTAAGGCCTTGCCCTGCATATGCCATCTTATATTGCTTATTCAGTATTTAGTGACATGTCCGAATGCATATGCATACTGCTTTCCTAAACCTTAGATTGAGTGTTGGCATGTGAACCATAGACATGTGCAGAGAATGACAATAGCAGAAATGAAAATGCTATGGTGTATATGTAGTCATACACTGTTAGAAAATAGGAATGCGGAAGCTAAAATGATAAATAGAGCATAGAATAGAAAGATAAAACATGGAAGAACAAGATTTTTACGTGGAACTCTACTCCCTAAGGAGCGGGATGAAACCACGAGAGAAGGCCTCAAAGAGCCATATGTTGCATTCAACTTTCTCAATGGATACAGGAGGTATGGGGCTCCTTATATAGCCTCCACAGAGCCTCCAAGTCCCACCGTTGGTAGATGTGGGACTAAACACATGGATGGGGTAAATGGATCCTAGAGGGATCCATTTACCCACCTATTACATAAGTGGTGCAGGCTCCAAATACTCTAACACTCCCCCTCAAGCTGGAGCATGCAATGCTCAGTTTGGACAAACAGAAAGAAACTCAACTCACAATACATGACACTACATACAATATCAACTCAACGCGCACAACTGTCGGTTGCTGTCGAGGACGTTGCTTCTCATGACGTGCATGTGAGGAGGATGAAGGGGCCGGAGTGAGTCTCGAGAAGACTCCTCGTCGGAGAACTGGATCTCTCCCATCTGGCTCAGAGAATAGTACTCTACTCTGGAGTCCCTATGATACCATATGAAAAACCTTGCCCACATGGCATAGGGAATGGTCCTCTACTTTGGAGTCCCTATGGTTCACATGAAAACTCTGGCCGAAACAACAAGAATGATGGGGATCACGAACTGAAGAAGATCGTGCGTCTTGAACTGCAGACTCGGAACCTGACGTCGAGTCTGAACATCTGACAACTGTAGAGTCTGGAATCTGGTTGGCCTCTGAATCTGGAAAAGCTGACAAACTGGCTTGTAACTCTACATAATACTCCCCCTTTCTCCCATAACATCGACAAAGTTGGAAGAATACATGAAGAATGGGGAGAAAACAAGAAACCAAACAAGCTGACTTCGATTTTTTTCTCAACTTTTCAAAAACAATCATTTTTTCTCGGCTATTTTCATTTTTTAAATAGCCATCACACAAATTTTTTTTTGAAATCAATCATTTTTTAAGTCGTTCAATCAATTTTTTTTGGCTTTTCTCAGCATTTTCTTTTTGTAGAAGTTTTTTTTATTCTTTTGCGTACGACTTTTTAATTGTACGCGCCTTTTCTCGAAACAAATGCCTCTTTTTTTGTTTACAAAATATATCAGCCCCACAAAGGCCCAATAATATGCAATGGACACCCTCCCCTTTTTTCTTTTCTTTTTTTTACAGGCGACGACCCACTTGGGCCCCTCAAAAAAAATTGAACTCTCAGCCCATTTGGGCTTGCATAACTGCCCCCACAAAATTTTCTTTGACAATAGCCTTTGGCCTACTTGGGGCCTAAGTTACAGTCGTCCCCTTCTAATTAGGGTTCCCATGATTGGGAATCCATCTCTCGCCAAGGTTCGAACTCTTGATTTCAATTTCGTTTCGGTCACCTCCAATACCGAAATTTTGCCGAAATTTCGGGAAAATTCGACAATTTCGGTGAAATGTCGGAAATGGCTCAAAATCTATTTTTTTCAATTTTATTGTAAATTATGATTTTTCAAGTTATTGGAGCAATAAATGACATATAAATACACAATTATTTCACACATAGTGCTCATCTATACCCCTTATATTGTACATATCGGTCATATCGACCATATCGGTCATATTGTAGAATATGTTAGATATTGCAAATGGAGTTAATCTGAGTATTTCAAGCAATGAAACGATAGATATATACACTTATAGGCTTATAGCATACATATCAATCATCTTATCATCTATGACTATGACGGTATGTCACACACCATATCGAACATATCGTTGCTAATACTTAATAACAGAGTAATAGTCTTACAAGTTACAACAAGTGAAAATACATATATTTCATGTAGAGTAATAAGAACATGCGCATTAATGATCAATGCAATAAATGATTAAAATATATTACCTGGTGATATGTTTGGTTCAGAACCAAGAGTTCCGCGGTGGATCTGAATTGCCCCCACTTCCTTGTCTCTCATAACGCATCGCAGATTCAATGAACTCGCAGTAGTTCTCCCATGTCATGTACGAGTACATGGCCTTGTAATCCATCACATACTGCCTGTATTGGTGGTCATCGATGCCTATGAGTATCCCGAGACGAGAATAAGCAGCACTAGATCTGGTATCACGAGTGGCACGACGAGGCTGCGAACTACTGACTTGTAATCCTCGAGACGACGACGACGGAGTAGGAGAAGATCTCTGCGGAGGAGGAGGAGGAGGAACTTGTGTGTACTCAGGGAAGAAACCATACATGTCACCCCCAAAGAAGCTGCACTAGCTCTGCTCAAGTTGGCTACCTAGGTAGTTCTCACCGTTGTAGCTATTGCATCCCCTATACCCATTGTAACCATATGAATATGATGGAGGTGCATACGCTTGAGGAGGAGGAGGAGGTCCTGGAGGAGGAGCATGAAAGTATTCCGGGAAGACGCCAAATGATCTCTCATCGTGCGACGATCCATATCCACCTAAAGGATTTGGTGTTCCCCCACGATACGGGCTGTCAATGTCCATGCAGCTCAAGGAACCTACAGATGATATCAAATCGTCCATGTAGTTGTTGGTTGTTTCATCAACAACCGCATCAATCTCGGCCTCCAACCCTCCAAGAGGGTTTGTAATCCACCCGGATCTTGCCAAATAGTCACCTACATCTGCTCCCATTTGTTGGTTTATATTCTCATTTGGTCTTCCACCTTGTTGATCGAGAACGGGAGCACCATTGGAATCCATCCACCTCTAGAGAACATCTTCATCAGCATCGTCGTCGTGCATCTTGAAAATGTATGCAAGATCAATAGGGTCTGTGTAATCCTCATTGTCTTGTCCCTCCCTTGCATGTTTCAACTTCAGCCTCAAGTTGTAATGCACGTAGACAAGATCATTGAGTTTCTGTTCTCCCAACATGTTCCGTCTCTTCGAATGGATCAAGTTGAATGTGCTCAAGTTCCTCTCACAACCACCAGCAGATGCGGTTTGAGACAACACTTTCACTGCCACATTTCGTAGGTTGGGAGCTTCCATCCCGTATAATAACCACCATTCGGCTGCAAAAAAATCAAAACGAGATAAATCAATAATACGAATAAATGAATACACAATCAATGGTTTTATTTGTCTTCGTCCCTACCAGGAAGAGTATCGCCCCGTCCATTTACCGCAGTAATTCGACCAAAGGAACCCAAGGCATCCCGAAAATACTTAACCTGCATATATAGGTTTAAGTCATAAATTGCTACATAATACTCTTAAAGAATATTTTTGTGAGTCCTAATCTAGCTTCAAATTCAGGATTACCTCGTTCATGCACAAGATCTGTAACTTCTCGTCCTTGACGAGCTTCTCCACCACAATTTGGGCAGCTGTTAGAAGGTCAGCATTTGTATCAAGTTCATTCTTACACTGGTACTTAGGATTGAAGTAATAAAATGGACACAAAGTCACGAACAAGCACAATTATCATATTCTAAAGATCAATAAAAATTTATGAAAAACAAATTAGATTATTACATAATACATACCGGTCTTGTGAAGAGGATGTGAGAGCATCTTCGACCAACGCACGTCTATGATGTCCAACCATGCTTTGGATCCTTTTCCTACCGCTTCTCTGACCTTCTCTCTCATGCAGCGTATTGCCTCGTAGATCACTCCCATGATGGGCTTCTTATCACCATCCACGATCAGCAATGCAGAAGCAACTGGATCCATGATCCTCGTGACCCGAGTCATGTCATCCCAAAAGTTGAGATCATTGATCAATGTCTCCACTTTTCGTCCTCCTTCAATCCGAGCTTCAGGTATCTCGAACAATTCACCTTGGCAACACATGGTTTTCAACCCTCTCTTTTGTTGTTTAAGGCTTTGCAACGCTATAAAATTGGTTGCAAAGCGTGTGATGCCAGGCCTCACCAGCTCACCATTGCACATCCGCCTCATCAATGCTAGCGCTTTGCCGTGGTTGTAAATGAATGTGGTGATTGTTCGTGTTTTCTCCACCTCCCTTGAGACGAGCTTCCTCTTTCTGAAATCCTTTAGAATTAAATCAATGCAATGTGCAGCACACAGTGTCCGAAAAATACCATAGCTGCTAGACTTCATTATTGTTTCACCCGCTTTCTTGACGTTGCTGCCATTATCCGTCACAATCTGGACAATGTGATCTTTTCCAACCTCTTTAATGACGTCCTTCATCAACTTCAGCAGGTACTTGTGGTCCTTCACATGATCAGATGCATCAACAGATTTCAAAAAAAGATTTCTTCCCATCGCAGTAAACAAAGAAGTTGATGATTTGCTTCCTCGTGTAGCTCGTCCACCCATCGCACATCAATGCCACCCCGTACTTTGGCCATCTTCTCCTCAACTCGTTGATGTACTCATTCATCTCCTCCTTCTCCATCCTCAGATATTTGTTCATTATCTAGTAGGATGTAGGAGCCTTCACTCTCGTTCCCGCGGCAGCGATCTCATCAATGGCATGCTGCAGAAATGGCCCGCTAGCAATGTTGGCAGGAATGCTCTCCCCAAAGAAGAGCTTGTTGATGGCCTTTCCTACCCTTTCTCGTGCATTGGTGAACATACCCTTCACCGTTTTCTGCCTCGGATCCTTGCTTGCCTTGTATTGCATGGATCCACTCCTCGTCAAGAAGGGCTCAATTCCCTTCCCCTTGTGTTTTTTGGTGGGTGGTGGTACTGGTGCGCCTCCAGAACCACTCACCCGGCCACCTACACCGTAGAAACCGCCACGTGCACCACCGAGTTCTCTCCTCTCAAACTCGCTCCTCATTGATTCTTTTGTTGCCCTTTTGTATGCCCTCCTCTCCGTTGTAGTCTAAATGTCAACGGGGTAGACAAAGTCATCGTCGTCTGAATCTGAGGACGTTGAATTCTTTCTCAAACATGAACTCTTTCAATTGTCCATCCCTTCTTACCCTCTCTGTAGCCCTTTCCTTCTTCCCGTCCAAGCTGGCATTCACCTTGTCCCTCACATCTTTGGGACAAAGCGTGCACTTGGCAACATTCTTGTTATTGCCAACAAGATGTTACTTCATCCTCGTGATCCTGCCTCCTCCCAACTTCTTTCCACAGAAATTACATTGTGGTTTCGCTTTATTTCCATCAGGAGCGGAGGCATACCTCCAACCAATGTCCCTACTGAAATCGCCCCTCTGATCCTCAGAACTGTCAGATCCTGATCCAGAACCGGAATGTGCCATGATGATGATCACCGAAACCTGCGAGGAAATTGAAGAACAATCATTCAAGAGGCATACAATGCGACTGATTAAGAATTTGCTAATTAATTTATGTTTTAATTTTCGGATTTATTATATTTTTAATTTTTCTAACACCTAATACATACAAAATCGTAAATACTTGGTGTTTGAAATTGAAAGTATACTCTTAATATTCTGATTTTCAGAAAAACACCTTAGATCTATACATTAGGGTCTTAGATCTAGCAATTAGGGGACCATTTTCGAGAAAGATTACCTATGTGACACAAAATATGTAAAAAAACAATAGATCTAACATATGATTTTCGGATTTACTCCATTTTAAAATTTCATTTACAAAAAAAATCCGAAACATGTTTTCTACTTCCATAACTTAAGATTTGAGTTTATTATTGAAGAACTCATCATCATTCCACATTAAAACACAAAAGCCCCAATTTCCTCTTCCATAGATCTTACAAAATGCTCTCAAAGTATGTTTTACTTCATGTTATGCATAAGATCTAAGATAATACGTTCACAACTATCATTATTGTGCAATTAAAACACAAAACCCCTAATTTTCGTCTCCAAAAATAAAGGTAGATATTCGAAATCTCACAAAAAAATACCATACCAAGCTATATCAACATCCTAAGAGTAAATCCCCCTAAAAATTGAAGAATTTGATGAAAAATTGGCCAAATTTGGCTTACCTTGAAGCAATGGGCGAAAAATGACCTGGAGGAAGTTTGGAGAGGTCGTTGCTGTAACTCGGTCGAAATGGGCGAGTTTCGATCGAAATTTCGGTCCATATCGTCAAATGGGTGGATTTTTTAATTACAGATTCCCTTTGTCGGGTGAGATAATGACATGACCCGAAATCTCGTCGATATCTCGCGAGATTTCGACCAAAATCCGGGAAATCGATATTCATATGGGTTTCGAGATCTTCCACCCATCGAAACTGAAATTTCGGCGAAATTTCATCGAAATTTCGCGAGATTTAGTTCCATGTCTCTCGCACACAAAATAGGAGTCGTCGCCGCCTGTTTCTGGATCGAATGCCTGGGACTCACTGGAGAGGAGGACGAGATCGGCTCTAATCGTGCGATGGGGAAGGCCTTTACCAAGCCCCATCGGGAAAGTACTCTATACATGATATGGAACTTGTTGCGGTAGTCTTTGCTCTAAAGATATGGCGACATTATCTCTATGGGGAAAAATTGGGGGTCTTCACTGATCGCAAGAGCAGAAAGAAGCTTATCTAGTGGGAGCTGAATATGAGGCCCCTAGTTTAGAGTTTGGCTGGAATTCCGAAAATACTATGACTTTTCCGGAAGGCAAATGTTGTAGCCGATGCGAAAATAGGAAGGTAAATTGTCTAGCCAAACTCAATCTAGAAATCGCGCGGGGAGAAGACTCGCTACCATGGCGTGCTGGAGAAGATCGCACGCCACCTGGAGTACGAAGGAGGCATCGCGCGCCACTGGAGAAGATCGCGAACCCCATCTGGAATCGCGCGGGGAGAAGCGAGGAGATTTCTGTAACATCCGGATCTGCACAAACCCGAACCTGACCCGATTAGAGTCTGTATAACTCAATAAAGTTATTAATCAGTATTAAATAACATAAATCGATCAATTGATCGTGAATCAAAAGTCGTTGGGGCGAAATCGATCAAAAACCGATCGCATCGTAATGCGTGCCCGAAAAAGCCGCAACGTAAATTCGGAAACCGCGAAACAAATCGAGACCACCCAAAAATCCGATTCGACGAAACAAGACCAACGAAATCGACCGTTCGACAATCGAACGTCATTAGATATCATAAAATTTAATCACAAATCACGGCGGTATCACAGATTTTCGGGAATTTATCTTCAATCAAAAGTACATGAATATCATACTCATTTTGATCGTCATTCAGACACGATCGAAACGAGCTATTACTCGTCAAAATCCGAAACTCGATGTGCGCATACAGTTGATTTTGGTATTCTAAAGAAGAGAAAGAGTTAAAGTTAAAAAAAAAGTAAAAAAAAAATAATTTAAAAGTTTCTGCCAGAACACATCAACAATTGACATCTGTCTTTTTCCCCTCTCCATTTGGCTCCAAATTTTCCCCCACATGTCTACAACCAATACTCTTCTCTTGTTTATATAAACCCCATGCCTTCCTTCTATTTCCCAATTCCTCCCCAAATACTCCAGCCGAAGGAAGCTCTCCCTCCTTTATTTTTTTTCCCTTTTGTTGCAAAGCAGTGGCTGGAGCTGCTCCAATTCACAACAACCTGCTACTACATTTTTGCTGCAGCAAAGTGCTGCTCCTGCTCCTCCTTGAACTGCAGGTAGCCCTCCTAGAACTGCTCCAACAGCCCTACAACTGCTGTCCAAGCTAGCAAATGGAGACTCCTACATGTTGAAGCCATCCATTTCTTGCTAGAAATACTTGCAATCAAGCTATTGGATGCTGCTCTACTGCCTGATGCCTAAGACAATAGCTGGAGGTACTCAAGAAGCTGTTGAAGCTTCTATTCCAGTCCAAGTTGCAGCCCCTTTTTGCTACTCCAAATTCCCCAACTGCTGGAGCCTTGTAGCATCCAAAGCTGCCAATTTTCCTCACCTAGAAGTTGCTGCTACCACTCCTCATTTGGAGCTGCATGCATGCAAGTTTTATTCTCCAATTTAGGAGATCCCAAGGTACAATCTAAAACCCACTCTTGCTGCCTTCCATGCATAACTCAACCACTTAATTTGCCTTTTAAATTAGATAAAAATATGATGTTTTGTATGGAGATTATCAAAACTAGCCCAAATTATCCACATTATTCTTAAATTGGTCATTTGAAGTCCCTTAGGGAATACATCAATAGTTTGATCTTCATTTTTTTAAAGTACCGTACATTTCTTGGAGTAAAACCTCTTTCCGATTAAGTGATGACAAATGTTAACATGCTTCCTTCTATTGTGTACAACATGGTTGATAGTTGATTATAAATTTATCGCATCCAGTTTATCCCAGAAAAATTTCATATGTTCCTTAGTTTTTTTTTTTAATTTCAGTTCATATAACCCTCTCATTAAGACACCATTGTGTTCAACATACACACTAGACATCCCAAATAGATCATCTTTTCCTTTTCTTAGTCACAAGATTGCCAGCTAGTCATATGCAATGTAAAGGGGTATATCTTATATATTAACCAATTATTGTTAATATAACCTGCAAATCTTAAACTTCACATCCTCTATAAGGAGGAATCATTTCTCGAGATTCTTCCCAGTATATCATTAAATATACTTCACAGCTTTCATATGCACACATATAGGTTTGTTCATAACTTGGTTTACTACAATTATTAAATAGGTTATGTCAGGTTTAGTGAATGTAATATAAATAAATTTGGCTAATAATCCTTTGATATCTGTCAGGTTGTTTTATATCCTTAATCCTCAACTTTTGACCCCTTAATAGGAGTATAAATGGATGTGGATCCTCATTATATAGTTTACTTTAGTATCAATGGTGTATATCTTCTGATACTTGTTCAATGATTCTCTTGACATTGTGATTTTAATCATATGGAAATACTTCATAATTTACAAGGTCCTTTAACTTGAACTCTGTATAAGCTTTACCTTAAACCGAGAAATTTTATTTGTGTAGTAAGTCGTAACTCTTAATGATCATAATGTCAACATAAACCAATAAAAGTAGCACATTGTCTCCATTAAAATATGATCCCCATTACTTTAACTTAGCCCAATCTAACTAATCACTATTATATATATATATATATATAAAAGCGGGGGAAACACTCGAAGGTGTCCGTCCCAAGTATATTAAGCTAAAATAAAAAAGAGACAAGACTCCCAACCATATCTGCACTGTATTTAAGCCTCATTTGATTGTAGAAGAATGATACTTAGATATTAAATTTTATCAATCAACAGTTAGCCGTGAACAACGATAATGATACTTAAAGAACAAGACAATCGTATCTCTTGTTATAATAGCTATTATAATTACCACAGTACAACTTGATTTCTCAATTAAATGAAAGTCTTATAATGGTAAATTGGGAGTAAGTGTTTACATTAGGTAAAACACGATATAGTCTACAACTAATAGCTAAATTTATCTGTTTGAATCTGTAAGAGTTCAAAATGTAATTTTGTATGCTCTTAATTACGTTCTTCCTCATCATACACTAATGGCATCCAGTTGGGTCTTGATTTTCATTTAATAGGATAGTCTAGCCACATATGAATGAATTTTTCGTAAATGACCAACATCGCATCATCTAATCAATGTCTGAAAATCTTCGTGATCAAATCCTTTAGGTATGAATCACTAATTATATATCACTGTTCGATACGATTATCGACAAGATGCCTAGTTCTGTAAAGTTAATCACAATAGAATTTGAGAAATGATGAGAAATCTAGTCAGTGATGATGATTCAGTGTTGACTAATAATATTGAGAGCCAGTCATGGTGACCTTTAGACCTGACTGTGCGAGGGTGCGGTGACCCTCAGCTGTGCGGGAGATTAGGAAGCCCAGTTAGGGCAGCGGCCGCTTAATGCACGGGTCTAGGATCCCAGTCTTTCTATCGGTTTTTCGCGAGCGCTCGCAGTTTTTATGCCTCTCTGGGATCCACAGGTTTTCTTTTAAGGACCAGTTCCGCTGACCCTTGTTCTTTAGGGTACCTAGGCTGGAGGACCCTTGGTTTTAGTTTTTCGAGCTCGTTAGCCCGTACCGGTCGGGCCGGTTTTTCTTTTAGAGCGGCTTTTCTAGAGAGTCTCTCTCACCCGTCTCAGTGGCGTAGTTTTGGAGTAGACCTATCCCTCTATTGGACTGCCCTTCCAATTAGAGGGCGAGACGGAAGAGCCTCTTTTGTAGGCTACTTCACCGCTTGAGTTTTATTTATTTTTCGCCAACAGACTTGGCGATGCTACATCTGAATCATCCATGTATACATATGAATCCTCTATGGCTACATCTGAATCAGTTACAGTTGAATCTGAAAAAGTTACATTTGAGATTGGATTGAGTCACAATTGAGTTGGCTAAAGTTGAATTACAGTTGAATTGGTTACATGGAAGCTTGGTTACAATTGAGTTGGTTTCCGTTGAACTAGTTACTTTTCTGCCAATAATTCCTGGCAAAGAGAAAAGACCCTATCATCAAAATCATCCTTATCGAACTATCCACTAAGCATGAGAAAATCAACAAGGAAAGAATCAAAACCCCAGATCCATCATATACTCTTACTATGATTAATCCACAAGATTCTTAAACATCATTATAAGCATTAATAGAGATAATGATTATATCAGAGTCTCATCATTCACAATCTCAAGACCAATCAAACTTATATTATAATTAATAGAAAGACAATGAGTTAAATATGAACCATATGATATTTGTAAATAAATGATTAATGTGGGTAAGTAGTGTAGGATGAGTAGAATGGGGTTTTACACACCAAACAACTTGAAAGTATGTTTCATTGCAAGTAGCTCTAAATTTTAATTGTTAAGGCCAAATTACTTGCTTTCTTTTGGAACCACTAAATTTCCTGTTATTTTTAATTAATTAAGATTTACTCAACATTTGTTGATGTTCTTTTCTCCCTATTCCATGGATTGCAGGCAAAGTACCTGCACCGTTGTATTGGGAGAGTTGAATGTCAGTTTCTGAAGCAAAACATAACAGGTATGTATGTTATAATTTTGTTCAAGGATATTATAAATGCATTTATTTCTCTTCTGATAAAATTGGGATGCATGTACATAATGCAATTTCTGTTGTTACATGTTAACTGATATGGAATTTATGCAATATAAGTGTGACATGTTATAGTTCTGTGGCTTATTAGTTAATGTGAATGTCAAAAAAAAAAAATCCCCAAATTTTCAGTACTCTAATGTGGTCCTTAGAGAACATGATACTACGACTGATATGTAAACGGGTTTCCCAGATCCGCGGGAGCGGGCCTCACAATTTCACGCAGAGGGCTAGGGCTCATACGAAGGAGGTGTGTCGCGAGGGGGGCCATCGCGCATGGGAGCCTAGACCTGCGAGTGCAACGCTGGAGCCGTTGTGGAGTCGCGCGAAGGGGTGGATCGTAGAGTGGAGGCCTGAAGATCCTTGCGCGAAGGGGGCGACGAGGGGCGGCGTACTGGGATGGCGATGGTTTCGCAAAGATGAGGCGTCTCCTGGAGCGTCGCCAGCGCTTGTCCAAGGAAAGGGCATCTCCTAGAAGGGGGAAGCGCCGCCGAGCATGTTTTGAGATCACGCCTGGAACTTGGAGAGCCTCTGCCTGTGTTGTTTGCAGTGGGCTCCCCACCTCGTCTTCTTAAAATCATCTTCACACCCCCTGGAACTGATGGGTGTCGTACGGCAAGGGATGCCGCAGGAAGAGATTTTGTACCACTTTTGGGAGATCAAGGCTTGCTGGTTGATCTGATGGGCCGCCTCAGATCTTGAAAAACTCTAGAACTTGAATCTTGAACATGAACAATTGAATCTTGATAAAATCGTCACTTAACTTGAACAAATCTCAAATAAATGACAGAAAATCGAATCTCGAATAATAAATCTTCAAGAACAAATCCTTGAGAATCGAACCCGCTCTGATACCATGTTAGAAAATAGGAATACAGAAGCTAAAATGATAAACAGAGCATAAAATAGAAAGATAAAACATGTAAGAACAAGATTTTTACGTGGAACCCTACTCCCTAAGGAGCGGGATGAAACCACGGGAGAAGGCCTCAAATGGCCATATGTTGCATTCAACTTTCTCAATGGATATAGGAGGTCTGGAGCTCCTTATATAGCCCTCTATAGAGCCTCCAAGTCCCATCGTTGGTAGATGTGGGACTAAACACATGGATGGGGTAAATGGATCCTGGAGGGATCCATTTACCCACCTATTACATAAGTGACGCAGGCTACAAATACTCTAACATACACGGAAAGATCGGATGTGGAACGATGTGATCAGAAGGAAAGTTGATATAAATACGATTAAGGATAAGATGAGAAAATCGGGTAAGGTAGTTTAGCCATTTGTAAAGGAGGTTTGTTGATGTACTAGTTAGAATATGCGAGATGTGGGATGTTGAGCAGCTAAGAAAGGGCGAGGAAGGCCCAAAAAGTATTGGAAGGAGACTATCCGAAGGGATCTTAATAATTTTGGATCCAAGTCCTGGAATGCCCCAAATAAATATGAATGGAGATAAAGAATCCATGTAGCAGACCCAATTAATGTGGGAGAAGGCTTTGTTGTTATTGTTGTATGTATTTCTATTATAAACTCCCGATATTTATAAGTAAAGAGGTAGAGTATCGAGAAAATATCTCAATACATCATTTTTTCTACACAATGCTTCAAAGAACTAAGCCTACAAACTGGCAAGACTCTCAAATTAATTAAAAACCTTCCTAGTTGATGATAGAAGTTCTTTATGACATATGGCCTACCTTCTCCCCAACTTTTTCTTGTTGTTGCTTCACTTTTTCCTGCAACTTCTTCAATTCCATGTTGACTCTGAGACGCTTTTCCTGGAATCAAAGGAAGATGACTAATGGTTGAAACTTGAAATATGTATAAAGGACGTTTCTCGAGGACGTCGAGATTTAAAGGGGTCTCTTAGGACAGCAACTTAAAGTAACTATGCAACCTTGCCTTGACATAGCTAACACCAAGATCTTTTCTTGTATATCCACGAGCTAAGTTACGCATCACATACTGGTTGTAGTCCTTCAGCATCCTCATTATAAGATCAGATGTAGAGATTCCTTCTGTGCGCTGTGTTTCCTTGAATTTTCCAGCAGCTTTGACCTGCAGACAAGAATATCCAGCTTTATGCATTTTTTATAGAGAAAAGGGCGATCACCCTTGGTAGGCGAACACTCCAAGCTTTTGATTGATCACAACAGATCCAATGCACAGTAGCGAAGACTCTGAAAATGCCTCAGCATGAACCAATGCATTCTTCATATAGAATCTTTGCCAGCTCCATATGAAAAATATATATTAAAGATGTTAAAGTAATCGAAGGAGAACTTACAAATTCATAGACATCTTTGCCAGCTCCACTTGCATCTGCATATCTTCAAGGTCATGGAGAATTGATCACCAGAGCAGATAATTAAAAAAATATTCCACAAGCACAACCAGTAATCCTTCAGTTAATGAGACCCATATGTTAAAAAATCAAATTATTCCAGATTCCATACATGGCCCTCATCTTTATTCCAATTTTGTAGTCCAGATGATGTACAAGACATCACAAATGGTTTTCAATGTGAATTTGTATTTGAGTTGTTTAGTGACCTTACGGAAGAGAGTCGTGGGCTACAAAGTCAATCTTGTGATTGTCAATGAATTCTTGTGTAATAACCCAAGGAGCGTCAGGGATAACTTCATCCACCCATCTGAAGAAAAAATTGATCCAATTAGAAGAAAAAAGTGTGTTCTTCCATAATGAAAAAGAGCTTTCAAATACAGCATATAAAATATGGCACCATGCTTTAATTATTTTGGGTAGCAGATACTGGAAATTGCATGAACAGCTTAGAATTTATGGAAATTGAGTTTTTTAACCAGTTTATCGCAACTATTTTTCAGATGTTGAAAAATACTCGTTCAGGCTTGTAATTCCGTCAAAAAACTATGGCAGCTGAAATACTTTTAAAATGATTGACAAATGCCAGGAGGCAAAATATCATGCTTTCAGAACACCAGTTTTAAAACCAGTCCAAATGCTACAAGACCTCACGACTGTAACAAAAGTGAATGAAAGTGAAGGTTTGATACCATTTTACTAATATTTTTTTTAGATATATTTTCGTGGTCCAACTATTCTTGGAGCTTCAAATGCAGTAAAAAATAATCAGAATCAGTTTACAAAGTTATTCTCAAAGAGGACCTTCATGACCTAAAAATGCTCCCAAGAGGAAGTGCAGCATGAGTATTAACTTTTATCAAACAAAACCAGAATCCAGACACATTCATGGGATAAAGATTTGAATCAATACTTGCAGTGTCGGAGAGACTCATAGCGTTCTGCTTCAGTCATTACAGTCTTCCCTTTATACTTGTGAGTAATTTCATCATTGCAGCAGCCCACAAGCAAATAAGTATTTGGAAACCTGATAAACATTGCAACTTCAGCAAACTTGAAAGGTGACTATAATACTTATAGCTAAAATAAAAGTGAATTAAGCTACCTGATAATTTTAGTCTAGAATGCATGAAATGACGCATGACATGGGACCATATATGGATAACCTGCGTCTACAGGTATCCAGTGTGTCTATAATATCAAGGTTCTAAAAAGCGTGAGGCGTATCGAGGCATAAGCCTCACTCGTGAAAGAAAAATTTTCATAAAACATAATAATTAATCGTAATTACAATTTTCAAGTTCTAGAAATTAAATAGTTATGACTAAATACATAACTCCATGACATTTCAAGGCTAACATCATGGTTTAAACATCCAAGTTGTTATATAACTCTCTTTTTTGGACTCTAAATCTGTAAGGAGTCAAGTAAATACGGATATGCAAGCACAATGTAACTCTCCGCAAAATTTAAAGGTTTGAATAAAATTTAACTAAAGGGACTAGATGTAATACACCATTTTCAAAATTAGTTGAGATATGTGTATCATTCAATTGAGAAGGATAAGAGAGTAAGCAGTGAATCAATTATCACTTTTTACTTTACCATAAGGATTGGGGGATAATACTTGAATATTGCATGTTATGACCATCTTTGTTCATGTATGCTTTGATGTGTATTAATTTAGTCCCGATTGAATAGAAGAAAAGCTGAGACATGTTTACAAAAATATACTTTTCTAAATTTAGGTCAAAGTAGGGGACTTGCATCCAAACATTTTAATAAAGAAAGCATTTATGCTTGATTCATACTAAAGAGTAGAGGCATTAGATTTAAGGACTCAAGACTCGATTTGTTTTCATGTTGATTTATAAAGAACATGCATAACAAAGTAAAACAAGCTTGATATGTTAATAAACTAAAAACAAGTATTCCAGTGAATCGTGAGCTTAAGGACTTGAAAGTACTGGTATACGAAAGATGAAAAGCTCACAATCAAAAAGAAAAGAAAAAATATTGTAAAAAAAATTAAAAAAACCAGCTCATACATGAGGCAGCGCCTCATAAGCCTCGAAGCGCACGCCTCACTGAGGCTGCATGAGGCTACGCCCCACCGCCTTGAGGCACATTTTTAAAAGCAATGTATAGTATTCTTCTAGAAAGTGGTTTCAGCTCTTAACTAGGGCCAAATTGGAAATTTGAACGTGCATATTCGCAGGGGTGTTCTGCAAATATTGTGTCAAAAAAGCCTATATTGTGTATTAGATGCATGTATGCAAGACCACTATCACATGTATCTATATCACCCTTGTCAATCTCACGGTCCTAGGCACTTATATGTTACTTAAAGGAACAACTACAGTGCCAGCGGTAGAAATATTGTGATCGAGAATTGCCTCAAGCACGATGGATAATGACACAAGCTCAGGAACGAGGCTCTCAGTAACAGTAAGAATAGGATTCTTGCAATGACCAAAAGCGGTACCATGGACCTCTGTTAGAGAGGTAGAAGGTGCAAGCAAATAAACCTTATCATCTATGTTATAGGTTCTCAATTTGACATATACAGTTTCTTAAATTCATTTTTGGTTTATATATACTTTCTTAATGTATTTAACTACTAGATCTTATAGTGAAGTGTCCATGTCACCTCCTATAAGGCTATTCTATAATTATATAAAATTATTAGTACAAAATTTAATTTTAGGATTTTTATCACTTGTGCCCCTCCGAGATCTCGCAATTTCAGTTATACCCCTATCTTTTTGGTAATATCAGTTGTGCCCCTCACTTCTTTCTCCGTCATCAGTTGTGCCCTTCCGTCAGATTGACAGTCAATGAATTGACTTAACCATGATTTTTTCAAACCTTGGTGCAGTTAAGAGGGGTAATATTGTCCAGACTCCTCTTCTTCCTCCTCCAACCTCCTCCTCCTCCCTCTCCGCCCGGAGTTCGCCGGAGTTCGCCTGCGCCTGCACTGTGCACGACCACACCACGCCCTCCTGCTGCCCTAGCCATTGCCAGCCACATGCCGCCTGCGACATCCCCCGAAGCCGCACGCGCGCCCCAGCGTGCCCCCTTCTTCCCACCAGCCGCCAGCCGTCGTCTCCAGCAGGGTGTGCACCTCCAGCCCAACCGCCATCGACTGCCATCCTTCAGCAGGAGACCTCCCCCGCCGACCATCTCCCTCCGCAACAACTGCCGCGACCGCCCGCTGCGGCCCCTGCTCCGCTGCCAACCCGATCCTCGTGCGCCGCCCGCGCGTGCGGTTCCCACACCCTCAACACGCGGCCCCAGAACCGCTCCCCGGCTACGCTGCAACCGCGTGGTCACCAGCCGCCCTTGATTACAACCGTCGCGTTCTTCCCTGCTTGCCCTCCCTTGTTGAGCACCTACAGTAGCCGGGGCGGAGGAGGCAGGGGTGGGGGCAGCGCGGTGCGGGGCTGGGCGGTGCGGGAGCGGCGCGGTGAGGGGCTAGGCGGCACGGGGGAGGGGCGGGGGCGGCCCAGGGGAGCAGGTGTTGGGCGGCGCGGGGCAGGGGCGGGGGAGGCGCGGTGCAGGGCTGAGCGGCGCGGGGGAGGGGAGGTGGCGGCCCAGGGGAGCAGGGGCTGGGCGGCGTGGGGGAGGGGCGGGGGCGGCGGGCTGGGAGGAGGTGCGGGGAGCTCGGGGCGGAGCTGGGCAGCGCGGGGCAGTGGCGGGGGCGACGGGTTGGGAGGAGGTGTGGGGAGCTCGGGGCGGAGCTGGGAGGAGGTGCGGGCTGGGGAGGAGTTTCGGGTGGAGAGGGAGGAGGAGGAGGTTGGAGGAGAAGGAAGAGGATGGGGGACGAGGAGGAAGAAGAAGAGGATGAGGAAGAGGGTATAAAATGACCATATAACCCTTTTTTTTTAATTAATACCGATTATATCCTCAAAGTTAACGTCTGGTTGCACTGTGGATGGACGGTCACTAACCCGAGGGGCACAAGTGATAAAATAGCAAGAAGTGAAGGGCACAACTGATATTACCAAAAAGATAGGGGCATAACTGATATTGCGATATCTCGGAGGGACACAAGTGATAAAAACCCTTAATTTTAGAGTCCAAATGTGAAGTTAATTTGTAATATTATATATGGTTTTTATCATTCATGCTCCTCTGAGATATTGCAATATCAATTATATCCATTCCTTTTTTAGAATATCAGTTCCGCTCCTGACTTCTTCCACAATGATCATTTGTGCCATTCGAGTTAGTTGCCATCTATCTGCATCCCAAACGGATGTTAACTTTGGGGATACAATGGTAATCAGATAAAAAATCGAGGGTAAACAGACTTTTTCTTCTCCTTTTCTTTTTCTTCCTTCAACTCTTCTTCAATCCCCCCCCAGGCCTTCCTCCTCTAGCAACCACCTCCAACTCTGCCCCTCCCCCTCCTCCTCTGACCACCTCCTCCTCTGCCCCTCCTCCTCCAGCCCCTTCTTGATTTATACTATGAATATTGCTATTACAACTTCTGCTCCTCCAGGTAATTCCTTCTTCTTCCTCTTCTTCCGCCATTACTCTTCTTCTTTCCTTACTCCTCCTATTTTCTCTCTCCTCATTGCATCTCCATCTGTTCACCAAATAACCAAAAATTTTATATTTTCACGGATAAATCACTCCTTTCGATCTCAAATATGATTTTTCCAATTTTTTCAAGCCACATTTCAAATCGATTAATCAAATATTTGAGGATCCTAAACAAATCTCCAGAAATCCCCTGTTGGGAATTTTTTTCCATCTTCTTCCCTACTCTTCACTCCTTCTTTGCACCCACCACACATATACCTATCATCACCAACACCCTTTCACCCATAAAATACACATCTTCTTCCTCAATCCCTCTACCTTTCAGGCTTCCGCACACACGAACTCATCAGCGCACACACACAACATAGCAGCAGTTGTTGCTGTGTTTTCCACTTGGAACCCATCAGAGTCGAGCCCCTTTGCTCAAGCTGCGAGTCAGGAAGTCGATGGAGGAGAAGGTTAGGACGGTGGAGGAGGAGGTTGGGGCGAAGGGCTAGGTGAAGGAGGAGGAGGTTGGGGCAGAGGGTTGGGCAGAGGAGGTCCGAGCAATGGCAGAGGTCGGGGTGGTGGGTTGAGCAGAGGAGGACGAGTAGGAGGAGGTCGGGGCAAAGGGCTGGGTGAAGGAAGAGGAAGTTCAGGCAATGGAGGAGGAGGTCAGGGCAGAAAACTGGGCAGAGGAGGAGAATGAGGTCGAGATGGATGACTTGGTAGAGGAAGACAATTATACACCTCTTAATGGAACCATGAGTTGAATAAACCATGGTTAAATTCAATTCATTGATGGTCAAGCTAATAGAAGGGCACAAATGATAACGGTGCAAGAAGTCGAGGGTACAACTGAGATTGCAAAAAAGAAAGGGGTATAACTAATATTGCAATATCTCAGAGGAGTACAACTGATAAAAATCCTTAATATATATTGAGAGAGAACTGAGATTCGAAGTTCATGTTCCATTGTTTTTCAGAAAAGTTGTATTTTCTGAACTATTATTAAACGGACTCTAATCAAATATGAACATGCTCGATTTTATCGGCAGGCCTAAATTAGAGATAGAAGGCTTTCATGGTTTGTATTAGCTATTAGGCCAACCTTAGTTCGATACCTTGAAAGCTCGAAATCTCCTTCAGAATGTGATACCTCGAAAGCTCAAAAAAAATATATCTTCCTCGATCATTTATCAAATCTTCTGAGCCAACCCGAAATCAGTCCTCAGCAGGCTATGTTAGTTTAACATCATCTTTTGCAAGCATGACAAACTATAAACACACTTTATAAGCAATGTATACTAGTCCCATCTGCATTCTCACCAGAATTGCATTATCCCCAAATCTAAATCTGAACCCAAGTGGTGGAGCCAGGAAGCCGGCAGGGGCCGTCGCCTTCCTCCCCCTTAGCCCGGATTCCTGACTCCACCACTCCAAGCAAAACATAACTGAAGCTTAAAGGGGATATATGGGTAGATGGAGGAGATTAGTATCATTACAGTTTCTTGGCCTGCTCGAGAGATCTGGCGTGGCCGAAGTGGAAAAGGTCGTAGATGCCATCAGCGTACACGCGGACGGGCCTATCCGATTTCTCCGATGATAGAGAAGTGGCAGCACTCTCCATGTAAATGATATGGTGCAAGAACGAGAGCGAAGGAAGAGAGGAAGTATGCAGAGACACCGCTGGATGCCTGGATGGATCTCGGCCACAATGAATTTGGAGGAGGTTTCCTTTGTCCGTAGCCGCACGGTACCATCAAATGCCCCTTTAGAAGGGGCCCCGATCTAGAGCTTTGCAGCCGATGATACTCTCAGGAAAATTTTTGAGCTTGTTTTTTCTTACATGAGTTTATTCCAGCAAGGAGGTGGTGCTACAATGTTTGGCTTCTAAAAATAACCTAAACCACTGGTAGTGACAAATATGGTCTTTGTCTTATTTTAGTTTGGGTGTGCTCCGGAGTTTGAATTTTTCAGCATTACCTTTCCTTTTATATTTATTAAAACTTGATATGATGCCAACTTATATATTGGGGTTCGATTTGCTTTTCTAGACAAAATATAAATTATTGTCCAGATTCGAATTATTTTTTAAGTAGAATATAAAAGAAGCTTAATTTTTTAAATAAAGTAAAATCAGTTCTCGAACTTAATAAACCTATTAGTATGGATCATATGGGTGTTTAGTTCTTTTGAATTCATTGATTAAACTGTGCTAGGATAAAGTGATATGATAAAAGCATAATATTCATTTATCTTTTTTTACAGCACTTTTGTGTGTATATGCATTACATCATGACCATATAAAGCGCATATGATCTCAGCCATCAAAGTTTATTTTCATATTTCAACCTCAACTCTTCTTATTATTTCTCAACCTCCTTCATTTTCCCTTCCACCATGTATATAGGGCTTTCAGGAAAGGGGGCTTGCAAATGAGAAGCGTTAAAGCCGCATTTTCCTTGGGGGCTTGCAAATTAGAAGCGTTAAAGATTCATTTTTCCTTATTTTGATGGTGTGAATTGAGTTTTAAAGCCCAAAAATCATGCAATATACACTTAGTTAAATTATTTATCATATTCCATTAAAATATATATTCATAACAATTAAAGGATGATTCTCACTTTTAAAGTATTATTCAACCATTAATATATATATGGTAAAATGGGTTCTACCTCATTTTTCACATTTTTATTTTTTTGAAAAATAAAATCGTGGAAATTCATTATTAAATCACTATATTATGTCATTAAGTTTTCATACGAAATAGAGACTCCTACGGCCTGCATCCAGACGGGATCGATTTAAAAAATTCTACGACCATTAAAAAATGATTATCTAGATGGATGCCGTAGGAGTCTTTGTTTCTCACGAAACTTGAATGACATGGTATATGGATATAGTGATGAGTTTCCATGGTTTTATTTTTTCAAAAAAAATTAAAAAATATATATGAAAAATGTGTCTGGGGGAGCTAAGTTAGCTCCCATAAGGGGGCAGCCTCATTTTCCCATATATATATATATATGGGGGCAGGGAGCCTGCACCCTGGGGTGTAGGAAACTCCCTGCACCCGCCCCATTTTTCGACTATTTTTTTTTTGAAATAAAAGTTGGGGGGATTTACTTAATATGTTAAGGGGAATATGTGTTTCAAGTTTCATGCAAAACAAACATTCCTAACATGTTCATCTAAACAGGGTCGATTCTGAGACCGTTAAAATTTGATAGTCTTGATCGAGATGATAGAAGTCTCGAATTAAGTTGAATTTGGAATGACAACAAGGTGAGACATGGTAATCTAAATCCCCCAAGGTTTCATTTCAAAAAAAAGCAAAAAATAATGAAAAATTAGGCCGGCTGTAGGGAGTTACCTGCACCCGCCGAGGTAGGCTCCTTTTTCCCTATATATATATATAAGGAATTTATTCAATGGGCCCTAAGTCCATTTGAGATGAGATGAGCCCCTCTTTTTAACCGTTTGATCTTAATCCAACAATCATTATATTACACGTGTATTACCTTTTTTAAGAAGATTTTTTAAATCCCCAAATAGTAGGAACTGTGACCATAATGGGAAGAAAACTAAATTGGAAATTATAAGGAAGTCTAAAAATAGCACGTACTTGTAGAAACGTATTGTATTGCAACGACAAAGGATTGATCTAGCGATTTGCAACGTGAGGGGATTGATCTTGTAAATTGAGACGATCGATTTGTCCAATGTAAGGTTTTATTTTTGAAGATTAAACGTTTATTTTACGTTATTGGTAGAATCTGATCGTTTTTTTAGCTTTCGATTTCAGTTTTAAATGTGATGGATTATTTGTGATTGTATTCGAATCATGATATCTCAGAAGTAATGGCGGATGATGATTCTTGGTTGGATTTGGATCGTCAGAATATCATATGAGAAGGATCGACGATGGATGACTTGCAATTGGATTTGGATCATGAAAACACTACTTCAGAAGGATCATGTTCAATTTATATTACTTTTGAATCCTTAAAAATTACTTATATCACATTATGTTATTGAGTCAAATTACTAAAAAATGATATTATGTTACTTAAGGCATTTGTCAAAGTTAATGATACTATGTCATGTATTATTGTTCTATATATTATTCTTACTGATCTATTTTTATTCACTAGTTACTTATGTATCTTAAGAAAATACTACGTATTACTTGTCAGTTTGTCATTCTTACTAAATCTTTTATATCGAATTACTAATGTATTTACTTAATTTACTTATAAGATATTTTATGTTACTATCGCTAACACAATTGTTACTTTTCATGCATTACTTTGGAAATATACTGAGTTACTAATGTATTTACATTGTTTACTGAGATGATATTTTAATACTATTTCCTACATAATTGTTACTGCTTCCTCTTTAGTTCTTACAACTTGTAACTACTGGTTTACTCATTCATTTTTATTTCAGGTATGTCAGATGCCGGTCCCAAGCCCGGGTAAATGAGGAGGGTTGTGTTAGGTAGCCGACAGCCAGCGTAAAACAGTCGGAGATAACTTCATAAATAATATATATTTTTTTAAAAAAAATATTTAGGATGTTGTCTCATGACAGTCGGATCTTTTCAACATGGATTTAAGCAAACATACAGATTTTGTTGGGGCGTTCCCTACTTGCGATGCGTTGCATCACCCGAATGCAATGAAAAATTGGTAAGGGCTGCTACATCGCATCCTGGATGTAGTTCAAAATTTGCAAGGGTTCTCGCATGAGGAACGCATGCGGGTAATTAAGCTAGTTCCGCTGCATCACCGCCCGGATGTAGTCTAAAATTTACAAGGGTTCTCGCATAATGGACGCATGTGAGTAAAGAAGTTAGTCCAAAAGAGATTGCAACGGAAGTTGCGGATTGGCAGTTGGAATATTGCCACTTTGACTGGAAAATTGATGGAGATAGTAGATACAATGGAAAGAAGGAAGATTCATACTATGTCTTCAAGAGACTAAATGGGTTGGAGAGAAAGCAAGGGAGATCGAGAAGACAGGCTTTAAACTTTGGTATTCATGTAAAGATAAGGGTAGAAACGGTGTTAGAGTGGTTCTTCATAAGGATTTGAAGGATTGTGTGGTTGAGGTTCAAAGATTCGGGGATCGGATTATTTTGCTAAAATTGATGCTTGAAGAAACAATTCTTAATATAATCTCAGTTTATGCACCGCAAATTGGTTTAGATGAAAGGATTAAACAAGCTTTTTGGGAGGATCTAGATAAGATTTTACAAGGAATCCCACAAAGAGAGATAGTTTGCATAGGTGGAGATCTTAATGGACATGTGGGAAAAGATATTTCATGGTATGCTAGTGTTCATGGAGGACATGGTTTTTGGGGATAGAAATGAAGAGGGAAAAGTCGTTCTAGATTTTGTAACGGCATATGATCTTTTCATAGCAAACACTCTCTTCAAGAAGAGGGAGGAGCATTTAATTACTTATAAGAGTGGGCCAACGAGAATACAGATAGATTACTTTGCGTTGAGGAGAAGAGATCGGTTGTGTTGTAAAGACTGCAAAGTATTCCCAGGAGAGAGTTTGACAACCCAACATCGCTTGTTAGTCTTGGATGTAGAAATAAAAGGGCTGATAAAGAAAAGGAGGGTTCCTAAGATCACTAGAACTAGATGGTGGAATCTTCCACTGAAGCAATCGAGCTTCAGGGAGAAGGTTTTAGAAGATTTATCTTGGGATTGTAGTGGAAGTGCAAACGAGATGTGGGAGGCAGTAGCATCTTGTATCCAAAAGGTAGCCAAAGAGATGCTAGGCGAGTCAAAGGGAGGAGCCCCAGGTCAAAAGGAGGCTTGGTGGTGGAGTGAAGGGGTGTAAGAGAAGTTAAAAATTAAAAGAGCAAGCTTTAAAGTTATGTCTAAGGATAGAACAGAGGAAATTATCACAAACTACAAAATAGCACAGAAGGAAGCAAAGAAGGCTGTAAGCAAAGCTAAGTTGAAAGCTTATGAAGTTTTGAATAAAAATATCGACTCTAAGGAGGGCCAGAAGTATATATTCAGGTTGGCCAAAGCAAGAGAAAGAAAGACCAAAGACCTTTCTCAAGTGATATGCATTAAGGACGAGGAAGGTCACGTGCTTGTTACTAAGAAGGATATAGAGACTATATGGGAGCAGTACTTCCATAAACTTTTCATTGAGGAAGGAAATAGAGAGATCACTTTGGGTGATCTAGCTAGTAGTGAAAGTTACTTGAATCGTGCAAGCTATAGATGAATATAAAGAAAGGAAGTTGTTGAACGCGAAAATCAGGAGGTCATATCGATTCACAAGGCGAATCAACAGTCGTTGAGTTGACCTCACGCGAAATCCGAAATTCAAACAACAATTAACCCACAACAGAGATCATACAATGAAAAATGGTGCGGAGTTAAAATTTATTATAACTCTACAACAAGATATGTATAGGTGCAAGTATGTGTAGAGGTCGAACACAGGGAGTAGACAGGTAGAACGGGGCAATAATGCATAAAATGTGAATGTGATGATTCGTCTATAAATGTTATTTTTAGTGGGTTTTTAATTTTATATTTTTTTATTTTTTTAAATTTATTCTTTTATATTTTGATTTTTGATTTACTGATTTTGTTTTGTCTTTTTTATTTTATATTTTTTTTCTTTTTCTTTAAATAGAATATATATACAATATAAGAGAAGAGAAGAAGTATTTATAAAAATAGGTAAAAATAAGAAACAATCAGGAAATAAATATTTTAGTCTTTTTATATTTTTCTAATGTTTTTGTGATTTTTCTATATTTTTCCTAATTTTTTTGGTACCTTTAAAGTCGAAAATATTGAAAATAGTGAATGCAATAAAAGGCTGAGACTAAAATGGAGAAATAAAATATAAATCAATCAACAAAAATTCTCCAAATTAATTTTAAATTAAAGAAAATAAATTAAATAAAATTTGGATACGAAGATTATATTTTTAGGATTTTTTTTTGAATTTTTAATATTTTTATGAAGATTTTGGGGTTTTATATTTTTTAGAGTTTTCTTATATATTTTTTTAATGATTTTTTTGGGTAGAAGTTAAAACACACTAAAGCACACAAAATATTTTTTTTGGAATTTTTTCGAAGAGCTTTTATATTTTTTAGGTATTTTCTAATGCAGACATAAAGAAAATGCATGCTTTTGAATTTTTATAAATATGAAAATGCAACGAAAGTGCAAAACAAAAGTATGGTTGATAATAGATTACAACAGGAACTTATGCCTATTTTTTGTGATTTTTCGAATTTTATAGATGCCTTAAATAATTAAAGGAAACAAAGAGAGAATACAACCTAGCAAGGATTTTTTTGGAAATATTTGAAAGTCCAGGGGCCAAAATATAAATTTTTCAGAAAATATCTAACTAAAAAAATGTTTCTGGACCGACTACAAATAGACAAAGCGCAAAGGTAAATTTTGCAAAAATGCCAAGACGAACGTGACGAGCACGTGCGCCTGGCGAGGACCTAAACGCAATATATGAAAGTTACCGAGGCTAACTTGCAAAATGTCCAGAATTATAGAACTACATATACAAGTTTTTGGACTAAAAATTAATATAAACATTCCCCGGGGTAGCCCTGCAAAATTGCCAAGTCACGTGCGCAGAGCACGTGACCAAGCAGGGACTAAACAGTAATATTACAAAATCAGGGGGCTATATGCAAATTCACAAAAATTATAAAACAACAGATGAAATTTTTAGATTAATTAATAAATACAAAAAAAAATTGTCAGGTGTAATATCCAAACTACCCTTGGCATGCGGATCTGACGGTTGAAGATCTCTCACTAACACACGTGTCGGCCTCCAGACGGTTGATGACGCTTCAGATGGACGCCCAGGATCAGATCGTGCGGGTGGCGATCAACGACTGAGGCACGAAGGATCGGATGACGGCTGGAGTTTCTGGGATCAAAGCTCGATCGAATGGCCGTGGACCTCCTGAAAGAACAGGGAAGAACACGACCGAGTTCGAGCTTCAATCGGCGTTCTGGCAGTGCTCCGGCCACCTCCTTCGCTGCAGCAGGGCTCCGACGACTCCTGGAAGGTTCCCCAACCTAACGGCGGGGCCAAAATGGCTCTCTGAGCCCCGGTGCACCGCGGCACGATCGGAGAGGCGATGGGGGTCCAGGTACCTCGTTTCCTTCAAAATCGACCCCCCCCCAAGAGGTCCTTCCAACTCGTGAAGCCTGCAAGAAGGTTCAAACACAAGCAGATATGGTTCTAGGGGTCTCATGAGTGGAGTGGATGGAGTAGGTGGTGGAAATGGAGCTTGCTCCGGCGAGGTGGCGACGGCGGTGAACGAAGCGCGATAAACACAAAAAAATGGAAAATAAAGGCTACGACCAACATGAGGATTAAACACGAAGAAAAATGAAGAAAACTACCTCAACGGGCTCAAAAAGCCAGGAGGGAAGACCTCGACGGTCGGGGCCGGAGATGGGTGGAACGGCCCTCCGACGTCTTGCCTGAGCTCCGCGCACGTGCTGGAGGCGGACCTGTCACCTTCGCTAGTCCAGAGCACGGCGACAAAACTCCAAATGAGGGTCGAAAAGGGTTCAAAGAGTAAGGAGGTAACGGGTGCGGTTTTGAAAGAGTGATGAAGTGGGCTCCAAGGACGAGAGATCAGGGGCGCCTCAGTAATCCAAGGATCGAGGTAGACCCCTGGCGTGAATCCTTGATATATGGTGAACAAAAGTCGTGAAGGATCCATCACAAGAAGATGAAAGGATACGCCTCGAAAAATCGCAAAGAGAGGCAAAAAACGAGGTCTCTGACAAGTCACTGGGAGTGGGTCAGAGAGTTGACCCGCTGATCAACTCTCCAGACCTCCTGGTTGGTCCACGTGGACGAAACAGGAAAAATCCTGGAAAAAATCTTTGTAAATTCAATAAGAAATAGTAATTGAATTTATTAATTTTTGTTTATTAAATAAAAAATGTTTAATATTTTATAAAGTATTGTATTACGATTTTTATTTATTTTTTCAGGGTATTAAATTACAAATTTCCATTTATAGGCTATATAGGTAAACATATCTACATATTTTAATATTTTATTTTTATTTTTTGAATTTAATTTATTTATTTTTGTCTATTATTTTATAAATTTATAACTTATTTTTATATACCTAAATATATTTTTATTTCTTTTTCTGATGTGTTTTGTACACTTAATAAAATATAAGTAGTAATTATATAGGTATATGTATAGGTATTATACCTATGTATTATATAAAGGTATTTTATTTTTGTGTTTTCTTTAGGTTTTTATTCCTATTTCAATACACACAAATATAATATTATAAAAATATAAAATTATGAAAATTATGAATAAATAATAAAATGAATATTTTAATCTGTACAAGTATATAATAGGGGTCCAAAACTCAACTTTCAAACCGTAGCTCCGCCAAATGCGAAACCACCTCCATTAAATAGCTTATTTAAAATTATACACAATTAAAGGATTTTGATGCATTTCGAGTTTTTTATTTGAGAGATATAGGTCTGAGAAGTTGGGATTCTGGATTCTTATTCAGATCATAACTTTTTATCTGTATATTATTTTTCTATGAAATCAATTTCTTTTATTTAATTATCTACAACTTCCATGTACAAAATTTCTTTATTTGAGATATAAAAAGTGGAACTAAAAATGGGTCCCAAAATATATAAAAATGAATTAAATAAAAGGGATTTTTATTGTATTTTGGCCCTTATCTCCCCCTACTTTATTCCTTGTCGACCTAGTCATCGAGATGCTAAGGTCTCGGGGTTTCAGATCATAAAATATTTGCAATATTTTATTCTTTTTCTTTATTGATTTGGAGAAGGCTGATGACTCGGTCCCACGAGAGATATTGTGGAGAGTTTGAAGAAGAGACAAGTGCATGTCCTATACATTAACCTCATAAAAGACATGTATAATAGGGCTATATCTTGTGTAAGGACGCCGTCTGGGAAGATTGGCTATTTTGACATCAACATTGGTTTATATCAAGGTTCAGCTTTGAGTCCATTTCTTTTTACTTTGATTATGGATGAGTTGACAAGTCACATTCTGGATGAGTTACCTTGGTGTATGTTATTTGTTGATGATATTGTGTTGATTGACGAGACTAGAGATGGAGTAAATGAGAAGCTCGAGGTCTGGAGACATGAATTGGAGAGTAAAAGGATTTCGTATAATTAGGGCTAAAACAGAATACATTGAGTGCACCTTTGATGGAAGCAATAGTGAAGGAATTGAGGTGAAGATTGGTGATGATAACATTCAGAAGAGAGATTCTTTTAGATAAATGGGATCTATTTTGCAACATGATGGGGAAATTGATGGAGATGTTACTAATAGAAAAAATGCATGCTGGCTAAAGTGGAGAGGAGCCTCTGTTGTTCTATGTGATAAGAAATGTCCTTTAAAAATTAAAGGAAAGTTTTACAAAGCAATCGTGAGACCTGCTATGCTCTATGGATCTGAATGTTGGCCTGTGAACCATAGACATGCGCAGAGAATGGCTGTAGCAGAAATGAAAATGCTAAGATGGATGTGTGGACACATACGTAAAGATCGGATTCGGAATGATGCAATCAGATGGAAAGTTGTTGTTGCTCCGGTTAAGGATAAGATGCGAGAAAACCACTGAAGATGGTTTGGTCATTTGCAAAGAAGATCAACTGATGCACCAGTTAGGAGATGCGAGTGTTGGGATGTTCAGCCGGATAAGAGAGGGCAGGGACGGCCCAAGAAGTGTTGGAAAGAGACCATACAAAGGGATCTTTGTTTTGTGGATATAAGCCCGAGACTGACCCAAGATAGATATGAATGGAGGCGAAGAATCCATGTAGCCGACCCTACTTAATTGTGGGAAAAGGCTTGTTGTTTTAGTTGTTATGTCAGATGCCAGAATACTTCTGATGTCTTACAACTCGCAACATCATTCGTGGATGAAAAAAATAAAAATGAAACATTGGATCGTGAGAGCATCATATCAGAAGAAACGACGATGAATTACCTGCAATTGGATTTGAATCATGAGACATATGTGTATTTTTACTGAGACAAACGTAAAAGTTACAGAGACAAACGTGAAATTTATTTGCATACATGTATTTTTATTTATACCAAGTTACTGATGCCATTTTCCCTATGTTACAGGCATTTTCTTAAGTGCTACTTGTCCTTCTATCATTCTTACTGAATCAATTTATATTCAGAACCCAGTGTTGTCTTC